>JAQFVV010000036.1:7231575-7831575 GCA_028023455.1 Epiperipatus broadwayi | reverse complement strand
AAATATTGTTTGATCAACATCTGCCACTATAAACAAAACAAAAAGAATGTCTATATATATTTCAACAAAAATCAATAAACTAAATACTAACTGTGATATAAAAAAAAAAAACACAGTTGCTGAAGCTTTAAACATAAAATTACAAATATAAAGCTGAGTGCTTTTGGGAGACTTAAGTCTCCATAATCATAGCCTTATACAATATAAAATACAAAATATATACACTTATTCAAAAGCAAAATGCTTATCTCAAAAAAAATGTAAACTAAATCTAAAAAATATATATATATAAAATAAAATATAATAAAAATAAATATTATAGCGTCCACATTTTAGAAATATTAAAACAAGAATCCTTTCTATTAATAGTATAGTTTTAGATCATTTTGAGCATAGAATTATCCCTACATTTATTAACTCTGTACCAGATATATACACTAGATATGTAGATGATATATTTACTGTGGCTCATGAAAATATCATTTTGGAGATTCAAAGAAGTATTCATAAGGCTACCAGTTTAAATCTTACAATAAATTGGAAAGATGCATTACAAAAAGTGAAATATTTAGATATTATTGTGCATAGAACAAATGATCATTTGGACTACCGTATGTTTGTGAAACCTATGGAAGTTAGAGGTTTAATTCATCCGCATTCATAAGCTGGTCAAGTGCACAAGTTGGCATCTTTGAATTCGTTTTTATATAGAAACCACTATCTGTAAATTTGAGGCACATAGGAAAGAAAATCTTATTTGTTTTACTGAGGACTTAGTGAAATTTGGACATAAAGGTTCAATTATTAATAATAGGGTTGTGAAATTTTTACATAATCTGCGGTTTAAACCTTACAAGATGGAAAAACCTCGTATAGTTTTGCCATATATTCATTCTATTGCAAAACGGTTCATTAAAAGGTTATCTCTGAATTTTCAAGTAATTTTTAATTGACTTCCAAATACAAATAGATTAACAATTCAAAATTTAAAATTGAATCTAATTTAACACAGCATGTAGTTTATAGTGTTTATTGTCCTCATAAAGATTGTCATTCTATTTATTATGGTGAAACTAAAACCAATATTTTAAATAAAGTTTCAGAGCAAAAATATTTGTATCATTGCCTAAAACTAAAGCTTTGGGTAATTCAGTGTTTGTGGAACATAAAAATAAGGCTGGACATCTATGTCAACCAGAGGAGGAAAAATTAATGTGTACTGAGAAGAATGACGTAAAGCATAAGATTAAAGAAGCTTGTCTTATAACTGGTAATCCCAATGCTATTAATAGAAAGGATTCATCTTTTAGTATTTTTAAAATGTGGATGTTATAATATTTATTTTTATTATATATTATTTTATTTATTTATTTTAGATTTAGTTTACATTTCATTTGAGATACACATTTTGCTTTTGAATAAGTGTTTATATTTTATATTGTATTGAGCTATGATTATGGAAGCTTAAGTCCCCCGAAAGCATTCAGTTTTATATCTGTAATTTTATGTTGAAAGCTTCAGCAACTGCATTTTTATCACAGTTAGTATTTAGTTTATTGATTTTTGTTGGAGTATATATAGGCATTCTTTTCATTTTATGGATTTTATATTTTATAAGCACATATTGCGTATCGGTTTGTCAATTAATGTTTCAACAACATAACATTTTTGAAAAAGTGTGAAGAATTCAAGATAATCCTGAACCATTGCAAAGTTAAAACTGATAGATCTATTTATAATTTTAATAAAATCAAGATACAATTGTAGTGTCAACTGCTTGTTTCAATTATTAAAAGTTGTAAGAGGATGTTACGTAAGGAGAAAAGAAGGTGGTCTATTGTTTCTGTATGTGGCATTATTCCGCAATTTATTTTGAACAAATTTCAGAAAACGAGGATAAGCTTATTAAAAGATTTGAATTAAAAATCAGGTTATGTTTCTTGCATATAAGCAAAATATAGTTTTGCCATCTACAGTTGAAAATAAATTTGTAGATCTGTCTGGTGTAAATATTCCGGGGGATATTAAGTGTTTTAGAATGAGATCCTAAAAATACTGGAGGTCAATAAGCAAAGCTGAAGATTGAGCTGATTGTGGATGTTGAAGCTTTGCTATTAAATAATCCCCTTAGAGAAGTTTGTATTAGTAATATAGCAAAGATTATCAATAATAAAAATCCTAATGATAATAATTTGAAATGGAATAAGTATCGCATACAAAGCAATTTATGTGTGAGCATGATATTATTTGCAAGAAAGATAAGAGGAACAGGTTTGTTTTGATGAAAGAGGAGGAATTCCCTTCCAAGAATTTTTGCAAATGTTAAATTACATAAATGAGATACACCTTTGCATTTAATGATGGATTTTGGTAGTGTACATTACTTTGAAACTTCTGTTTTGATTAATCGTTGGTTGATTGATGTTATGGGTTTTGGATTGTTTAAAGTCAATTCATCGTTTAAATTTATTGATGTTATTAAAAATGTTAAAATTCTAATTTTAAATCTGCAGCGCAGGGTGTTACGAAATTGTATGGGTCCATTGATCATAAGCAGTCAATAGATATAGTCAAGTTATCTTTACATGATAAAGTCTTTCCAATTCATAAAGTTGATTTCATTGTTGGATTTTTAACTTGGCTGGATAAAAATTTAGTGACTACATTTAAAGATTGTTGTTTTCAAATGTTAAATGGTTGGCCAATGGGCCTTCCTATAGGTGGAATTTTCTCGAGTAAAGTTTTAGACCATTTTGAGCATAGAATTATCCCTACATTTATTAACTCTGTACCAAATATTGTATATACTAGATATGTAGATGACATATTTATTGGGGCTCCAGAAAATATCATTTTGGAGATTCAAAGTAGTATTCATGAGGCTACCGGTTTAAATCTTACGAAAAATTGGGAAGATGCATTACAGGAAATAAAATATTTAGATATTATTGTGCATAGAACAGATCATTCGGATTACCGTATGTTTGTGAAATCTATGGAAGTTAGGGGTTCAATCCATCCACATTCATACTCTCCTCAAGTGCACAAGTTGGTATCTTTGAATTCGTTTTTATATAGAAACCACTTTCTTTGTAGATTTGAGGCACATTATTGAGGACTTAGTAAAACTTGAACATAAATGTTCAATTATTAATAATAAGGTTGTGAAATTTTTACATAATTTGCGGTTTAAACCTTACAAGATGAAAAAACATCGCATAGTTTTGCCATATATTCATTCTATTGTAAAACGGTTCATTAAAAAGTTATCTCCGAATTTTCAAATAATTTTTCATTGACTTCCAAATACAAATAGATTAACAATTCAAAATTTAAAATTGAATCTAATTTAACACAGCATGTAGTTTATAATGTTTATTGTCCTCATAAAGATTGTCATTCTATTTATTATGGTGAAACTAAAACCAATATTTTAAATAAAGTTTCAGAACAAAAATATTTGTATCATCGTACAAAAACTAAAGCTTTGGGTAATTCAGTGTTCGTGGAACAAAAAAATAAGGCTGGACATCTATGTCAACCAGAGGAGGCAAAATTAATGTGTACTGAGAAGAATAACGTAAAGCATAAGATTAAAGAAGCTTGTTTTATAGCTGGTAATCCCAATGCTATTAATAAAAAGGATTCTTGTTTTAGTATTTCTAAAATGTGGACGCTATAATATTTATTTTTGTTATATTTTGTATTTATTTTTTTTAGATTTAGTTTATATTTTATTTGAGATACACATTTTGCTTTTGGATAAGTGTTTATATTTTGTATTTTATATTGTATTGGACTATGATTATGGAGGCTTACGTCCTTTGAAAGTGCTCAGCTTTATATTTATAATTTTATGTTTAAAGCTTCAGCAACTGGGTTTTATCACAGTTAGTATTTAGTTTATAATCAATACAGCGAAATAGCAGGCCATTTGTGTCAGTTTAAACCACGTGATAATGCCAAAATTTCCTTTAAAATTCTTTTGACATTTTTATTTATTTTTTATTTTTTTGAATTATTTAGTAAAAAAAAAAAGAAAATCATGAAAAAGGAAAATATTGTTAATTTGTTTTGTTATACAATCTGCCTGTAAAATGTTAAATATGCCCATTGAAACATCCTTTTGTAATAAATATGAACGGAATCCGTTGTCATTGATTTTTTTGTGTGTCATTATAATACTTCAATCTAATAATTTTGTAAATAATGTAAAAGGTTAAGAAAACAATCGCTGGTTATCTATATATGTAGTCACCTCATCACGCGATCTATTTTAAACTTGTATACCTATAATAAACAAATGTATACAACTAATACGTGTTTGAGGAATTGTAATCTAATATTTGAATAATGTCTATATCTAAAATTTCCATTTGTTTGAATCTTTTCATTTTCTTTGCTACTTATAAATCAAGTCGAACAAAAGGAGTAAAATTTATTATAAATTTTTTTATAATAAATTAATGATTTAAAAATATAATCGCACTGTAACATATTACACGTCACAACTTGTACTCATATATATATATATTGTAACAGTCAGAAACAGTAATTTGTTAAAATAATGCAGAATCCAACCACCACACAGAACGGCAGCACCATCTAGGTAGTGAAGCCACCCGTAGTACTGAGTTCGAACATAGTTTAACGGTTCCACAATTCAAACTACGAAACAATGCATCTGATGCCACGTTAGTAAACATTTCTTTAGGCATGGTGATTAGGGAGTTACAAGAGTATCAAGAATTTTATTTCGAGTTAGCCAATCAGAACATTAATCTTAAACATTTATATTACAGAATCGAGGAAATATTATATGGAATGGGTATCGAATAAATAATTAAAGAAGTAACGGCAGATGTATAGTTTGACATTATTTATTGAAACATTTTAATAATAAATCATTTACTAATAATATTTGGTAATATTTAAAATTGAGTAACGGAATTTTCCGATACTGTTATATTTTAAAAAAAATACATTTATTTATTTAGAAACATTTATGCGAAATCATTTTACCAATAATACTTTATATTTAAGATCTCGGTAGCGGTATTTTCCGATACTGTTAGGTTTACAAAGAGAAATATATTTATTTGATGATGTAATCTAGCTACCTAAAATTCTCGAGCAAGTATTTCTAAGGCATGCCTTTAGGGATTTATACTTTTGCAATACAAGAGTCTAAAGTAAAATTTATAATAGTAGTGGCGGACATATATTTATTTAATTAAAGATATTTACTAATAACTAGGGGCAAACATTTATTTGAGAGTGAATTATCACTAATGTCGGGACGGAGTTATACATAGAATAATAAAGTTAATAAAATAAACACGTGGTACGTTTAGAAAGAAGATAGGAAGTGGCAGTATATTGATACTGCAAAGCCATGAATGAGTTTACAAGAATGACGGGCTGGTGTTTGCCATAGGCCCAAAGAGACAAGGTATGACATAAGTATAACCAGGGACAAGTAATTCATGCCACGATTGCTTGCTGGCTGCGTGACTTTCGTCAAGCCCTATGAGAGCATTTATGATGTCTGCTTGTGTAGGATGACTGGGGTTAATTTCAACCCCATAGAATCCGGAATATTCAAGGCTTGTAATGGGTTATCGCATCTCTAAAACGCAACACATGTATAATGTTCAAACGATTCTGTTAAGATTTAAATATATTTTGTAACTCGGCCCTACATCATCAACATTTAATAAAGACTGTTTGCGACTCTCAAAGAAATGCAATTTTATGGAATTATTAATTAAAATTTAATAAAATATAAACAATATGTAAACTGGGTGATTATTATAACTAATACGTCAGCCATTTGCTAAGCAGTAGACCCCTGCATTACAATAAATGAAGCATTGAATGCGTGTCGATTTATATGAAAATATTAAGTTATTTATGAGAGTAAATATTAATGAAAATTTGACACGCATCCACTGTTTCAAGCGATCATAGATTTATACTTAGAAAATTATGAGCATGCGATAATTATGTAATAAGATGTAGATTTCAGAAATACGTACCCAAGAAAGACAGAGTTAGGCAGGCTAGATTATTAAAGATATTTACATAATATTAATTATTAAATTTATAATTTTACAAATGAGAATTTACAGTTTATAGTTTATAAGTTATAAAAAGATGAATGAGCTATAGCGGGATATTAGTAGAGTACTCTAGAGAATTTGGATACAGGTACCTGTTTTATGAGAAGTTTTCCGATTCAGTGATCAGCAGCAAATTGTTCATGATGCTAGCATAAGCAGTTCTTTACAGTATTTAGGTGATTTAGTTACTTGAATAGCAGCAGCAGTTTTCTAATTGTTCGGGGCAGCAGATATCTTCTTTGGTTGATTTTAAGGAGGGCATGGGCGTAGGTTCTCAGCAAACAATTGACCATCCCCGGGGAGAATGGCGCTTTCTACTCACACATACTGTGGCACGTAAAAACAATATATATCTTTGGACACTCTCAACTGCTCGAGAGCAAAGCTAAAGTTCAACTGAAAGTTCCTAGCAAGTCTAAAATGGCCTCCTTTCTTAGATCTTATCTTTTACATTTTTGTTATAGTTTATTTTTGGATTCCACTTAATCTGCCCTGAGGATAATCAATGCACTTTTGTTAAATTTAATTATAGAGAAAGCTGCCTTTCTATTGTTTACATTTACATTTTATAATTACATTTTGGGGAATTTTTCTTTAATTAATCTATTATCTCTCACCGACTGTTGCTTTTAAAATTTCAAATACAAAAGGGAACATATGATTATTTTTACTTTTAATTAAATATTACAATCTATTTCTAAAATTATTACTAAATGAAATTTAAACAAAGCAATAAATAATGGATTTTACAATTCAAAATAAATGGTTAAAATTATATATTTTTATATAACTAAAAGAAGAAATCTAAATTATTATTTATCTTTATTTATTGCCTTAAATTTGAGATCAAAATGTGTGCATGTTTATGGTGAATTCTGCATATATCTATACATTTTTAATATTGCTATATACACAATTCCATACCAAAAAGTTTAAATTTGGGTAGGATAGAGCGGTGAGTGGGAGACGAAAGAAAAAAAGTGAAACTTAAGATTCGAATACGAATCTTATTGTTTCAATATGTGTGTGCCGATAAATGTATTACTTTTAAGATTTTAGTTTAACACTTTCAAGAAGACGCAAGTAAAATTATTTGGTAATTTATTCTGCAAATATTGCAAAAACAAAAAGAGACCTGCTTTTCATTAATATTTAAAAAAAAAAGAATTATAAGGGGTGTGTGTTCACGTGATCATATGATTTGAAAATTCCATTTTACCTATGTATCATAGTAGGCCTGTTTTCCAAATTCAAACCCATCCCAGGCCACGTGTATAATCTTATAATAATGTACTTTGATATATAATAACGTATGTTTACGTATGTGCGCATGTCTAATATATGTCTGTATACAGACATTAATATATTAGATGTGCGCACATACACATAAACATATGTTACTATAGATCAAAATACATTATTATAAGATTATATACATAAAGATGTTAGGCTTGAAGCATAAAAGTCCATTAGCTGGTTTACAGTTGTTTTTTTTTTAATTTGAAAGTTTAGCTGAGCTTTGTATTATTACATTTCTTAACTTAATACTTTTATCTTAGTAAGACAAAAGCACATCCCGAAGTCCAATTCTTGGAAATTATCTTATGTCACACATACCTGGTTTAATTTGTGTGAGACCCAAGTACACAGTTTTAAAAATAAATTTGAAAGAGACAATATCAAACTGCAATATTTCCTGAATAAATTAATTTTGCTGGCGTCTTCTTTAAAATAAACTTAAATCTTAATAGCATAACCCATAATTTGTTGATGGCTTTTTGTTTTTGCAATAATGAAGAGATCTAGGAAGAACCAAATTTAGCCTGCGCGAACGACCACACATCCAATCCAGAAAGTTGGTAATTTTTTTAAAATTCTTACAATATTGGTAAAAAATTACTTAAATAAATGCTAACTGTAATATGCATTACTATGTCTATTATTCAGATTTGTGATTTATTATTATAACTCTTAGAGGGATAATTCAAAGCCAGATGTAAAATATTTTTAAAAATAAGTTAATTAAGTTTTTTATTTGTTGATAGTCCGTGAAATAGTATTGAAAGTGATATTCCCGCCATTTCAGATTTAGCAATATACTTTTTAAATATTATTTTTTAAAATTATAATACTGATTTCGGAGTAATCTTTTGAAAGCAGCATTTATCATTTTTTTTAATTATCGCTATGTATATTGAAGCAGAAAATATATTACACATATTTTTGCTACATTGTCTGGTGATTCAAAACCTTGAATCAGAGGTTTAAACTCATCTATATATGTGTTAAATCACTAGAGAGTAAAAAAACGCACATACAAGTTTTAAAACCCTCCGTTATTATTTTTGTTACGTTTATAAGTTAAGCATTATTAATATAAAAGATTATTTAATAATTTTAAGTCGGAAATATTTAAATTTCCATACCTTTTAATAGTTATGTATGTGTGTGTGATATTATTTGAAATATGTTTTTCGTAATTAAATATGTATTTATTTTATAGTTATGTATATTTTATTTTAGTTCGTGTATTTTATTTTCTGACGCAATACTAAAGAAAGTTCTAGAGAGTAATTAAAATAACTTGGAAATGTAAAATCTATAAATAAAAGAATATTCTAAGATTTGTTTTAAAAAATATAATAAGTTAAAATTCCTTAGCAAACTAAATGTTAATGGAAATTATATCTTTTGAATCTATTTTCATTTTAGAAATAGATTAAAACAATACTCTCTAGAACTTGTTGCGTCATCGTTAAAATTAGACAATAGGTGTATTTCAGCCACGTAATGGACATCCGGGCCATATCAAGCGGAAACAGAGAACATTCTAGAAGGTTTTTACCAGTATAAATAGAGCAGAAATTTTAAGCTAAGTCTCTTGGTTCATCATCTTAATAGCTTTGCAGAACGGACCCACGTCCGTTTAATTTTGAAATATGGCTCCTGAGTAGAGGGGCTAAATTTGCTTCCCCGTTCTCCAAAATCGTTTCCACTCTGCTATATTAACCTGCCATTTCCACTTATGGACTGCCTAATTTAAATGCTATCATAATTACCTGAAGATGCCAACCATTATTTGTCAGAACTTTGCCTTGCTTAACCGTGTTTTCTTCATTTATAATTCTACACATTCAAATCCATACGTACGTGAAGACATCAAGATTTGGAAGGTAAATCATGAGCTTGCTGCTCATATGAACTCTTTAAAAGACTTTCATTTTAAAAATCTAAATTATTTGTAAAGTTTTCTTTCTATCAAAATATAATGTAATATTAACTGCAACCGTTCTAGAAGGTAATGACTTTCTCTCTCTGTTCTAAAAGATAATGCACGAATCTAAAACTTTATTTTTATGTATTTCTTTAATGGGTTTCACATTTCTTGTTTCTAATATTTTAAATGCAGCATGCTTTTATTTTAATGTTATAAATTTCATGTGATTTAATTTGATATGCTAACAGTTCAATCCGGCGAACCAATACTAAATTTTGTTAATAGCTATCCTTGAAATTATGGGATATCATATCTTAAATGTAAGCTTTCTTACGTAGTTAAAGGTTCGCTTGATTGAAAAATATTTTGAATTATCCTATTTGCTTAGTGGGAGCTTATTCACTACTACATTTAATATGTTTCGTTATTGCCATATTTTCGCTATTGATTTTATTTTCAAATTATACTATAAAGTAAATTTAATGACCTACCTTTACTATGTGTTTCTTATATTTTCAATCATTTGCTGATAACGCCATTTAACCTGATAATCTTTTATATAAGTAATTGCTGGTTGGCGTATTAATATTTATTTAATGAAGGGAACAATAATCCCTCCTTTTATGTGTGACATCCTAATGAATATGAAAGGACATTTGCGTACCTTTCAAGAAAGATTAATTTATGTCATATCATTATGCCAGATTCTATTAAATTATTAAGACTTTAAATCACATATCAGCGTTATTACGAACCTGATTTATTCTTTATTATTATTAGCGTTGCTGGGCTTACATAACGTTATAAAATTTCCTTCTTTTTGCTTTATCAAACTTAAAAACCCGGATAAATGGGATTATTTCTCTTATGGCATATCAGGGTTTGGAAGCACCGACTCTTGGATATCGTCAAGGTGGCTGGTATGCTCTGCATAGGCTAATACTGGAAAACAGGCTATGGTATTTTTACATGTTACCACCTCTTTCAAATGCTGACCTTTCAAGTATACAGACACATTTCATATTCTTATAAAATTGATGAAGCGTTCGTCCTAAAATGGACTCAATCATTTCTAACGTTATTACTTTAGTCAGCACCGCGATTCTAGTTTAATATTTTATATTTGCCCATTTTAAATCTGTAAGATGTAATGCCATGATTTCAGAATGTTTTCGTTTCTATTAAAAATTAGGTAATGTCATTTTAAAGCTTGTTTAAGCTACAGGCCCTCTCATAGCGAAAGTGTTGAGTGTGCCAACGAGTAATGCTAAGTAATTCTTTTCTAATACGAAAAGAATAGAATAAAATAAATCTAAATAACTACGCTGCTTAAACATTTTAAGCTCCAATTATTATTGAAGTAAATGATGTAAACTAATAAATATTTTCGAATGCAGTTCAAATGAATCTTAACAAAGTGATGTACATTATATTCCATCTATCTTAAGATCAATGAGTTTTCATAAAAATAATCATAGCGGCCACATTGAATAATATGGTAAGATATATATATCTCCCGTTAGCATATTAAGCCGATCTCTTGAATATCTGTACCTTCTTTGAATTGTAATATACAATTGCAGATTTGCGCATCACTTAATCAGTAACTTATATTCTTTTGTTATGTACCTCCTTTAAAACGCAAATCAGCATTAACAAAGTGAAACCCATAATTATATTAATGATATATATATATATAAATAGATTTGCAACTTTGTTAAATTACATATGTTTATTCATTTTTAATTAATATTAATAAATTATTAACTATATAACTATTACTTAAGCCTGCTTTGCCTCATGATTTATGCATACACATCGTTAACTAGATTGCATTATATATAGCTGATCTTCACTGACCTTAGGCTCTGTTGGGGGTACTAGGGTTCGAAGCCTAGTAGTATTGTAATCCCTCGTCTCTCCGCTGTTGCATCAGGACGGGTATAAATAAAATTTCATTTGCTATCATCAGAAATGTTGTTCGTAATGTTATGGATCTGGAAAATAGGCAAGAGGGCAGAGTTCGTGATTGTTCCTGACTTATGTATCTTGCACATGATTGGATTCGAAGTACTGTTTGCCTAGATGCTAGCTCTTGTTAGACGGACATACAATTCTGACCGGCACAATATATATATTTAGGTTTAAGACTTTTTTAAAAAATGCCTTAACACACGTTAATTTTTTGACATTTATGATTGCAATATTTGATTATCATCACTATATACATTAGCGTTATTGGTTTATTTTAAAATATTTTTTTAATTTTCAATGTTCACTTCTTTTTCTTTTCCTGCACTTTTTCCCATAGTAGCACCTTTGGCTATTTAATGTGACATTACAACCCAATATAGTATTATAGTTTTTAAATATTGTTTTTTAAAATTACATTAGCGTTATTGGTTTATTTTAAAATATTTTTTTAATTTTCAATGTTCACTTCTTTTTCTTTTCCTGCACTTTTTTCCATAGTAGCACCTTTGGCTATTTAATGTGACATTACAACCCAATATAGTATTATAGTTTTTAAATATTGTTTTTTAAAATTATAATACTGATTTAGTATATACTGTTGAAAGACCAGAGTAATCTTTTGAAAGCAGCATTTATCATTTTTTCTATTTACCGCTATGTATATATATTTAGGTTTTATGACTTTTTTAAAAATGCCTTAACACACGTTAATGTTTTGAGATTTATGATTGCAATATTTGATTATTATCACTATATACATTAGCATTTTTGGTTTATTTTATAGTATTTTGTAATTTTTTTAATTTTCAATGTTCACATCTTTTTCTTTTCCCGCACTGTTTTCCATAGTAGCACCTTAGGCTATTTAATATGACTTTACAACCCAATGTTTGTTTTTAAATATTGTTTTTTAAAATTATAATACTGATTTAGTATATAGTGTTGAAAGACTGGAGTGAGCTTTTTAAAATAGCATTTATTATTTTTCTAATGATCGCTATATTTTATAGTTTTTGTAAATATCATTTACGATTTTTTTAAAAAAATGCCTTAACACACGTTAATTGTTTAAGATTTACTATTACAGTATTTGATTATCATTATATATATAAATTAACGTTTTTGGTTTATCTTAAAGGATTTTTTAATTTTCAATGTTCACTTCTTTTTCTCCCCCCCCCCTTTTTTTGATAGTAGCACTTTAATCTATTTAATGTGACATTTTCCCACACTTTTTTGAAGTGTAGTGCCTTCCCACCACCCCCTTTTTTTAATTGCATTGCCTTAGGCGATCTATTTTTTTGAAAACTGAGTGTTTCTAGTCGATGTCATTTATGGCTTGCATGTGGCGGCAGTGTTTTTGGGTGTTTTCAAATTCAAAATGGCCACCGAGCGCATACTATATCAGCACCGGCTCCTGTTTTGGTTCATTCATTTAATTTATCTTTGTGATCTGGATCATTTCCAGAATGCTTGAAAGTTAATGTTATTACTCCTGTTTATAAAAAGGGTGATTCTACTTTTAGTTAATTATAGGCCAATTGCAATTATTTCTGCTTTTTTTCTAAATTATTGAACATGATTGTTAATAATCAAATGTTGTCATTTCTGTTTAAAAATAAAATTATATCTGACTATCAATAGTTTTCTTCCTGTTCATTATTTAATATCTTCATTAGACCATGAACTTAAAACATTGGCTATTTATCTTGATTTATCTAAAGCATTTGATTCTATTAATCATAATATTTTGATTAAGCATTGCTATTTATATGGTTTTTGTGGTTCTATTAGTAGTTGGTGGGAGAGTTATTTAAAACATAGAAAAGCGTTTACTAATATTTATAGTATTGTCAGTGATGTGGTCTTGATTAATTGTGGAGTTCCACAAGGTTCAATACTTGGTTCTCTATTGTTTTTAATTTATATTAATGATTTATTTTCACTGAAATTACATTCTAAGATTTTTGTTTTTGCCTATGATATTGCTTTATCCTGTTATGCTGTTTCTTATAGTCATGTTGAAAAATTAGTGAATGAGGATTTGGACTCAGTAAATGGCTGACATAATTTGTTGTTGGTCAATTTAGATAAAATTCGTTGTTGGTCAATTTGGATAAAACAAAAGGTATTATTTTTTCTTATAAGTGTATTTTTTTCTCTCTTAAGATTAAAATTTCCTGCAAGTATATTTTGTATTTTAATAATATATGTACTTGTAAGAATATTCCTTTGGTAGATAATTATTGTTATTTGGGAATACGTATTGACTCCAGATTGTCTTGGACAAATCATATTACCTATCTTTGTCAATGGTTACATAATTTAAATTACATGCTTTATTATTTAGTTAAATTTCTTCCTAGGTCAGCTCTCATTTTATTTACATTACCCGTTATCACAGTATTGTATATTATAATATCATTATTTGGGCTAATACTTCTCCATATATTCCATCTTGTGATATGTATTAATTTTGGCATTTATTTTATTTATTAAATTAATTTATTTATTTTCTAAACTGTTCTTTTACTATTTGAGTTTTTGGTTGTATTTTCATTTTATTTTTATTTTATTTGTTATTTTTACATGTAAATTCCACACACAAGATTATTCCTCCTCCTCCTCTTCTTCTTTATGATACTAGGTCTGTTTGGGTATATCAGATTCAAACACGTCATTCTAATATTCTTAAATTTTCTCCTTTATTTAGGTTACCCTCTTTATATAATCAGATTGGGAATAACATTATATCTGTCACTAATCAAAAATGTGATTTAAGCAAATTTCCCACAGATGAGTTTTACCAATAATTGAATGAAAAAAAATTATGGTCATATATTTATAAAATATTATTCCTCCCTAATAATAGATATTTATGTTTAGAATTTCACAACAAAAAACAAAAAGAAATCTTTCAAAATAATATTAAATTCCTTGGAAACAGAATTATCTGCTACAGTGATATAGATCGCCCTCTAATACTCCAAGCGCAAGTTAATAATTGTTACCAGATTTCACAGAAAAGGATTTTCATTTGTTATTAAAAAAATATGGTAAATCTCCAATTATTTTACGGAGAAAAAAGCAACAGCTCTGGTTTATACAAACGTAGCCACATTTAACCTGAGTCTATATAAAAACACTAATCCAACAGACATCCCAACTCTACATGGAAATGAAAGTTCGCCGCTCATCATCACCTTTAAAGAGACAGCCCCACAAAGTTTTTCATGTAAACAAAGAACCCATTTAATAAAAAACTGCACCAATAAATTTTGCCCAAATGCAGCCTTAAACTCACCAAACAGCACCAATGCTCAACATTTTCACAGTCAAAGCAAGCTACTTGCCACACCTCAAGCAATCAATAATGAAAGAATTCAAATTACCGCATAAACAAGCACCAATCTAACAACTAAAAAACCAATTGAGCATCTCACTCACACACCTATTGATAGCAATATCATTACAAATAGTATTTAAGCAGTACTCAATTCCAACAACTCTGATCGAGATGAAGACTGCATGGATGAAAATTCATCATCCTACCATTCTGAAGATACATCAGATTCTTCCCTCTTTAAAATTGCAAAGAGAAAGAAGCAAAACAAGGACAGAAAAAAAATTAAAGCCACTACTGATAACTTAATTGATAAGCAAATCATCATGCATACTACCCAATCAGACACTATTAACCACAAAGATAGAAAAGAGCTTAATTTCAGTCAGAAAAAAGCTAAGATCCACCCTATCACCTATCCCAGACAGCAAAAGGACTGAACCTAGTTACTGGACTAGACAGTGTCTATCAGTTGACTCTTCTGATTCTCCGGAACAACTGGTATTTCTCGAGGGAGTAGATGGTCATCTCAGAGCCACTAGAAAGGTTAAAAATAAAACCCTTCCCATAAATGATCGCAGTCTTAACACTCCTTCTGGCATCAGCTCTAACCCATCGATCCTCATATTTAAGGATCTTTTATAGAATTACTTCACATATTCATAGTCAGCCGCCGACACACCAAACATTACAGTGGGATTCGCAATCACAACGGTCAGTGTCAGAGGAATCAACTTGCCACATAGAATATTTGTCATAGCCAATTGGATCAATCAATTCAATCTTCACTTACTGCTTTTCAAAGAGACCAAATGCTCAATCAATTCCACCTACAAACAAGACAAATACCTAAATAGATTTGGTTACTGCAACTTTTCCTTGTCCAACTTATCTGCTGCTGGAGTTGGTTTTCTTGTTCATCGAAACTCTCCTTTTCAAGCATTCATATTACTTTTTCTAAACCCACACATGAGCATAATAACTTTTCAAAACCCAGCCTACACAATATAATCACTTTGTACTTATACAACTAACCACTACTTATTCACCAACTCATCAACAACATAAATCTTATTTTAGCAAACAACCCCCACCTCACAATACTAATTGGTGACTTTAACATGTCATATTCCAATTTTACTCTCAAATATCTAAATCTCATAAATAAAAAACTCATGAGTGCAGAAAGCTTCTTCTCATCCAATACTATATCATTCTATACCCAAAATCATTCTACATTGATTGATCTCATCTTCTACTCCCCTGATCTACATTACATAATAAAACCTTCCCTATGCCCAGTATCCTATTCTGGGCACTCAATATACAATTACAATTAGATCTACATCTTCATTCCACTCTCTCATTTAACAACACTACTAGACGATTGCTTAAATCCATTGCTCCAGAAGCAATAATCTCTTAAATATATATTTATTTTAATAACATCAATCTTTTGTTTCTCAACCCAACAGAGGCCTGGTTCACATTTATAAATATCATCTCCTCCACAATTAAACATTACACCAATAGAAATCCAGCTCCAACCTATGTAATGAAAAAATTGGACACTCTACATTTAAAACTTAAAAGCACACCCACCAACACAACCTCAATTAGCTCAATCTTATTGTTAAAACAGGAATACAAACAGACGCAGCTCACATTAGCAGAATATATATATATATCAATAAAAAAAAACCAAACCCTTTCTAAAAAACACATAATTGGTCAAAGAGATAAATTCAC
This sequence comes from Epiperipatus broadwayi, assembly GCA_028023455.1. Classification (NCBI taxonomy): domain Eukaryota; kingdom Metazoa; phylum Onychophora; class Udeonychophora; order Euonychophora; family Peripatidae; genus Epiperipatus; species Epiperipatus broadwayi. The sequence goes on along the minus strand of JAQFVV010000036.1, from coordinate 7,815,170 downwards.
TGGGCTCTTGGCTACTGTTCAAAAAAGCTCACTCCATCCTCTCTGCTTTCAAACACAGAAATCTTAACAGGGGAAAATATGACAAAACAAATTTTTAATCTTTTCAAAGGCAGATTTCAGAAAACATTGTCACCTCGCTAATTTCCATTCCACTTTGGCATCACAACAGATCATCATAACATATCCAGAAATGACATAGCTACAAAAATCCAATCATATCTGAATAACTCTCACACTGGAGTACATGCCATGCCCAATTTTTTACTTCATCATCTTAACTACTTTACAACACCAATAATACTCAATATGATTACTCATCTCTCTAACCAAATTCACTCAATTGAGCAGCTCTACCCAATATCACTAGTCCCCTTCATCAAATAGCTCATTCACCCTTTTCCATTAACCAACCTCAGACCAATATCCATGTCCCCTCTCATCATAAAAATTATTGAATCCATAGTCAAAGACAAAATTCAACCTTTAATCCTCCCAAACATTTCTAAATATCAGTTTGCTAAAAAAGGCAGTTCCATTCTGGAAGCTTAATCTTGTTTAAAACTATAATAGATGAAGTCAGACAAACCAAAAAAACTGGGCCAGTGATGATTCAGCCTGACATGGAAGCAGCTTTTGATTCAATTCTGATTCTGAAACTACTGGAAGTAATCTGTGGCCACAACATTCCTATACCTATAATGCGCATACTAGCAAATCTACTTACCAATAGAGATATTCACATTACACTAAATGGCAAAATTTCTCCAAGCTTCATCCCCGACACCTCCATCCCACAGGGATCCCCTCCAAGTTCACTGCTTTTCATTACCTATATCAATCTATTACTTGCTGAAATAGAAGCAAAACTACCTGGAATATATATAGGAGACTTGAAACAGCAAATAAACCATCTATCCTACATGGATGATATAGTAGTGTTCCTGCCTTCTAAGAAGTCACTTCCTAAATTACAAGCCAATCTTGAAAATTACTCATTATTCCACGCACTCAAATTCAACAAGGAAAAACAGCAATATGGAACATTTTCAATAGCCAGTCAATTGCATCTCTAAGTAAAACCTCACCACACAACTTTCTTGCAATTCCTTTTCATCTCTCACTTAATGTCACAAGAAGCACAATACAGAATCAGTTACTGCCAGAAATACTAAAGACAATTCATTCATTATCCAAAGCTTATCTGTCAATACATAGCAAAATTTCTTTAATCAATATGTTAGTACTCCCAAAAATTAATTATTATGCACTAAGTCATAAAATTCACCAACAGTTTAAAAAAAAAAAATCAACTTTCTATCTACGAAGCTAATCTGGAATAAGAAAGCTACCTCCATTAGTATCAATAGCCTACAAAAACATACTAAATACAATGGCTTATCCTTACAGTCAATCACAACCTTTTACCATCAAAAAGCCCATAACACTCTAGTAAAACTATCTACTAATTTTCCTATTTTCCAATCTTTCATTAAAATTTTATCCACTGATACCCCTCCAAATCAAAAATAAATTCATTAATCAACTCGCCAAAATTAATACTAAGTTCAACAGATCACAGGATAAATCATTCACAAAAATTAATTACTGAGAGGCACATTATTCTCTCAACAATTCGGATTCTCTCCTGAATATAAGCAGTATCCTCAATGTCTCAAACAAATCACTAATATCAAAATTTAAGTTTTGGTATCTTGAGCCAAAATATCTGGACATTCTTATTAAAATCAAGCCCGTGCCCTACCAACCATTTTTTTCCTGTCAACCAAAATGAAATATGCCAACATTGACCCAATTTGCTCTCTATGTCACCACATCTGTTCTACCCTGCATCTATGTCACCACATCTGTTCTACCCTGCAGAATTACAGACACAATGACTCGCAACTCAAAAACCACACTTCAAACATTAATTGAAAACATTCCCCAAGGCTTTTTTATTGCAATTAGAATCACAATTTTTCTCTTGTTCACGCTATGGTTCCCGAGGTGTCATTTCGTGTTCAATCCCACTTCGTGCAAATACCAATCACTATTCATAAACAAATTAACCAAGATCAAAGATAGAGATAATCTAATACTCCCATTGATATAGTTACATCCACCCGGAGCCTAATTAAATTCCAAAAATACCATTAAAAATCACAATCAGTGCAACAATAATTAATAACTGTTAAATAAAAATGAACTTGTAGTTTCACCAGTCAACTTCAAAACTGTACACACTCCTGCCAAATCAGCATTTTAGTGTCTACTACTGAACATTATTCCCCACAGAACTCTTAATAGAACTTCAAGCATTCAAGTCTACACATGTAAAAATATAATGCCAATAATGATGTAACAATTGTAACATATTTTACGCTAATAAAGTAATTTTAAAACTAGTAGTAGTAGTAGTTCAAGATGGCATCCAAGCGGTAAACACTGGCTGGTATTGCTCGTTTATACTACTTTGTTTGAGTCATCTTTTTTGCAAGTTGCATCCTGAAAACGTCAATATTAACTCATAAATGCATCACTCACACACTGTGAAGCAGTTGGGTAAGTAAATCCTTATACTACTTAAAATATTTCATTTAACTTCTTTGATGGATTACAACAATCCATCAATTGTTAGAAATGGCTGCTTCTAACAGCCAAATAGGAAAATCTATATCCAATCTAACTCCAAACCATCTTACTAGAAATAAAATATCACAATCTGAAGATTACAGCCCCATTACTAACTAAAACCACTAGATGACTTCTCAAATCCAGTGTACCAGAGGCCATCCTCTCTGAGATTTATATTTAATAAAATTAAAATACTCACTCTGCAGCCAGAAGAATGGTTTAGCTTCATAAACATTATTACATCCACTATAAAACATTATAGATGCAGAAATCCTACAGCTACACATATGACGAAAAACTTGACTTGCTACATCAAAAAATCAAAAGCACACCAGCCAATACTTTCTCAATATCCTTTATTCTACTGCTTTAAACAAAATACAAGCAAACACAACTAGTTTTGGCAGACTACATAGTTACCAAAAAAGCAAAAAAATTTTTAAAAAAATATTCATAACTGGTCCAAAGACTACATATGTTAGGCACTAGGATATACAAATAAAAAACTCATGCCCACATCAATTCTACACAACTCAAAAATAATAACTGGAGAAGGAATGATTGCACCACTGCTTGACTATTTTAAGAATAAACTCCAATCATATCCCCATGCTAACATTGCAACTCTCAAACTTAACAATTTAGGAGTTAACCACAATATAACTAAAGAAGACATAATAAACAAAATTAAAAATTATCCTAACAATGCATATCCTGGAATACATGCAATCCCAAAAATCCTGTTACAACACCTCAATCACCTCACTGTACCTATAATCCAAAAGATGCTCAACCATCTATCAAATTAAGTACATGTCATCCCACAGCTATACCCTATCACTCTTGTATCCTTTCTCAAGAAACCTATTCATCCTAAACCCTTAAACAACATTAGGCTAATATCCATGTCTCCACTGATCATAAAAATAACAAACCTCTTATCATTCAAAAAATCTCCAAGTATCAATTTGCAAAAAGAAGCTCCATCCCTGAAGCAATCTTCTTTTTCAGAACCATAATTGAGCAAATCAGGGTGAATAAAAAGGCAGCACCAATAGCGGTTCAGCTAGATATTGAGGCGGCTTTTGGTTCAGTTCTGATAGATAAACTGTTACAAGTACTTGAACAATACAACATTCCTTCATCACTTAGATGCATTCTGGCTAATCTTTTATATAATAGATCCAACCATATCACAATAAATGGCAAATCATCAGTTTTGTGCCACACAGCTCCATACCACAGGGCTCGCGACTCAGTTCGCTGCTATTTATCTTATACATTAACCCTTTACTAGTTGAAATTGAAAAAAAATTGCCATCTATAGTTCTATCTCAAATTAACCTCCCTATAAACCACATATCCTTTATGGATGATATAGTAATCTTCCTTTCCAAGAAATTTATGCCCATGCTAATTGATATTCTAAATGAATATACACTCAATTACTCACTCAAGTTCAATACTAGCAAAATGGCAATATGGAATATCCTTACAGGTAATCCTAATAATTCACTAACAAAATCCCTTTGGGAATCCCTTTTCACTTATCAGTCAATGCCCGAAGGTTAGCCATTCAAAATCAACTAATGGAATCAATAAATGAAATAATAAATTCTCTTACTAGGGCATATCTCTCAATACATAGTAAGATTACACTAATTAATATGTTGATATTGCCCAAAATCAATTATTACATGCCAGTCATTGGTTTTTCCAAAGGTTTCATTGGGAAAATCAACTCCTTATGTAGCAAATTGATCTGGAATAAAAAGGCCATCTCAATAAGCATCAAGAACCTACAAAAGCATATAAAATACAATGGCTTGTCATTGCATTCAATTACTACCTTCTATTACCAAAGAATACATAATACATTGGTAAAAATTGCCACCAATTTCCCGATGTTTCAGCCTTATTTACAAGTAGAACCAACTGACATTCCCCCACCTATCAAGAACAAGTTCATAAACCAGCTTTTACAACATATAAATAAAAATCAAACTACAAATATAGAGTTGAACGCAAAGATTGATTATTGGATTACACATCAAATTTCTTAATAACATAGATACTCAACCACAACCTAACTCAGTATAAACAATAAAACACTAATTGCCAAATATAAGCATTCGAGCCTAAATAGGGATTTTATGATTAAAATCAACCTAAAAGCTTTACCCACAAATGAATTTCTTGCAAGGAAAATGAGATACTCAAAAATTGACTCTACGTGCTCGATCTGTAATAAAGAAGAAGAGACAATGAATCACTTTCGAATGGATTGCTCTTCACTTTCTAAATACAGGCAACTCTTTATGACCATTTCACATTGCAATAAAATTACAATCAATACCTTAATTGACAGCATCTCAAAAGGGTTTTCCCCAACAATTGGGATCTCAATATTTCTATTATTTACATTATGGTTCCTGAGATGCCACTTTGTTTTTAACCCCACTTCTCACAAATATGAGTCATTGTTTCTAAATAAATTAGAAAAAATTAAAACTAGGGACCGGCTCATTGCTCCAGCTGACATAGGGTAAGACCTGGAGTCTACTAAAACTCTAGCAATAATCAATAATAAATAACTGTAATCACGAGCATAGAAGAAAAAGGAATTTCATTCTACTCTTGGCAGCATAAACATATCAATTCATCCCTTACAAAGTAATGACAATTTGCAATTCATTAACTGAATATTTCCAAATCATAATTACAAGCATGTAACAATGATAATAAATCACACTTCAGATTGTAATAATTACTTAATATTATTTAAAATCAAAGGAAAACAAAAAATGTTATATGAAATTATAAAATTCAAATCATGTATACCTCTCATGTAAATATACAAATATGTAAATAATAATGCTAATAAAACAATTTTTAAAACTACTACTACTACTAGTAGTAGTAGTAGCAGTAGTAGTAGTAGAGTCCACTAGGTGGCGCTTTTCTTAGTCAAGGGTTACATCAGCTCATTTATGAAGAAATTTTCAGTGTTACTGAGAATTGGATTTAAAAAACCTATACCAGTGAATAGAGAAAGTTTTTCTATCTAAGGTAAGCTCATTGAGAGCAAATTTCTTATAAAATTGGTGGAAGTATAAGGGATTTTCTAAATATGCTTGAAAATTCTATGTTAAATAGTAATTCAAATAATTCAACATAAGATTTATTTCTAAAAAATTCTATTATAAATTTTAATCCTATTAATGAAACAATGGAAGAAGGAATTTCTAAAAAAAGTTCTATTCTAGTTTTACTGAAATACAGACACTGAAAGAATCTTTAAATTTAGAAAGCTCTAAGCTATCTGAAGATTTTATAAAAAAAACTGAGATTAAAAATAAAAGTAGCTATGCTAAAGTTTTGAAAAAAAAATACAGATAAAAAAGCCAATTTATTACAAATTAATGAAGAAAATATAACTGAATTTTTTAATCTAGATGATAATGAAATTAATCAAACAAATTCAGAATCTACAATACTTAATAATGCATTAAAACCTGAAGAATATCAAGAAATAGTAAATAAGTTCAATCCCCCCAATCATTTTTAAATCTTTTCAAAAATTTACAAATGAAAAGACACTGATTTTATCTAAGACAGACTTAAATATTTCTATAATGAAATTCCCAACAGATGAGTTTTGAGTTTCTCTCAGAAAAAAGCTTGTGGGGAATGCTTTACAAAGTGTTTTACCATCCTAACAATAGATACCTTGTAATGGAATTTCACAATGTATCACAAAATTTAATTTTTCAAAATCATATTCAGGTTATCAACAACAAAATTGTCTGCTATGTTGATACAAACACAGATGAGGCTAGAGGGCCAAATTAGAAACTGTCACGTAACCTTTACCAATCAAGACTTACAAAAACTTCTTGATAAATATGAACAAGTTTCAAATTTTAGATACCTACCAGAAAAAAAAGCTATGAAGCCAGGGTAATTTCGTATTTTATGAGCTATGACATATTATGCTTAGCATGCTTTTTGCCGGTAAGATTTCATCGAAGATTAGACAAATGTTGTCGTGGCAACAGACACTGGCATGACTAATCTATGGGAAAGGTTTTTTTATCATACTGACCCGTGTGGTGACCCGCGAGATTTAAGTCAAGAGAGCATGTCAAATTTTTTCATTCTGTCTTTTGTAAGTACGCCATTAATGGAGTCAGTACATAGATTTTTTTTGTGCTTTTTCATACTATACGTCAGACTTTTGTATTGAGATTTTCCAGAGATTTTTTTGATGTAAGTTGCTTAAAGTTGTATTATTTGATTAATACTATAATATTTTGTGCTTTTCCATAATATTTTTTCCTTTGTTTTTAGCATGTTGAGATTAATACTTTGTGTTTTTGTAATTAGCAGATAATAATTTGGAATGGCTGTATTTTTTGTTTTTTTTCTTTTGAGCATTTTTAGATTAATACTATAATATTTTTTTTTAATTTACAAATTTTACGTCCATTTTGGGCTTTGCCATACTATAATATTTTTTGAATTTACAGATTTGCATCCATTTTGTGCTTTTCCATACTATTTTTTTTCCTTTTTTTTTTAGCGTGTTGATATTAATACTTTGTGTTTTTGTAATTAAAAGATAATTTGGAATGGCTGTATTTTTTTTTTTTTCTTTTGGAGCATTTTTAGAATACAATAGTTTTTTGAATTTACATATTTTACGTCGATTTCGGGCTTTTCCATACTATAACATTTTTTGAATTTACAGATTTGCATCCATTTTGTGCTTTTCCATACTATTTTTTTCCTTTTTTTTTTTAGCATGTTGAGATTAATACTTTGTGTTTTTGTAATTAGCAGATAATAATTTGGAATGGCTGTATGTTTTGTTTTTTTTCTTTTTGAGCATTTTTAGATTAATACTATAATATTTTTTTGAATTCACATATTTTACGTCTATTTTGGGCTTTTCCATACTATAATATTTTTTGAATTTACAGATTTGCGTCCATTTTGTGATTTTATACTGAGATTTTCTAATATTTTCCAGATATTTTTTTGATGTAAGTTGCTTAAAGTTGGATTATTGATTTTTTCGCTTTTTGAATATTTCTAGATTAATACTATAATACTTTTTGAATTTACAGATTTTACGTTCGTTTTGTGCTTTTACATAGAATTATTTTGCATCCATTGTGCTTCTTTTTAAGTTAACATAAGTTATTGAAAGTTTGATTTTTTTTAGCATGTTGAGATTAATACTTTGTGTTTTTGTAATTAACAGATAATAATTTGAAATGGCTGACATTACAAACCTGTGGAATTTACCAGATTCTGAAGAGGAAGCTATAACTTATTTCCAAAATAGTGGAGTTATTCCAAATGTAAAATTATGTGAAAACGGCCATGAAATGAAAAAATACGTACATAACTCAGAGAAACAGTGGCGCTGTAATCTGAAGGCTTCTTTAAAAAAAACACCGATAAGAAAAGGAACGTGGTTCCAAGGCTCCAAAATTTCTTTTGTCACAGCTTTGCATTTTATTTATTGCAGGGCGAAACAGCTAACATCAATAACATTTTGCGTGGAACAGTTAAACCTGGCTGACAAAACAGTAGTAGACTGGAACAATTACCTTCGGAAAGTGTGCACATGAAGATTGCTACGCCTAGAGAAATACAAAATCGGGGGTCCTAACACAATCATCGAGATTGATGAAGGTCTATTCTCTAAACGTAAAAATAATGTTAGCAGAGTACTTCCACAGTAATGGATATTTGGAGGTATCTGCAGAGAGACTGATAAGTGCTTTGTAACAGCCGTTCATGACCAAAGCACAGCTACTCTTATGCAAGCCATTTTAGAAAATGTTCAAGAAGGCTCTACCATTTATAGCGATTGCTGGAAAGGCTACAAAAGTGAAGAATTGGCAGAAGCAGGATATGATCATCATAAGTCAACCATATGTATAACTTTGTAGACCCCACGACCGGTGTTCACACACAACATATTGAGAGGTTGTGGGATTTAGTGAAGTGGCATAATAAAAAACATAAAGGGACCATGTGCCAACACCTTGATTCATATTTGACAGAGTTTATGTGGAGGCGCCTCTACAAAGATGATCCCTTTAGTGCCATTTTGCATCATACAGGCCAATTCAGCCCACCCCAGTGATCACTTTTTGTAAGTATATTTTATTTTGTGTCTTAATAATATCTTTTCGATATATTTTGTTGTCTGTGGCACTAATTTCTGCAGTTTTGCTTTAAATCAATTTTTAAGTTTAGGTTCTTATATATATATTTTTGACAGTACCTATTTAACATTTCTTTGGTTTTTTACAGAAATTTTTTTTTTTACTAATTTTTGCAGTTTTGCATTAAATCAATTTTTAAATTAATGTCTTATATATATATTTGACAGTACCTATTTAACATTTTTGGGTTTGAAGCAATTTTTAAGTCAATGTCTTATATATAAATTGTAAGGATCGCTATAGGTCTCATCCCTATCCTTACCATTAAATGCATTTAACATAAATATATACATGGATGTGTTGATCTATAAAAGCTAATACATCTATTGAGCAGTTTAAGTTGATGATGTATAACGGTATGAATAAAATTACATTGTAGTTTAATGAACTGGAAATGCTTGAAACAAAATCATAAATTTGTTACTTAATTTCATTTGATTAATATTTTTAAAATAACCTTTGACAAAACGATATTGTTCAAACAATTGAGAAAGTTTTGTAAAAAAAAGGGGGGGAAATGATTTTATAATTTAGTGTTTTAATGTGAAGGGGAGAGAAAACCTGATAGAACATATGCAGTAACCATGACAACAACAACTTTTTTTTTCTCTAATGGCTGGAAAAATTAAAAACATGTATAGAAAAAGTTATACGCAAGATTTTTTTTCTTTATTCATTAATGACGGCAAGTCAGATAATTTGAAAATTATATTTTAGTAAAAATGTTTCTCAACATTTTAAAGAAAGAATAATTGGCCACGCAAGGATGCATAAAACTGTAAGTTGTTTTATTTGATATATACATGTAAAAAGAAAAACTGAAACGGAGGAATATTACTATGCTTCCATTGGAATTGAACTTTTACACGAACTATGGAAATTAAAGAAATAAATAAATTATAATCTACTGATCGAAGCATAATATGCACGAAGATTTTTTTTAATTTTATTTATAAGTCTATTGAACTACTTGTTATAAGACATGTGAAAAGATATTTATTCACGTAATCAAGCGTTTGATAATTCTAGGACTGTTGAAAATTTAGACTTAATAACATTTATTATCAAAAAAAAATTGACTTTAATCATGTTTTGTTTATTATATAGCTATAACGTGCTCACTGCTGATATAGAAAAAAAATTATATATATACTGGCATAAGAATGATGCAGCTGTGCTAAAAATCGTTGTGAAAGGTCAAGGCAACTCAGATGGTTTTTGAAGAGGGCGATGAAAATGATTTATAGGTGTAAATTTCCGTCAATCACATATATAAGTATACAATGGCTACCAAATATGTGAAGTTTTATAGATAAATTGTGAAAGTTGCCAAATCAAGGATTATCCAAACTACTTGGTCAGCTTGTGGGAGATGGATAAATCGTTGAAGGCACTAATTTAAAAAATGAAGCAAGTATAAGAGATGCTGAAAATTCCCAATTTATAATAATTTTTTTTTCCATTCACAAGAAGATACCCATGTTGCTCAAGATGTTTACAGAATCATTCATAAATTTATGTTGATATGTAACTGTTTGTTTGTTGTGGTTGACATGCTGATGTTATAAATTTTGTAAGGTTTTCTCTCCTTTATTTTTTTTTTTACTTCCATATTGATTTTTTTTTCTTTTGAGCTGGAAGTACCGATAGAATTTAAATGTATGCATTTCATGATGTAAAATATATTTTTGAAATAAAAAAACATAAATGGTTCTGTTAGAAGAGAAAGGAGTGGACTATGATGAAATGAGTATATAGGAAGGTAAGACTTACTCTTTGACCCATTAAAGACATAACATTTAGTAACAAAGTTAATTATTAATCAAATCCATATTAACCACTTATTAACAAGTTGCATATTAACCATTACTTATAAGTACATATAATTAATTTAATCAATTGATGGCAATTCCAGTTCTCATAACTCATAATAGTCACAAACGAACCCATTAATTCAACTATATTTACAAAATAATAATTTGTATATTAATATGATGATATTGTATTTGTTTTTTGTTTTTAATTAAAAAAAAGGGATAAAAATAATGTCATTTATTTAGATAGTATTAATGATCGTAAATTATTTCTTTTATATGATGGCATGAAAGGTAGATGCCGATGCATACCAAGAATGACACATAGTTGATATTATTATTTTATGTATTTATTTATTTACTTTTGTTTTTTATTTGGATGAGATTATGTGGAAGTGGTAGGAATCATAGTTATGGTGTTTTAAAGCGTATAGTTATATATTTAAATGTGTTATATTAAGTTAAAATAAATTTGTTAATTTAAATTGATTTTACATCAAGGGTTTTATGTAATTTGTTGACAATACATCACTGGATTTACGTATCTCTTGATAAGGAAACATACATGTAATAGCTACTTAATAAGTGTAATATATGAACCATAATGTCAAGTCATTGCCCACATTGGCTAGATATATACTGTGAGAGTACCATATGAGCCTCACCTAAAACAATTTGTGTTTCTTTGTGAATTTAACTGTGCCTATATCGAATCAACAGATATAAATTATTAATAATTCTGAATATCCTCTAGTATCAGAATAAGTATATCATCCAACACTAGAATTGCAACTGTCAGTGGGAACTAGATTCAGAAAAAAATCCATAACCTATGCAAATAAATGTTATGGACGAGGAGACTATTATAATCTGTATCGAGCCATTAAACATATTTCTTGGAGTGAAGTTTATGAATGTAAATGCCCATCATTAGCTTCCAATATATTTAATCAAATATTGTCAGATACTTTTGATAGACTCATTCCAATTAAGCAAAGTAGAGGTATTAAATTTCCAAAATGGTTCTCTGTGAAACTAGTTCAAATGTATAAAGAGAAAAAAAAATTTCATAGATATTACAAGAAATATAAATGCTTTTTATTTGAATAACTATAGGAATTATAGACGCATAGTAAAGGTACTTGAAAAATATGATTTTCAGGAATATATTAAACTGATTCAAAACAAAATACATAAAGATCGAGCAGATTTTTGAAATGTAATAAAGACTCATTATACTTCAGTTAGACAAAATACATGTGTAGTAGATACGGAATCAAATGATTTTATGGCTTATTTTTCAACTCAAAGTGAACTAAATAATAACTTCATTTTGGAATATCCATTTATCCAAAATCTCATATTCAATAATGATTCCATAAACATTAAAATTTGATTTGGATGAGATATACCATTCTACAAAATTAATAAAAAAGAAAAAAAGTATTGCTTGTGATAACATACCAGTTTTTGTTTATAAAGGATGCATTGATCTTTTGGCTCCAGTTTTATTGTATATTTTTAATTTGTCACTTAAAATGTCAATTTTTCCTAGCTATTGGAAAACGGCTAAAGTAATATCTATATAGAATTCTGGGGGAAAATCAGAGGTCCGAAATTATAGATCTATTTCTTTAGTACCTATACCATCAAGAATTTTTGAAAAATCAATTTATTACAGAATTATACATTATTTAAAAAATATTCTTCCTTATTCTTTACATGGATTTCTTCCAGGAAGGTCAATAGAAACAAATTTAGTCCATATATCAGATGCTATAGGTAGAGCTATTAAGGCAAGAAGTCAATTGGATGTAATATATTTTGATTTAATAAAGGCTTTTGATAGAGTTGATCATAGATTACTTCTTATGAAAATAGAGAAAATTGGTTTTTCAATCAATCTAATGAAATTATTCAAGTCATTTCTATCTGATAGAAACAATTATGTTTATTACAATAACAAAGAGTCAAATAATTTTAAATCTAGACTTGGACTTCCACAGGGAAGGTTGTTAACCCCAATATTTTTTTCCTATTTATATATCAGATTTGATAACACTTATTCCAAGTAAGAACGTTATGCTATGCAGATGATATTAAAACATTACAAAATTATATAGATGTATTTTACAAGTGGTGCCAAGAAAATACCATGAAAATAAATGTTGATAAATGTAATGCTATGACATATTCAAGAAAAACAATGTTAATACGGGGTAGATACCATATTGATCATCTTGAAATTTAAAAAATTACTGACCATAAAGATTTGGGTATAATTTTCCCAAACAATTTTACTTTTAATAACCATATAACATATTCTGTTAATAAAGCATTTAAACTCATTGGCAGAATGCGGAGGTCAAAAATTGTTTTTGATTTCCAGACTAATAAACTAATATAAATAGTTTGATATTGCCAATTTTACACTATGGATCCATTATATGGAATTCTATAAATGAAAGAAATATGAAAAAAATACAAAAGGATTATGATAAATATTGTAAATATGTGTATAAAACTTCATCTTGTAATAATAATGAATTGCATGTTAAGAGAATATTATCTGATATGTGTTTTTTATATAAAATGATAAATGGCACAATAACTTTTGATAACTCAGTAACAAATGTGCTATATAAAATTCCAACATTCAATAGCAGAAATCACAAACTTTTTCATTTACCATTAATTAAACATACATGTGTAAAAAATGCACCTGTATATAGATTACAAAATGAATATAATGATATGTTTAGTGATGTAGCGTTTACATCAGATTTTAAAATATTTACAAAGTATATATTAGATTCATTAAATCAAAATTTTATGTAAATTTTAATCATTGTAAATGTTTTCTTGGCTTTGTAAGCTGTTGTTTACTAATAAATTGAATTGAATTGTTATTATTATTATTATTCCGGTTTTCTAGTGTAAAGACGTGTTTTTCTAATTCTCATGAGTTTTTAACTTTTTAAATTTTTAATGGATTCATATTCTATTTGTAAAGAACTTTTACCAAAAAATGATAATTTTGTATCCTACTTTGATTGTACATCCGGTATGCACTTTGTATGTGCATCTTTGAATGATACTATGTAATGGGCACATATGTACGTTACACTGTTTTTTTATTATTAAACATGAAAAAAATAAAAGTTCGCAAATAAAACTTTTTTTTTTTTTAAGAATTAAAAATTGAAAATTAAAATTCTATACTAAACTCATATATATATAAAATCGCACAGATGAAAAAAATTATTAAAATAAAACATTATTAAATATTGAAAAAGTATTTTAAAAGCAAAAACTTAAAAAGATTTAGAGATAAAAATATATCTTTAAGTTTGAAAAACAAATTAATTAATGTTATTGAAAAATGGAAATGATTATTTTAATTAGTCAAAGTGAACTAGCCCTTGGGCATTTTAAATGTATAAGTAATGGTCAGATAGGAAAACAATAGAAACTAACGGCAAATGAGAGGGATCCATTGGGGAATCGGACCTCAACGGAAGGATCATCATCATCGATGACGTAATGTCCACTGCAACCTAAAGTTACATATAAAAGAAAAAGTTTGATAATAAAATTTTGTTGAGTAAAGAAAATAGAAGAGATGTGACTATATGTTTTAGTGTGGAGTGAAGGAGAGGGGATTGAAAAGACGCACACTTCAATCCCTTCAGTCTCGTTTAAAAAAGGAGAGAAATGAGTTTTCCTAGATTGAGGACCATAGGACATCGAGGGAATTAACACTGGCTCCAAATGGCAAGCAACTGCAAGAAATTAGAAACTACGGACTTGTTAAAACCGTAAGAACTTTATGAACTCTAAGCTTTAAATCTATTTCTAAAACTCCAGTATACTAAACAGTAAGAACTTTAATTTTAAAACTTGTTCCGTGTTTAAAATAATTGAAATAGAATCCTATCTGACCAACTTTATTTATTAATAAGTAATTTTAATTTGATGTATTTCTTTTGTAAAATCATTTCCATTTATTTTTTTTTTTTTTGGTTCTTTTAAGTTTTATTTATGATTTTTGTTTTTTGCTAATTTAATATTATATAAATGTTAAACTTAAGTCAGGCGTGAATGGCTATATAGATATGTAAAGTTATATTAGGGGAGGGTAATCTTAGGTTATTTATTTCGTAGTTAAATTAGGTCAATGGATTGGATATATTGGTGTAATTAGTAGATGTAGTACGAGATTCGCTACGGGCAGAATCGCATTATATGCCGCACACTACCTTTTGGCCTTGGAATGCGATAAGTCGGCAAAATGACCGCAGTCCTTTCCTATGGAGCTTTTTTTATTGCTCTTCTTGTCAGATAGATATACTATTCCTATCTGACGAAAGACAATTTCTTCTCTTAACCTTTTGTGCTGCTGTATTCGTATTACATTGAATGCATCGATATATCACCTGAAGTGACGTTGGTTTGACTGCGAACTTTTGGCCTAAGGTTAAATAAGGATAAAATATTTTCTTTCAAATGCAAATCTATGTAGTCTATTCATATTCGACACTCTAAATAAAAATGCATTAAATTGAAGTTGGGTATGGACGTTGCATGGATCCGTCATCGGTTAATTATATTTTTGGTTTTCATATTTGATCAAAATATATAGACATTTGGTAAATAATGATACCTTACAGTGAGTATCTAAAATGTATTTATTCGGATGTCTTTTAAGTTATTGGTGTCAATGCGGTATCTTATGATGAATGCCAATGGGTTTCTTGTATTCCCTATGCAATTGATGGTATCAATGACTTTGTATTTTGATCGTTTGTTTATTTTGAAACGTTTTTAACCATGTAATCTATGTAACCGATCTATACTCAACATTTTAAAACAAACTTTTATAAACCCATCTGTGCGAACTTATAAAAATTAAAATGTAAATTTATAAAAATTAAAATGTAAATTAAAATCAAAGTTAAAATGTAAATTAAATTTTAAAATGTAAACTGATACTAAAACAATTTTAAATATTATATATGTGCGTAAATAAATGTTTGTGTGTATAATTACTGGCAGTAGCTTATTTTATTCTTTTTTTTATATTCTTAGATAAGAATTTATTATAAAATATAAATCTCTGCTATGAGCTAGTGACAATGGGCTAACGACCGAAATAAAAATATCTAAAATAATTTTTTTTTTTTTTGACTTACATATCTGCCTAGTGTATAAATTTTCTAGGTTCAAATGCCTAGTGATGCCCTGTAGTGCAGATTACATTAGCTTTCCTATTCTCCGGATTGTTACAACTACTTACCGAAGAATGTCTATAAAAAAGCAGAAATGGAGGTGTGCTGCTTGTAGAGTTTCTTTTTCAAAGGCTAGCGATGTTTTGGATTCATCTATGACTGTGAAAAATTCACCTGATTTAATTTTGGAAATTTGGGATAAATTAAAATCATTGCCAGTAATTCACAATACAATTTCACAGTTATCTCAAGCAGTTGCTAATTTGCGGTCAGAAGTTGTTTCTTTAGGTGAAAATGTGGATCGTAATAATCAAGAATTTCATCTTTCTAATTCTTGTACTTCTAATGAGAATGAGATTTTGTTGCTGAAAGATAAATTGCATTCTATGGAACAATTTAATTTGGATCATGAAATTGAAATACAGGGTTTGCCTTTTCAAGAAAATGAAAATTTGCCAACTAACGAGGCGGACAAGCTTAATATTATAGATGTAGCTGTTGATTTGGAGAATGCTTTTCATACAAAAAATAAATCAGGGGCTCCTGGTTTTGTTGTAGCTTGATTTAAATCATGTAATTCAGCCATAGATTTTTTTTCTCATTTGTCATAGCGTCAGCTGGGTAGCGAACCCACTATCCCGGGACAACTATTGATAAAGCAGCTGTCGCTGACCTCTCGACCACCAATGCTTGACTTCAGCCATACAGTTTTTAATGAAAAAAAATCTGTTTTAACAGTTTCTCAAATTTTGCCTGGGGATAATAATAATAAACGTATTTATGTTAATCAGCGTTTGACTCCATTCAAGAGAAGGCTTTTATGGTTGGCGAAACAGAAGCTATGTTCCGGTCAAGGTTTTGCTTTCATTCATAATGGATCGGTTTATGTGAAAAAAGATTATAATTCTGCTCATGTTTTAATTAGAAATGAAAGTGATTTGGAGACATTCTGAAATTTATTCATTATGATGAATTCTGATAGGATTTCTGAGAAAAAAGATTTTGCTTCACTTAAATTATTTCATTTAAATATACATAGTGTTAGATCTCATTTTGATGAACTTGTAGTTTATTTAAATAATTTTCCTCTATTTCATTTTGATATAATTATTTTAACGGAAACTTGGATTTCATTACAAGAACAAAATTTGTATAGTGTGAATGGCTATAAGAGTATACTTTCTCCTCGTATGCATTTACGATCGGGTGGTGTTATGATTTTTATAAAATCAGGTTTAGACTTTTCTTTCATTATTACAACATTTAATACTGCAGAATGTATTTTATTAACTTTGAGACTTCCTAAATTTGTGCTTTCTATTTTGGCTATATATAGATCATGTACAAGTTTTGGATTTTGTTGCTGAACTTGATTCTTTCTTATTAGATTTGAGTTCAGAATCTGCTGTTTTAATGAGTGACCTAAATATTGATTTGTTAAATAATGCTTGTAAGTCTACTATAGATTATTTAAATTTACTTTATAGCTATGGATTTAGTCAAACGCTTTTTTCACCTACACGCATATAACTACTATATCTCAATCTCTTTTAGATCATATTTTTCTTAGATTAAGTAGCAGATTATTTTCTGATTTGTCTCTTTCTAAATTATTTCTTACAGATCATTTTGCTACTGAATTAAAAATATTGAATTGTATGGATAATATTAATGTTTGTGCAAATGTTGAGAAATTATCTTTTTCTAAATTGAATTATTTATTATCTGTTCAGAATTGGGATGACTTTTATGATAGATAATGTTAATGATGCATTTTTGGGGTTCCAAGCTATTTGTTTAGATTTAATTGCTAAAGCAAAGTTTCATTTAAAATTGATAAGTAAGAATAGAAGATCTCTTTGGGTGACAGATGCTCTGGTATGTAAAATTAATCGGAGAAATGTGGTAAAAGCTTTGGATCGCTCATCAGACGTTTTAAAAAAACTTCATGTTGAAATTAAGTCTGATATTAGAAAGTTGAAGTTTAGATATTATCAAGAATTTCTTAGTGATACAAATGTTTCTTTGAAATGGAGAACAAGAAATTCTTTGATTAAAAAATCTTCTTCTAATCATATTAAATATAATGAAAGTTTAATTGAGTTACAGAATAATGAAAAATATTTAGCTGATCGGTTTAATGAGTATTTTGCAAATTTATCGATGCATGATGTCCCTGAGCATATTTTGTCTTCTTATTCAAGTTTTAATTCTTTTTTATATTCTGATGTTTCTGAATCTCAGTTGTCTGTAGCAATTGATAGTTTAAAAATGTCACTTCTTTTGGACTAGATGGAATAACACCTAAGATGATTAAAGAAAATAAGGTTGCATTTTTGCCTGTTTTGGTTCATTTATTTAATTTATCTTTGCAGTCGGGATTATTTCCAGAATGTCTGAAAATTAATGTTATTACTCCTGTTTATAAAAAGAGTGATTCTACTCTTATGGTTAATTATAAGCCAATTGCTATTATTTCTGATTTTTCTAAATTATTGGAAATGATTGTTAAGGACCAAATGTTGTCATTTCTGTTTAAAAATAAAATTTTATCTGACTATCAATATGGTTTTCTTCCTGGCAGAAGTACATTAGATGCTTTAAAACATTATGTTCATTATTGAACATCTTCATTGGATCAGGAACTTAAAACATTGGCTATTTATTTGATTTATCTAAAGCATTTGATTCTCTTAATCATAATATTTTGATTAAGCATTGGTACTTGTATAGTTTTCGTGGATCTAGTGGTAGTTGGTTGGAGAGTTTAAATGATAGAAAACAGTTTGCTAATATTTATGGTACTATCAGTGATGTGGTCTTGATTAATTCTGGAGTTCCATATGAAGCTGTGCATATATATATATATATATATATATATATATATATATATATATATATATATATATATATGCTGGCTTCACCATTCACTGTGGACTAAGACCCTAAGTCCAACCACAGTGAATGTATGTTTCTTTTTCAAACTAAATTTATCGTTTTCTCAAATAATTGCCTAAATTAAAGAAGGAATTCTGTTAAAGAGAAAAGATTTAATAAAATAAAATATAGAAAGTTACAATTATATTTGCAACTATTTTTAAAATATATGTTGGAAGAATTCGATAAGATAAATTTTCTTAATTAAATAGAATCCATTAAGAAAAGGAATTTTATTAGTAAAGCATTTTTCTGAATTAGATAAAAATAGATAACAGGAAAAATTTAAAACAACGGGCATGATCCGCTACTAATTAGCAGATTAAAAACATAATGGAAAAAGGGTATAAATAAAGAACTTTTCTTTTGTTCTTCGTCTTATGCTTGCTGGTAACCTGTGCTGAAGGTCAGAGAGAAATCTTAATAATTTTGTTGGAAGAAATTTTGCTGAAAGATTGGACAATATAGTGAACTCTTGCTTGCTGTACTTACTTCAAGCTGCACTCTATTCTTTCAGCATATAAATAAAAGAATCCAGAAATGTGTTGCTCTGCAAAAATGCAGGGGTAACTTCTTTGCCTTCGCTCTCCTGAGCTGTTCCTGATGCAGGAGTCGTAATCATGTAAGCCAGCCAGAGAACTAAAGTATCTGCCCTGTATCCGTGAAAATCTGCCCTCAAAAACATAGAAAAACAAATTTGAAGAACCGAGAAGACCTGCGGGGAAACATCAAATGAACTCATTTTGACCCACCCAACTAGTTACCGGTAATGTTACCATAAATTATTAAAATATCTTTGTAATTTGCAAATTCAATCTATATTTATGCTTTTCTATATATATATATATGTTTTTTTTAATCTATGTATTCGAGTCATGTGAAATTATATTTCATTAATTGCTTTCTTTTTTTTTAAAAATACTTTAATGGGTGGTAGGGTTATTACATATAATAGTGGCGATAATTCTTATTAATTTAATTGAAGAATGCTTCGTTTAACTTTCCGCCATTATACTCCCATAATTAAGTTATTTATTTTATATAAATATTTATTTAGAAAGAAAAGGAAGCAAATCATAGAAAGTGCAAAACTCTATTTTAAAATCAAGATTTAAATTGCTAAATATTCTATTATAAAACTTTCCAAACTTTAATTTTGATTTGTTTTCATATATATATAAAAGAAAGATCCTTATCAAATGCCTGTATATTTTAGTCAACGAAGGGTTACAAATTTAAAATTATATTTTAAAGAGCGTGAAATAAAATGTTCGCATTTATATTTTAGTAATAAGAGTGTA
Source organism: Epiperipatus broadwayi (assembly GCA_028023455.1). Lineage (NCBI taxonomy): Eukaryota > Metazoa > Onychophora > Udeonychophora > Euonychophora > Peripatidae > Epiperipatus > Epiperipatus broadwayi. Next base: position 7,795,014 of record JAQFVV010000036.1, on the reverse strand, counting down.
CATTTTGACAATATGTATTAAAAATTATTAAATAGCATTGATTCTGGGGTGTGTTGGTTAAACTTCAACTAAATCAATAAAATATCCGCCCTCTTGTTTTAGTGATCTGAATTTTATAAAAGGTAAAGTTACTATTTTTCTACGGATTTTCAGTGATAGTTGAGCTTTCCTACTATATTTATATTTTGCAGAGGGTTTCTTTTTAAATTTAAAGGCCGTTGACCGTATTTATATGGCATTGTGCCTCCGGTGATCTACTGGGTCGCTCAGCATATATTACGTGCTTCTTTTGCCAAGTTTGCTTAGGTTAACATACCTACATTCGGACCTTCTGAAAAACATAAATTGTTCTGGATCTCATGTCGATTTCAGTCCTTTCAATGTACGTAACTGGACATAAGCAACATCAACTCCGATCCTGAATCCGGGTCATGCGTTTAGCGAACGGGTTCCATTTTTCTCTCTAACCTAGTTTAGAGATGGAAAGCTATCCGGTCTGGTGTTAACCTCTTGGTAACTGCTATGTCTCGAGCCTCACAGCCCACTATATGCTATCGCCTTTGTGCATGGTCTTGTATATTTATTAGGAAATCTTTCTCAAAATCTCAGAAATGTTTCGATTATGGCTGGAAATTCTCGCTGGGGTCACTTTATCATTCTTCTTAAATCATAAGTAGGGCTGTGATTTAAACCTGTCAAAGTGTTTAGTTGAGTTTGACCACCTATTTATTTCTGTTCTCCAACCCCAGAGTTAATGAATCATGTCTCTCTCTCTTGATTTCTTATACGTAACACTTCCATTGGCTGGAATATTTTAAAGAAGAAATTATAACGTAAAAATTTTGTCTGTTCTTATCATTACGATCAATGGATCTTTCATATATGTCTATCCGGTTGCAGTGAAAATAGCCTGCGACACTATTAATAAAGCATTGTGTGAATTATTTTAATGTCAATAATAAAAGTTTCTGTTATCTTTCATTCACTATAAATAAAACCACTTAGTATTGTTTTCTTTTGTGACATACGTATGTACATCTGATCATTATATATGTAAAAATTCCTTTTCGTGGTCTCTTCTCTCCCTGACCACCGGGCATACATTAAGATTAAATTCTAGTGAGGTTTGGGGAGTAAGTCGCTTAGTAGCAATCTAGAGGAGTAGACGAGGTTCGAACCCCTTCTATCTGCATCTCTAGGTTAGGTTAAAGCAGCTCTACTTTTCTTACCGTTACACATAAAGTTCAGTACTTGGTCCTCTATTGTTTTTAATATATATTACTGATTTATTTTCATTGAAATTACATTCTAAGATTTTTGGTTTTGCTGATGATATTGCTTTATCTTGTAATGCTGTTTATTATAATCTTGATGAAAAATTTGTGAATGAGGATTTGGACTCAGTAAATGGCTGGCATATAATTCATTGTTGGTCAATTTAGATAAAACAAAAGGTATTCTCTTTTTTCTTACAAGCGTACTTTTTCTCTCTTAAGATTAAAATTTGCTGTAAGTATATTTTGCATTTTAATAGTATATGTACTTGTGAGAATATTCCTTTGGTAGATAATTATTGTTATTTGGGAATATATATTGACTCCAGATTGTCTTGGACAAATCATATTACCTATCTTTGTCAACGGTTACGTAATTTAAACTATATGCTTTATTATTTAGTTAAATGTCTTCCTAGTCTGCTCTCATTTTTATTTATATTGCCTGTTATCAGAGTATTTTATCTTACAATATCATTATTTGGACTACTGCTTCTCTACATATTTTATCTTCTTTATGTGTTTTGCAAAATTATACTTTGCGCATTATCTTTTATAGATCTCGTTCCTCTTCGGTTCGAGATATTTATATTGCATTTGGTTTATTTAATGTAAATCACTTATATCAATATAGTTATTTTTGATATTTTTTGTGCTAAACCTTTTCTGAATTCTAGAGTTTATGTTTTAAATACTCGTCTTTCTAATAAATTTCAATTACCTTCACCAAATTTTTTTAAGGAGTCTAGTAGAAAACAATATGTTTATTCTGGGTTAAAGTTGTTTAATAAATTTGTATATGAGTGTTCAATTGATCTGAATAATATTCTCATGTATCTTTCAAAAAATATTTATGTCAATGGTTATGTAGTATGTATTAATTTTGGCATTTATTTTATTTATTTAATTAATTTTATTTATTTTCTAAACTGTTCTTGTCTATTTTGAATTTTTGATTGTATTTTTATTTAATTTATTTTTACATGTAAATTCCACACACGAGATTTTTCTTGTTTGGAGTTTTTAAATATTTGTGATGTAGTTTGTTTTATTTCATAGAATAAATTGAATTGAAAAAAATTGAATTATTATTATTATTCACCACCAGGGGATTTTGATAATCATGGATTATATCATAAGCTTTGTATATGTAAAATTTGTTATTTTCTTAGCAGAAAATATGAAATAATTTTTTATAACTTTATTTGTAGGTATATAATTTATCATTGGATTCAATTTATTTTACTTGGATTGCTCTAATTTTAAAATTATGGGACCTTATAGAAAAGCATGTCCTTTGTGCAATGATTTAATTTACGAAAGCCAAAAAAGTGTTAATTGCTCAATGGATTGTTCTTTTAAATTTCATATTGATTGTTTAATATCCAATAGTATGGATATTCTTAGAAATAATGGCCAGGATAATTTTGTGTGTCCACCTCATTTAGAAATATGTGAGAGTCTACAAGCACCAAATATAACGGCTAGAAATTCAGATATAGAAATAACTGTCTGTGGGAAATGTTTGACCGAAATTAATGCTGATGAGTTAAAAATTGTTTGCGGAAAAAAAAATGTAATAGATCTTTTCATTTAAAGTGTATGCAACTAGAAACTATAGATTTAAATTTATTAGTTGCTAAAGATTTCAATAATTTTGTGTGTGTTGATTGTCAAGATTTTATTCAGGAAGGAAATATTTCTTGTTATGAAACAATGTTAAATGAGAGTGCTCCCCCCTCTGGGCAAGAAAATAGCCATGCTTGTAATCATTGTTGCAGAACTTTACAGGTGCTTATTTCTGGTTTATTGTCCACTATAACTGATTTAGCTAAAAAGATTGATTTTCTTGCTAGTGAGAATCAAAATTTGAAAACTATTATTATTAATAGAGATTTTAAAGTAAACGAAAAAATTTTTGGAGATAATATACCATTAGTTTCTAAAAAAAAAAAAAATTTCTAAAGTAGACAGAGAATATTGTGCAATTAATGATAAAAGATTTGCTTCCCTTTGCCCCACTTCTGAAGACAAAGGAAGTCAAAGTCAAATTTCTATTTTTACTTCTAAAAAAAGAAGGTGTGAATGAAAGTCCCAAAAGTGAAGACATTAAAAAAATAAAAATTAAGAAGAGTTTGCCTTTGCAAAATGAATCAAATAAAGGAAAAATTGGCGAAAGTGTTGCTTCTATGGAACCAGGGAAAATGATTGCTGAAAATTTGTCATCAGCAATCTAATTTTGAAAGGGGAAATATTATTTCTAATAATGGTGTTAAAAAGTGGACTGATGTTTTAACTCGGGGTCTAACTGTAGAAAATAAAAATGTTAAAACAGAATATTTTAAAAGTACAAAAGTTAATAGCAGCGGTCTTCATTTAAAAAAAGGCATTGGTTTAGAAGGCTTTGAATTGATTACTCATAAAAAAAGAAATGCAAAATCTAATGTGTTTAACAAAAATGCTATAATAGGAAATCTTGCTGACACACGATTAAAAGCTATTCCTGTTAAACAAAAATATAAAAGATTCTTTTTGACTAGATTAAATCCAGAAGTTACATCAAAAGATGTGATTGCTTGTATAACAGGAATGTTAGATACAACTGTGGTATGTCATAAGTTTATACCTGCAAATAAATTTTATTTATTTTATATTTCTGTCAAAAAAAATGACGAGTGAAATAATTAATTCGAATTTTTGGGTGTCAGGCATTTATATATATATCCATTTTATGGGAAATTAAATAAAGATTTAATTGTTAATGAACAAATAAAGAATCAGGTAATTGAGGATAATTTTGGTAATGTATAATGGATTATTGCATTTATAAAGATTGCAAAAAATATATATATAAATTCATCACATAACAATGGCAATAAGAAGTTAATTAATAAAAGTAACATTTTCTGTTGTTATATGCAAAATGTTAGAGGGTTAAGAACTAAATGTCAGTTATTGAAACATGATGTTCTTGCAGAAGAATATGATCTAATAGCCTTGACAGAAACATGGTTGAATTTGTGGATCATAGATATTTACTATATAGACATGATCGTGTAAACTCTAAATTATCAAAAGGTGGAGGTGTTTTATTGGCAGTTAAAAACAAGATTGTAACAAAGCAATTAAATATAGAACTGAATTTTGTTGATTCTATTTGGATTGAAATGATATTAGGATCTCAATTGTTTTTGGTTGGGAATATATATATATTCCTCCTTATATTAATATGATTGAACTATATACTGATTTGGAGAAATTGGAAAAATATTTACTTAATTATAAGCACAATATTTTGATCGGTGATGACTTTAATGCATGATATGTAATGACAGCAGATGAAATAACTGGATTATGCAGTAATGAAATAAATAAAGGACAAAGAATCATAGAATTTATGAATATAACTGGTGTAGTATAAAGAAATCAGTTAAAAAGTAATGATAGATGTATTCTAGATTTTATTTTAATTAACTTTAATGATGTAGATGTGAAATATCGTGTACAGCCATTATTGAAGGAAGACTCTCATCATCCAGCAATTGAGTTTTTATTTATGTTAAACACTTATCATTAAATAAGGATATGATAACTTCAAATAGAAATTATAAACTTGGTGATTATTATAATTTATATTGAAGCAGACGACCTGATGCTCAGATCGTGCTTCACAGCCCACTTACAATCTCCTACCACCAAACCATGTTTAAACACATCCGTACGCGCGTATACATATTTACTAACATATATTTTCCTTTGCTTAAACATAACTGACATAGATATTTTTATATCTTAACATAAAATAATTTAATAAACAAATATTTAATATTATTTTAATGTGTATGCATGTGTAATGGATAAATATATATATTTTAAGTGTGGGGAGACTGATAATAAATCGTACTAATAAATATATTATTCATGTATTTAAAAGTCATATATGAAATTTATTATTTTTCATATTTAATTTAGCAGTCAGAAAATGATGCAATTCTTTTAAAGTTTCTCGAAAACAATTACCCGGAAAAGCCCATTAGTTAAAAGTAAAAGATTACAATTTGTAATAGTAAAATAAATCCATTAGTGGAAATTTTATCCACGCCAACTTGTTTTAAAATCATGACTTATTTTAAAACAATCGTTCGAGAAACTTGTAACAGAATTGCATTGTTTCAAAAGTCTTACAAAACAAAAGAGATTCAGTCAGCAGATTTTAGCTTGGTCAAAGTGCACAAATTGCCTCAGGTCCAGCAGTTAGTTGCTATGCTACATCATCAAAAAAGGAGTATAAATACTGCTGGATTTGAATCCAGGAAGGAGGAGACAACCATAAATTAACAATGGTCAACATAATCCACGCTAATTTTAATCTTAATCCAATGTGTCGCGAGTAGAGGAAACTTCACCTTTTCCCTCTGTTCCAACATACTCGTTCCCGTAAGAAAAGCTCTGGATCCCGTGCTTATAAACTTTCAAATGTCTAATAATTAATCTTTAAAAATGCTACCTGTGATGCCTTATTCCAAAACTAGATCTAGTGTATTAACGCCAATAAACACTTCAACCATCAACAACTGCTACTATTTACAAAAGATAAAAGAACATTAGCCACTCTATGATTCTATTAAATTTAGCCTTCTCTATAATAACAAATAATCCTGACGCTCTCGTATAATAGTGTATGTAAAATATTTATATCTTATGTAACTTTATTTCATTATAACTCTATATAATTTAATCTATCCTATCATTGAGCCTCTATTTAATGTTTTCTTTTTTATTATTTCCATGCGGCAATCATATTTTATTTCATTATTATATATTTTGTGTTTTAAAATGCCAGTAATATTTGAAACTCGCTAGCATGTAATTCCTTTCTAGTTTCCCTACCCATCACTTACAGGATAGTTAAGAACTTATATTAATTAAAAACAAGTCTTATTCGACTAATGCAAATTCTCGCGAGTTTGGAACAACAAAGTCATTATCCTATAAATTGTTGTAGGAAAACAGATCAACATCTATTTTTCTAAAAATGTTTTTATCTATTAAATGCGCTAATCCCAACCGTAAATATATCTTATATATGTAAAATCTAATTATTATCCCAGTTATTTCCACCACCCCATTTGTTTCCATATAAACGTATTTATTTCTAATAATAGCATTATTTCAACCGAAATTTGTATTTATTAAATGGTGTGGGAAGATATAAATAATTTAAAGGGGAAGGGGGAATCTTGATGTCTTAACATTTATGTAATTTAATTAATTTAAATCATCCATGCCTGTTTAGTGATTAGATCATACCATTACACAGGAGATTCTATAATTCATGGGTATTAAATAATTAAAATAGTCTTTAAAGTTATATATTTCGTTATCCCAAACATTGCGTGCATATAGGCACATTCGTTCCTATAATATATATTCGTGCTTCTCTTTCCTATGGAAGTATCGCAAAGTCGAGCCTCATCATCGTTCTCAGACTCCAAGAACCAGGCTTAAATCCCCCTGGGGACTCATTTGGTCGCTAATGCTTGCTTTATATGGGAATTGCTCTGGAAAAACCAGCCCAATAATGCATAGCTGACCACTCTTCGTTATAAACCGATCTTGCCAACGTATGCAGAGTTACATCAGTATTTCTATTCAAAATAATTTCCATGAAGCATGTTTGGATCCATGACTGGCTCACATCAAATACGCCGCCATGCATGTACCACCTTTTATGTTTTTAGTAAACCCATGAACATCCATAAGCCGTAATGTTGCGATTTTTGCTAAACAGATATCTATGTCCATTATTTAAATGCGAGTCATTGTGACGACCTTATTATTATTAATATATTCATTAGCTATCCCACACACGTTTGTTACTTTATAAACTGAATTAATAACCATATTTTTGTACAAATGTAATGCTTCGTTATCAAATTATAATTATCTTTCAAATCAGTTAAATGCTATTTTGTTCTTTCTGGGGGTGTAGTGGCACTTCAATATTATATTTCTTAATAGCGCTAAATATTAATAATCATCATTATAGTACATGTTATTGGCATAGCCGCGACTATCAATAGTCATCTATTAAATATAATTCTTAATGTATAAATCAAACGTAATATTTTTTCTCTATGACCCACTGTTATGTCATCCTAATGAGACAAATGATCAATCAATGATGACATATGTTTACGTATGTTTTGTAAAAATAATAAACCTTAAATATATATATTATAACATTTCCGAATCATTGTATTTTCTTTTACTTAAGTTAATATTTTTATTGATAAGTTATGCTCCTACTGGCTAGACGATCTCCGCTAATATATAGTTAATATGATAGATTATGATCTAAAATTGCTCCTAAATTGTGTTTCATACTAAATATCCCACCATTAAACTTCACTTAGTCTTTTGTATCTCTGATGTGTGATGCCAGTGGTGAGAAATGAAGTTAGATAGATATCGGGATTGTTGCTCATAAGTTGGTAGATCTGGAAAATAAGCAAATAGGGTAGAATTCATTAATGTTCCTGGCTTATGTATCTTGCGCATAATTGGATTCGAGGTACTTTTGCCTAGATGCTAGATCTTGTTATGTGAACATACAAAACCGACCGGTACAGGTTTTTTTTTTTCCCCCAGGTTCGGCGCATCAACGTAGGGCTTCGAATACAAATACTCACATACCTAAGATAGTAGTAAATATTGATAGATATAATGTATTTTTTCATAAATAATGATATTGAATATATATTGTAGCCCTTGGATTTGCCCAAGACTCCATTTTTTTGAGTTAACTGTGCAAGATAAGGTTTAAAATAAAATTTAGCTCATAGTTTCGTTGCACTCAGATGGTGTGTATTTATTAAATTTTTAAAAACTTTTGTGCTTATAATATAGCAGGGTATGTGCGTATATAATCGTCCTATAAATTATAAATATAAAAATAGTCTCAAATATTTATATATGAGCATATTCAGTTAGATTTGTTAAAGAAATAAACATAACTGTGTAATTAAAATTTATCTATATAGCAGCATAATGAGTTTAAATTTATAATATTACTTATTTTTAAATATTCGTTCCAAATAATTATTTATTTAAGTCAGTATTCCTTTTAAATAAATTCCAAGTTAGATAATTTTCAGTCTTTTTGTTTGTTTTGTTTATTGAAAGATTTATTTTAAAAAGGTTTATAAACGGGTTGTATAGGAAAAAAGATTATATTTTAAATAATGTTAAATTTATATATAATTCAATGTGTAAATTGATTACATTTGAAGAAGAAAATTTTATAAAAAAGATTTTTTTATTAAAGGTAGAAAGGTTAAAGAATGAAGTAAATAATAGACATAATAAAAAAATAAATAATTTAATATTTTATAATAAAAAATTTAAAAATGATTATAAACTTAATAAGAATATTGTTTGTGATGATAAATTTAGTGATATTTATAATGAGTTTTTTGATAATAATCCCTCAGTTATTAATTTAACAAATAAAGTTTTTAGTAAAAATGAACTAAATATATTAAGCAAAGGGTTAAAGTATGTACCTTTTGGAAAATGTAGTATTAATAAACAAATTATTGAAATTAAATCAAAAATGATAATGATTAATAATTATATTGATAAAGATATTTTTGGTAAAATAGATAATAAAGAATTATTAAAAAGCGATTTGGTGTAAGGATTTAAAAAATTGGAATGGGATATTCAAAATAATATAAACAAGGATATGTATAATAGGTATGAATGGAAAACCATTGATAATTAAAAAAATAAATATAATGATATCGTTTTTTTGAAAGGAGATAAAGTTTCAAATGTGGTAATTATGTATATAGAGGATTATAATAAAAAAATGATAAATATGTTAAAAGAAGATTGCTATATTGAAGTTAAAAAAGATATGAGTAATTTTTTAAATAAAAAGATAAATAAATTTATTACAATTATGGAAAATAAAGAAATAATTAAAAAAAGCGAAATGTTTAGGTTAAAAAGAATGGACGTTATGTGTGCTGAAATTCAAGGTTTGCCTAAGGTGCATAAACCTAATATACCTATGAGGCCAATAGTGGACTGTTTTAACACTTATTATGTTAATATTTCAAAATGGGTTAATAATAATTTATTTAAAAAATATACTAATTGTTTTGCTGAGAATAAAGTTTATAATTCTGTTGTGTTTATTTAAAAAAATAAAGAAGTTTTTATTTAGTTTGAAAGAATTTAAAAATATTTACTTTCTTAAACTAGACATAATTAATATGTACACAAATATAAATTGTGAAAAAGCAATTGATTATTTTTTGGAAATGTATATTGAAGATAAAAATAAAAATATTAAAATGAATATTTCTTTGTTGCATGACATTCTTATGTTATGTTGTAAGGATTTGTTTTTTAAATTCGGTGACAAATATTATAAACAGATAAAAGGGTTAAATATGGGGAATTGTTTAAGTGGATTTTTAGCAGATATTTATATGTGCAATTTTGAAAAAAGTTTTTTTAATGTTTGTCATAAACCTATGTTTTATGTACGTTATGTAGATGATTATTTCATGATATTTAATGGTAATATGAATAAATCATTTAAGTTTTGGAATTTTATTAATAATAGAGTAGAAAATATTAAGTTTACTTTGGAAAAAGAAAATAATAATAGTATTGAGTATATGGATGTAAAGATTTATAAATTTTATAAAAATAATAGAATTAGAATAGAGACTGAGGTTTATAGAAAAAAAAATGTATACTGGGATTTTAACAAACTGGAATTCTGATATTGATTTTAAATGCAAAGTTAATATCATAAACAATAGAATAATGAGAGCATTTAAATTATGTTCAAATGAATATAGTTTAGATAAAGAATTAAATTGTATAAAAAAGGAATGTATAATAAATGAATATCCATATAGAATTATAGATTATTTGTTTTCTACAGAAAATTTGAATAAAATTAGAAATAGTATTTGTATGAATGTTTACAAAAATAAAAATGTAAATAATGAAACGATTAAAGAACATGATAGTAATAAAGACGAAAATAAAAATTTTTTTATAGATAATAATATTTATATTGGTTTTAAGTTATCTAAATTTGTATTTTTAAAATTAAATGAATTATTAAATAAAATTAATAAAAGATACCGTATAAATATGAAACCTATATACAAAAAGAATAGAACTTTAAGATCTTTGATTAATCATAAAGAATTTAATATGCTTGAAGCTATGAATTCAGTGTATTTAATTAAATGTTTGAATTGTAAAAACAATGTATTCTATATTGGAACAAGCAAAAATAAATTAAAGACTAGACTATATCAGCATATGATTGATAAGAAATCTGCTATCTTTTGTCATAAATTGGAAACAGGACATAAAGACTATGAAATTCGACCTTTGGAATGTATTGGTAATTACTTTGAAAGATTTAACAAAGAGAGTATTTATATAGAACATTTGAATCCTAGTTTAAATAAAATGTTAAAGTAGTTTATATATTTATACAAAAGAATTGAATGTTTTTATGTGAATATTTTTTCTTTTTGGTGGTAAAAAATTTTTCTCACTTTGTAAGAAGATGTTATGTTATACAATTTTTCCATTTTTTTTTTGGTTTATAGGTATTTTATTTTATTTTATTATTTTTTCTTTTTATTATCTTTAATGTTGTTTTTTCTCTGTTTTATAGAACCTTGATAAAGTCCATATTATTATTGAAAAATGGACGAAACGTTGGATATTTATATTTTTGTTTATGTAGTTTATATAATGTATATCAATAAATTTTTTTTGAAAAGAAAGTCTCTCCGATATATTTGTGTGAAGTTTTTTGACTTTAAAATTACACAAAAAGAAAGTTGTTTATCAGTTTTAGCATTTCTAAAAATAAATCTTTCGCTAAAAATTTGACCTATTTAAAAATTATAACTAATAAGACCAATTATAATATTCCGTCAGGCATAAATCTATACTAAGTGCTATGGCCATTCTCTTCGGAAATATATCTTTTATCCCCAGATATAACTATGATGTCAATTAAAACAATAGCCTTTCCAAGTCCAGATTTAGCTATACTAAATATTTTACTAACTGGATATTTGGTTAAAGGCTAGTTCAAACCAGTCATCAGGTGATGTGGCATGACTCAAAGTAGGAGGGAACTACTGTCAAAAATATAGTATAAAAAAGGGCCTAAATAGCCATCAAGGTCCTCTTCCATCCATCCACCATCATCTGTCTTAATTTTTCCTGTTGCTGTGAAAATTGTGTTATTGCTGCCAAAATTATTTCTGAAAACCAGAGCTCAAAGTTAAATAAGAAACTTGTTCCTGCTGTTTAAGAAGGCTGAATCTTAGAAAACCACCATCCAAACTGCTCCAAAGATGACCGTGGGCTAGAGACAAAGAGAGCCGTTTGCTCTTCCACAAGCGGCTACCGATAAGAGAAAACCTCAACCATGCCCAGCACAGTAAAAAAGAAGCTGTACCTGAGAGACCATAGACTTCCTGATCAGAGTAATGGGGATAGTTGCCACAGAAATAAATTTGCAAAGCTACATCCAGACTAAAACCCAGAGAAATCCAGACTGACTGGATAGAAAGAAGCCCATTAAACAATGCCTTAAAGACTTTACCGGTAAATCCTTTCTGCCAAATGTTAAATTTCATAACTAAACATATTCTAAATGAAAGCTAGCTAACTAATAAATCCCATAATTAATTATATTTTCTAAATGTTCAACTAAAGTGTTTATCTTAAATTTATTTAAATTCTTGCTTGATCATTAATAATTTTAAATAATCATACACATCTAGTTTCTATAAAACCATACAACAAATTCTTACTTCTAAATTATCATTTTATTGTTTGTTTTATGCAATTTATTCTTATGCCATCTATCTTTAGTATTAAGTTCATGTTTATTGATTTATGCTGTGTTTCATCCGAACGGAATCTTGAATGTTAATAAATTATCAGGGGGAGGGGAGCGAGTATTCACTTTTTATTATATCAGATTATTGTGATATAAAGAATATAGTCAAAACTCCTTTCTGAAACAAAACTATTATTTACGTTAGAGTGAATCAGTATTTATAATGCCCTAAAGTTATTTAAAATGAAAATCTTTTGCTAAAGTTCTTTAAAATGGAAATAATTTGCTGAAGTTATTTAAAATGTATATTTGCGTACAGTATTTAAACACATCTTTTTCTCAAGTTATTTAAAATGAAAATGTTTTGCTAATGTTATATAAAATGTATATTTTGTGTATATTATTTAAAACTCAGATTTTGCCCAGGTTATTTAAGAATTATATTTGCGTGAGTGATTTAAAATATGTATTTTGCCAGTTATTTAAAAAGTATATCTTACGCAAGCTATTTAAAATGTAGATTTGGGTACGTTATTTAAAACACATTTTGCATTACTAGTAAGGTCTATTTTGACGCATTATTTAAGATGAGTAATTTATCTAAAAATTAATAATTTGCATGAGCTATTTTACAATCCATATTTTAGATTATCTAAAAATCAGTTTGATATTAGATGTAGATTATACTACATATAATTAGTGTTTCCAGTCTAATAAATCCTAAGTTTTTGCTATAACTTCGTTAAATTAGATAATAAGCAGCTATGCAGAAAACCTTAAATCAGATTCTCATTATCGCCTTTATCATATAATTTAATAATCTCATTTATGAACTGACCGGTGGTAGGGCAATGAAAAGCTAAGATTTTGGGTAATTAATTTATACAATATTAATTTAGCATTGCGAACGTATTTCTAATTAGCATAAATATGCATATCTACTTGCTATACCTATAATGGCCCACCTCAAGATTGTTCCCACGTCCAGTCACGCCTCGAAAGTTTAGGCAGATGTGAGTTATTCATACTTAATGGAACCAAAGCGTTTCCAAAGGGCTCATAAGCTACTCTTCTGTTCATTTAATAAAAAGGCCTCTTCCATTATAGCAAGCAGATAGGTTAAAGGAACCGTTTACTAGGTAATAAACCTCAATTAAGAATACATTCGAGGCGCACTTATCTGATACTATAGTTTCTAACACACTAGAATATGACATTCAACTGCCACACTTCAGTTCAGTTTCCCTATAAAGTAACTTCGGCTTTGATCCGATCTAGAATCTTAGATAATGCGTTTATCTGTATAGTAATTACTATATCACGCAAATATATTTAAAATATCATAAACTTAGTAATAATAATATAATCTTAAATTTAGTAATAATGATATAATCTTAAACTTAATAATAATATAATCTCTATCATTTGCCAATAAATTGATCACTCTAGCTAACTATAAACGATTTCCAATATATAAAACAGCGTGAATTAGGACATGAAAGATGACATAAGCTTATTAAAAGGGTATATGCTTTATAATATTTTAAACCTGAGAATCCACTCATTGCTTTGTGATATTTTATAACCCTGAGAATCCACTCATTGCTTCGTAATATTATTTTATAACCCTGAGATTCCACTCATTGCTTTGTGATATTATTTTATAACCCTGAGAATCTACTCATTGCTTTGTAATATTATTTTATAACCCTGAGAATCCACTCATTGCTTTGTGATATTATTTTACAACCCCGAGTATTCACTCACCTGCATGTGAGCCAGCTATACACAATCTACTATGCTTTAGTATTGATTAAATATTATAGTAAATTTATGAAATATAGATTTTTCTGTGTCATTGCTTGCTCATTATGTAATAGAATATGTAATGGGGGATGTCTCATGTTTTAACATTTTGCTATTGCTGGAACGTGAATAAAAAGATAGCGAGGGTAACCTCGGGCATGTCATTTGCAATGGGTTGACTTGGAAGCACGAGTGAGAGTTGAGATATGATCAAATGTAGGATATTACAATCCTGACATGGTCAGCCTTTGGTTCTCTGGCTCAGACTCTCAGTCTTTTGAGCAAATGTACAAACCTAACCATTACAATACATTATTTAATAAGTTGAGTGAGAAGAAGGGGGATGTGCCATTCATAAAACTACGGTATATAGTGATAATGGATGGTCATAATTTTATACTAATAAGCTAAAAATAAATATTTCATGAGAGTAAATTATAAAAGAAAAAATATAGTAATAATAATTAAGGATTAAAGTATTAAATCAGTTGGATATAAGAATTGTATACGAGCAACAGTGTGTGTGTATTTAATCCGAGTGTGGATTTTAATTATAAAGTTCACAATCAAATAATAAGTATTCCTTGTCATCACTTGTAAGGAAATCTTTAAAAAAAAATTAAGTCATTTTTAATAATTTATTATCCACAGCCAGCTGAAAACTCTGGGTTTGAAGCTGGGCTGCTATATATATTTAATGGAAAAAGTAAAAAGGGGGGAGAGAGCTTTTTGTTATTTATGTTAAAGAGAGAGCTTTCTGTCTTTTGTTTTACCATGCGTGTTCTATTACCAAGTAAATTATCAGAGTCATTTAAGTGATATAGATTTGACAAAGGAATTTAAGTGTGAAATTAATTGGTGGTTGTCTGTTAAATGTAAAATTAATTGGTGATTATCTGTTAGAATGCAGATGTGAATTTGGCTTGGTTTTTTAAGAGCAAGAGGTTAAAATAACCAGAGACAAAAGGAAACAAGAGGCAATTAATTAAGAAAGCAGAATGACCAGATGTCAAGGGTTAATTCAATTTCATAATAGGGGGAAGAAACAGCAGACTCTATAAACAGTTCTGCTGTGTTGTAAAGTAGAAGGACTAATATATTTGAACCTCTGTTTGCAAGTTATATCTCATCTGGTTGTATAGAGAAACTGCCATAATTTAATGTCATAAGAAGAAAAGCAAATGTCTATCGAATAAGGTTTTTTTAATTGGGTACACATCTAATCTCCTGAAGTTAATCGATGGACACGGTTGTCTAGCACCAATTGATGACAAATAGGCTAATGGTGAAATTTAAACCACAGAAAATAAACTCTAAATTTGATGACATATATAAAGCATTCAATTTGAATATTAAATGAATTTAAAAAAGGAAAAAGACAACAAGAAATGGACTTATATCTTCAGAAATTTAAGCAAGTGCTGTTCAGTTGTAATCTACATAAAATCAAAAGTGAGGAAATCGTTTCAGCAGCATAAAAATCGTATATCTGAACTTTATCATAAGAACTTTTTATACACAGACTTATGTGCTCATACAAACAAATTAATCTCTACGTTTTGAGAAAGTGAAAGTATTTTTTTAAAAAATGGAAAATAATACCTTTTCTCATTTTAAATTATAAATCAATAATATCAACAAATTAAAAATCCTTCTTTTTCTTTTAAAAAACTTAATTTTCTTGTATCAATACTGAACATATATTTATATAATACAAAAGTCCAACGTTTCAACAGTTTTTATCAAACACAGGCATATTTCCTTTTAGTATAAAGTTATTTCTACTGAAAGCACTCCAACCAAATTTAATTCTATTATTAATTTCATCCATTATGTTTCCATCTATATATTAATAATCTGACCAAGGTATTTGCTATTGTTAACTTGACATTAGAGATCGTCCTGCAGATGTTTATAAAAAGCCCAGTCGTATCTCAAAAGTGGATTCACTAGTACGCTTTGCAAAAGCCTACGTGCAACAAAATGTCTAATGCTGAAAATATTATGGTCTGGCAGTTGCCTGTCACCGAGGCTGACGCAGTGTCATTTCTGCAGGCCAACATCTTGTCTGCCGTAAAGCAATGTGTTTGCGGCAAACAAATGACATTACATCAGTTATATAGCTTTCGCTGCCCTGCTCAATTGTGCCGACAAAGCTCTATTCGCCAGCAGACGTGGTTCAATGTTAACCAATTACCCATAACTGTTGTTTTAGTGTGATTTATTATGTATCAATAAAGATCTAGTGTAAATGAGTCGTTAATTCTTATTTAAAATTATTTATATTTGTGATCGTTCAGCTACAACTGAGGACATTGCAACTAGAAAAAGACTCTGTAAACATTGACATGGCCAATCCGAATTGTTTTATAAAAGTAGATGGCATTCTGCTTGAAGTCTCCAATCTTCCCAGTTTTCAACCTTTTGAGCGGAAAAAAAGGCACTCAGACCAATTTTTAAGATCTAAAAATTCATATCTAGATAATAAAATACCGTCCTAATCTTCCATCAAAACTATCACTGCAGCAACAAAATGAAAACTATGAGAATTTGTCTGCAGATAGTCAAAATCGTTTATCACAATGGTCACAGCTATTGAAGCAGGAAGGTTCTTGGGGACGAAACAGCGGAGTTAAAGTTACAGAATTCGACTCCTTAGGCAATTACCTAAATTTTGATACCAGATCCAACGATCTACCCCAAGTAGAACAAATTTTCCAAACCGATTTTCCATTGCTACCGTCTGAAAATAACATCGCATGGCTTTAACAATAGTAACAAACAGCCTTATGCTACAGTTCTAAGTAAAAATAAATTCAGCACACTAAACCAAACTCCCTCCTCTTACTCTCCACAATTAGGAATACTTGATTTGGATGAGGAAGAACTTGCCATCTCAATTAACTATGAGAACTCCTTGCTTCCAAACTTATCAGACACTCAAAACTTATTGAATAACCATCAAAGAATCAGTCTCTAATTTAATTCAAAAATTCCATCAATTCTGTTTCACTCCTTTTTACATTACTCAGGTGGTAATACCCTCATCCTCACCACCACTGATAATAATTGTCAGCTCTTCACTTTCCCTACTGATGACTTCCAACTGCTGAAAGACTAATCTAGGTGATGCCATCAGAAGGGTATATCATCACCCAAACAAGATACTTGATCCTTGAATTTCATAACATATTACAGAAAGAAAACTTCAAGAGACAACACCTGACTCTAAATCAACACTTCCTCATAACAATAAACATGAACAGGCCAAGGCTTGCCTATGGCTTTGCAAAAAACTGTTAGCTCAACTTTACCAAGGCAGATCTTCAAAAGTTGCTAAACAAATTGGTGAAATTACTGGTTTCAAATTCCTTGTTGATAAAAAATCTGGGCTTGAATTACCTTCCAACACTGCAGGTTTTACCATCAAACTTGCTAATGGCTACATTCCAATTGATATTCCATCTACGCTTGAGGAAGCCAAGTGCCGCCTTTATATTTCTATACGTGGAGTGCAGCCTTTTCTCTTGTGGAGAGCGCACTCACCTAGTCAAGGTATGCCCCAAAAGAATATGTGCTCTCTGCAAAGCTAGAAAATCAAAAAATTACAAATGCAACACCAATTCCCAGAACCAAACCTCACCTCAAGACTAATACTGCTCAACAAGTAAAAAATACAGTATTTATACAACAGCCTATTCTACATCAAGCACATCATCAATCATCAGAACATTTAAATTTAGAAGCTTGACTGAGTCAAACTACCAGCAGTTACAATTTAACACTTCTCAACAATCAATAGATAACAGCTTAAAATCTGATACTCGTTTAATGGAGCATAACTCCCAACAGCTACTATCTACCACAGCCCTTCAACAACTTGATGAAACTGATCAAGTAAATCCTACACTTGAACAAGTTCAAAATCAAAAATATCTGTTGCTAATTCAGCCAATGCAAACCAATCAAGATGCTTCAAACAACAAGAGAAAGATTCAAAACTCCTCTGGGTCCCAGCAAGAAGAAAATAACCTTTCCAATGCCGATTCTGTGACCCAGGATCGAGATCCTTTCAAACCAGAATTACCAAATGTCAAAAGCAGCAAAAAAAGAAAAAATTTAAAAGAACCAGAGGACTAGAGTCACAGCTCGGCCCAGAGAAGCACTTAACCAAGCCAAAAATCTCACTGACTACAAACCTTTATATTCAGATGACCAGTCATCAATATTAAGTAACAACTCTTCACCTTTTTCCAGTCATCTCCTGCTGATGGATGACATTTCTGACCAATATATCACTTCTTAATCAATAAACAATTATGCAGATTAAAATTGGTGATGTCAATGTCAGAGGTTTGAATTCCCTTAAATGTGTCTATGCCATCAAAACTGATTACAGAAATCCAAGCTTCAAGTTGTATGCTTTGCAGAAACAAAGCTACACATCAACTCAAACTATCAAATACCACAGTTAATGCAACAACTGGGTTCAATTCACTATGTTCCATCTCAAACCGCTGATGAGACCATAGCCCACCTATTATACATGTGTTCCACCTTCTCTCCTATCAGGAACTTCATCATTAAATGAATTTCACTAGACATCAGAAATGTCCTATAAATTCAAAACACGATCAAACGGAACCTATGCATCCATCAGACTGTCCATCTTCTTGACCTTCACCTTATTGCTAACCAGATGCAAATTAATGTTTGGACATTTTAAAAATACTCCACTTCAGATTTACATCAAGCTACTCACACAGGCCAAAGTCAGAGAGTCAGCACTTGCACTTCAGCTGTTACACAGAGACACTTGGGAAAAGATTGAGTTTCCAAATGAATAACCCTCCATGAATATCAGGACTATGCAGAATGTGTCCTTCCTTTTTTTTACTCTGTATGCTTTAAATACAATGTAAACCTTTCAGTGTACAAAGAACACTTCATGTTTAAATAAAATATTAAAAAAAAATAGTGGATTGAAAACGTTCTTTTTGCTGCAGAGTATAAAAAAAATCAATGGTTATATAATGAGAATTTGGATGGTCTGTGATTGTTTCCCACAGTGCATTTTGTGTAATTACTTCATATAAGGAGCTGCATCATCTCAAGTATAGTATTAAATTACTTCGAAACACAATTCCAAAATACCAAGAATCTAACTTGCTATCCATCTACACTAGATATGTTGATGATCTCTTCATAGCCACTCCCATTCCGATTATTCTACAAATTAAAACTGAACTTCAAAACACCACAGGGCTTATGTTTAACATGGAGAATGAAAATGGCCATAAACAAGTTAAATACCTATACCTACACATTCAGCGAGAACACACACATTTAATTATAAGATGCTCATCAAACCCATTGATGTTAGAGGACATTCCCACCCCTCTCCAATTCACCAACTAACCACAAACTCTCTGGCTTAACCTTGTTTTTGTATAGAAATATGCACCTGTGTAAATTTGAGGCAGATAAAAAAGCTAACCTAGCATCATACAGGGACGACCTAATAAAAGTTGGTTTTGATTTGAATATAATCGACAGGAAAATAAGTTTAAAATAATTAATCAAGCCCATAACATAGACAAGCAAAGACTTATACTCCCTTACCTGACTAATATGCATAAATGTTTTTACAATATATTCAATAAGTACTACTTATGTTTTCACACACCTCCTAACTCCAACAAACTAATCAATAACACCAAGGAGAGCCTACCACCCTCGCTGATACCTCAAGTGGTCTATAATATTGCCTGCCCTGAAATATATTGTAAATCATCATATTATGGTGAGACCAGGGCCTCTCTGTCCACTAGGATATCCCAACACACTTACTCCTACAATAAAGCACTAGTGGACACTGCTTATAGTTCAGTTTTTGCACAGCACCATACTTCAGCTGGTCACAATTGCCAACCTGGAAATCCAGTAGTGGTTTGCAGAGAGCGGCATGATCTTAAAAGGGAAGATAAGAGGCTTACTTTATCTCTAGAGATGACAATGCCATAAATAGAAAAGACTTGCTACAAAATATCCAAGAAATGGAATGCATAATCATTTCATTTGCATAAATTTACATCGCTCCTAATCAATTTCTTATATTTTTACAAAACGGCTATGAATATGAGGGCTTTGACTCTTGAAAGCGCTAAGCCATTTGATTACATATATATATATATATTAAAATTAAAATAATATATACTTTTCTTTATTTGTTTTTAGCTTTGGGTGCGTGTTAGTGCATTTTATATATTTTGATTTAATAAAGCTTTTGGGAAATGATATAATGAGCATTGATTATCAGTTACTGCGAGTACTAGCGATGTTGGCGAAAAAAACCTGTGAAAAGTTTCAAATAAAATTCTCGGCACCGTATTATTAAAACGGTCTGTCACATTTTCAAGGGTTTCTTTTGTCCAGATTGCAGCTGGGGGTTGTTGTTCCTCTTGAGTGTAGATCAAGATTTTTTATATCATTTGTATTTGTTCTTCGGAAACACAGTATTTGAGTTGGTGCTGTAATATTGCTGTTACTTTTAAGTATTTTTGCATACGAAAACAGGCAGTGTTAAAACTAACGATGTTGTTAACTTCGTATTGGTGGTTAACTCGCTCGCGCTTGACTGGGCAGTAGCCATGATTTATTATTCTGACTCCAGTCAGTTTTTTTTTTTTTTTAAAAAGATATGAATACACACCGATATTTTTTAAAAAATACTCTATTAATCTATTATATGATTCAAATTGTCCTGTATTACGTTTGTTTTGTGAATAACAAGTTGAAACAAAAGAAAAATATAAATACTTACATCGGCGAGCTTAAGGATTGTTTCTTACCTCAGCAAAGATTTGTATTATTATTATTATTAAATGCAGCAATTTAATTTTTGGAAAACAACAAAGAATTATCATTTAACTTGTATAAAATCTCATTTAGTAGATTTGCAAAAAAATGTGGATGGATTACTGGATTATATATGTGAAAAATGTTTGAATTTAAATACTTAGAAGTAGTTGAAATGGAGGATTGTATCAATCAAGATATTAGTGCTCAATTTTTGAAAACAACCGTCTGGGCAAATTGATTTGGAAAAAATGAAAACTACAATAGGACAAAATCTATTAGGAAAAGAAGATATTAATTTTGAAGTAGGAGATAATAGTAATAATAAATCAACACAAGTTGATTTAGAAATTATAAATAATGAAAAGAAAACATTATCAATAATGGATACTAATTGTTTACCATGTCAAGAAACGTTCATTTTAGTGCAAAGAATTTTAAATATTGTTACTGAATTATCTACTGAAATTAGATTATTAAAAGAAAATATTAAAATGTAAAACATTTTATTGAATAGTTTGGATATAAATAAGAATGATATTATTGAAGGTAAAATTATTAATGAAAATTACATTGCTAAAAATAGTCATGCTGGAGATTTTATTGCTGTGGATTCTGATTTCCCCCTCTTATTTAAGGAGAACGGAAATGCTGAGGAAACAATGGGTAAATCTAAAAAGTCATTAAACATGATTAGATCTAAAGGTAAGAAATCTAGTTATAAGTTAAATAAACAAAAACGTGAAGTATTTAAAGTTGACAAGCAAGGAAATAAAATAAATAAATCCTCAGATAATAGCATTTTGAATTCTACTGTCCCCACTGGATCTAATGAATGAATGCAGATTTATTCTGAAGATAAGATGTTAAACAAGTCATATGATTCTTGTTTAAAAGATAATACTAATGGAAAAAATGAAGGCTTCAAAATTGTAATTTTAAAAAAAAAATGTTAAAAATCTAAATATTTCACCTGTTATAGCCAATCATGTTTTAAAAGCGGTTAAAATTAAAATGAAATTTAAAAAGTTCTTGACAAGAATGAATAATGAAACTACTGCACAAAATATTATTGAATATTTAAAAAATACTTTGCATATTAATACTGTATGCTATAAATTAAATACTAAATCCAAAAAATATTCCTTTTTATTTGTCTTTGTATGAATGTGATACAGACAAAGTGAATACAGGAGATATTTGGCCTGATCAGGCTTTAATATTACCTTTCTATGGAAACTTGAAATCTTTGAGAGGTGCTGCTAATGACATCATACAGCATGATATAGCATTAAATTATAATAATGATGCTGAAAAAGTAAATGAAATATTTTACTGGATGATTATGATAGTGAGAATAGTAGGCAAGCAAAAGATATAAATTTGCAAGAGCCTTCTATTAGTTTGTGAAATAAATAGCAATCATTACATTATCAAAATGTATGTGGAGTTAGAACTAAGACAATTGAGTTTAAGTCTGAACTCTTATTACATGAATATGATATTATTATTCTAACTGAGACTTGGTTAAATGATGATATTAGCAATCTAAATATATTTGATAGTAGATACTGCTTATACAGATGTGATAGAAAATATGTAAATGAAACGAGGTGATTGGAGTTTAAAAATGTATTAAGCTTACTCAAATTATTATTAATGATGATAATATTGAATCCTGTTGGGTTGAAATACATCTAAGAAGTAAAAAGAAAATATTATTGGGTACTGTATATTTTAGACCTACCCGCTTATATAATAAAATGGATACATTTTTGACAAAGGTTGAAGATATTTTAATGAAATACAAATATGATGTTATTATAGTGAGTGATTTCAATGAACCGGGTTATTTGATGTGTAATAATAAGTATTTAGAATAAAAAATTTTGTGGAATTAATCAAATTAATTCAGTTTAATAAGTTTACTAATGATAAGGGTAAAATACTTGATCTATTATTTAGTATCAATGATATTTTAAAATGTGATTTAACAGATCAGACTCTTATATCTCCTGATTGTTATCATCCATCTTTGGAATTTGTAATAGATGGATCATATGAGCATATAAATCTGTTAATAGTATGTTCAAGGACTATAGACATGATAATTATTATGGTCTATATAAAGCTTTGGAGAATACTGATTGGAGTGTAATTTTTATAGAAAATGATCCAAATGAAGGTGTAAGTAAGTTTATTGATATAATTCAAAATTGTTTGGATCATTATATTCCTGTCAGATGTTCACAACATAATAATAAATATCCTAAATGGTTCCCTAAAGAATTATGTAAGGGACTTAATAGGAAACATAAATATCATAGATTATATAAATTAGCCAATGATAAAGAATTATATAAGAAATTTAGTGCATTGTGTATTTATACAAAAAATATTATGAAAAAAGATTATGAAAATCATTTAAATAGCATTGAAAATGGTTTTAAACACAATCCACAAATGTTTTGGAATTATATTAAAAATTTAAATATTGTTGGGAATAAAAATTACAAAAATAATTTAATACAGCCTTCTATGAATGAATTAGTTAGTCATTTCACAAATATGTACTCAAATGTTACTGGCAGTGAAGTGAATAATACTGAGTCTAATAATAAAAGAAGTTGGAATATTAATGTAGATAAAATTAATATTACTGGTGTGCTTAATGCCATACACAAACTTAAATCTAAATCATCTATGGCAGGGATGTCCAAAAAGTCGAGCGCAAAGCTAATTTTGGTCAATCGCGAGGTCAATCTGCCAAGAACTGGCTGGCAAGAACCGTCCAATTACGAGTGAAACAAATTAAGTCAAAGATTTTCAAGTTTTTTTATTTTTGTTTTTGTTCTAAATTTTTTTTAATTCTAGATAAGTGAGGTCCAATAAGTTGTATCATTATTGAAAATATTTTTAATCTTGACTTAATGTGTTTTAGTAACCAAATGCAACGTGTGAACATAACACGCTAATGCAACAGTATGCATGCAGTTATTGACTCAAAAAAACAGCTATTTAGTTTGAATATTAGCTTCTTTCCAGTTTCAGACTACTATATTTTCTCTAATTCAAATCCATTCAAGTCCATGTATATTTTAAAATAATACTAAAATATTATATAAAAGATCTGTTAACGAGTATGTGTGTATATTCATATTGCACATTAATTAGCTAATAATATTTGCATGCGTATACCTATAATACACATTTCTAATTAATAATAATAAATTAAAGTAAGTTGTGTAGACATTATTGTATGTGCAGAAGCACACCTATGTATATATGTGAAGGAAACTGTAACGTGATAGATTTTGTGAACATTGCAACTTTTCTAAATTATCTATTTTAAGTTATTATAAATTTAGTTTATAAATTTGCTTGCATTTGCATATAAAATCCTAAATTCAGGTGTGATAGTGTTACACATATAAAAAATGTTTACACTTTACAGAACTTAAATCACTTTTTTTAAAAAAGATTTATTTTTTGGAAATCATTCTGACATACCTGAAAACCAAGAGCTGAAATTTAAAAAAAAAATAAAAATGTAAGACAAAGGCAAAATCACTGGACCAGCACTATTTATCAATTTCCCAGCTGGAGTTTTTGTCTTTACTAAGATTTAATAAAGTAGTGTTAAAAACTAAAATATAAGACAAAGTTGTCAACAAGTTATACAGGGGAAGAGAAAGATTTGATATAAAAACTCCCAGTTTTCATTACCAAATGTTCAATCTCTAATATTCAGAACATAGTAGTGCCCCCGTATTGTTATTAATCAATATTATCTATCGACGGTGACCACGTTGAGTTTCAATTTTTCTTCCGTTTAAAATGTAAATACCTTTTCTTATGCTTTAATTTAAATTGTGGCTTTTCTTTCTCTACTTACTTGATTAATGAGCCTTCTCGGCAACAGACGTTTAAGCTGAAGTCGTTAACGGAGTTAATGATCGCAGTTCATGAGTTTTTAATTTTCTTAGAAAATATTTAATTCAATATTTATTATTTACTTTGAATAATTACTTTTTATCAGTTAAGTGTGGGGAAATAAAATTGTCATAAGTATTTCTTTTTTCATTTTAGTATACCCATGAACATGACTAGTAAACCCAAAAGATCGAAAAATTATCATTTCAATGAAAAATGGGGACTCGACTACTTTTTTACAATGGTGAATGATAAATGTTGTTGCTTAATATGCTTTACCTCGATAGCCATTGCTAAAAAGGGTAATCTGGAGACTTTTTTTAGCTTTACATAACAAGTATCAAACAGATTATCCACAAAGTACCGAATTGAGAAAACATAAAGTTAGGGATCTTAAAACTCAATTAAAAAATCAACAAAAAGTTTTTAAAAAGCCAGTGTTGAAGTCACAAGCAGTAACTAACTACTGCATCATTCAAAGTAAGCTATCTTTTAGCAAAAAAATGTAAACCATTTTCCGAGGGTGAATTTGTAAAGGAAACTTTTTTGGAAATGTCAGATTCATCTTTAACAATTTTCATAACAAGAGTGAAATTATTGCTGCAATTCAAGATCTGCAACTGTCTCGAAAGACCGTGTGCAACGAATTGATAAGATGAGTGGCAATGTAAAAGAGCAGTTATATAATATTAATAGATGTTCTTGTTTTATCCTTCAATGTGATGAATCAACAGATATAAGTGATACAGCACAATTACTTGTTTTCATTAATATGGTTTTTAAAGATTTTACATCTAAAGAAGAATTGTTGGGTCTGATTTCTTTGAAAGAAAGAACTAAAGGTATAGATATATTCACAGCCTTTAAAAACTTGCTCAATGATTTGAAAGTACCACTTTTTAAATTAGTTTCAATAACAACGGATGGCTCAGATGCAATGATAGGTCGCATAAATGGATTTATAGCCCTATGTCAAAATGACGATGAATTCCCAGCTTTTTTGAGATACCACTGCATAATTCACCAGCAAGTATTAGCCAGCAAGAGACTAAACACAAAATAAGTAATGGACATAGCGTTTAAAATTAATTCAATTTGAGAAAGTTCCCTCAAACAACATCTCTTCCAACTGCAGCTCAATGACGGCCAACCTAAATTATTATTACATACCGATGTAAGATGGTTAAGCAGAGGTAAATTTCTGCAACGATTTCGTGATTTATTGCCTGAAGTAATAGATTTTCTCCACGAGCAAGATGGTAAATGTAAAAATTTAAATGATAAAACTTGGCTTAGTGACTTAGCTTTTTCTATCTGATTTTCCTTCAATGTTAAGTCATTTAAATTTAGAATTACAAGGTAGAAATAAAACAGTAATTGATATGATCAGCTATGTAGATGCACATAAGACAAAATTTATTTTGCTAATAGAAGATCTGCAACAAAATAATCTGAATCATTTTCCAAATATGGCGGATCACCTACAAAAGCATAAAAATATTAATTATAATATCGACAAATATGTCATGGAAATCCAAAAAGCAATTGAAGATTTTAAGGTAAGATTCCAAGAATTTAAAAAAATTAAAAAAATTGTGGAATTTATATCTTTTCCTTTTAAAAAAGATTTAAATGTGAAATGCATTAGCCAAAAAAGTTCAGACATATTTCATAAGGCATTAGAAAATGAAATTATAATTTTACAAACTGATTTAATCTTACAAGTTAAAAAATTTGAAGAAGATTTTTGGAAATACGTCAACTTAAAAAAATATCACAATGTCATCAAATGTAGTGAATATATTTATTCTTGTTTCGGATCTCCATACCTGTGTGAATCAGCATTTTCATACTTAAAAGTTACTGAAGACTAAACAACATTCCATCCTGACTGATTCCCATACTGAGGATTCTTTATTATTATCTTTGTCAGCATATACACCTAATTATTAGAGACATGTTAAGATAATAAAATAAATTCTAAATCTGTCTTTATCAGTAGCTAATTTGAATTAATAAATATTGCTAATTACTCATGTTGCTTTAATTCCCACGGACATGAGTTTTTTAGCCTGTTAAATAATTATTTTTTACATAGGTAGATATATAAAAATAGTATATATTTCACATCTCCCTCCACTTAGACTACGCCTATGACAACAAGTAGAGAGCAACACATTTTCAAAATAAAAAGTCAGTCTTATGAACACAAAAGTTGGCCATCCCTGATCTATGGGATATGATAACATTCCTAATTTTATTATTAAGGGTTGTGCAGACTGTTTGGTAATTCCATTGCATTATATAATTAATTTGTCTATTGAAAAATGCATTGTCCCTGATGTATTTAAAATCTCTAAGATTGTGCCTATTTATAAAAAAGGAGATAGAACTGATCCAGGTAATTATAGACCTATCTCAGTACTGTCTTCATTTGCTACGATTTATGAACGATGTATTTATAATAATATCATTACAGATATGATTAAGGTCTTGCCTAATTATCTACATGGTTTTGTACCTGAAAAGTCTGTTGATACTAATTTAATGGTAATATCTGATCATATCGCTCATTCTCTTTCTGAACAGAAGTAACTTGATGTTATTTATTTTGATATGTCACAAGCATTTGATAATGTGGCACATAATCATCTAATATATAAACTTAAATTAAAGGGAATTAGTTCTCATTTGATTGCATGGTTTATTAATTATTTAGAAAATAGATGCTCCTACATTTATATGGATAAAGTTAACTCTAAGCTATTCAAAAATAAAATTGGGGTAGCTCAGAGTGGAATATTAGCACCTCGATCAAAATATTAAAAAAAGTATGATACTTACCTATGCAGATGATTGTAAATTATTTAAAACAATTAGTACATATGATGATCATATTGATCTTCAAAAAGATATTATTTATTTCAAAGAATGGTGTAAATTTAATAATATAAAAATAAACATAAGTAAAACATGTATTGTCTCTTATACCAATAAAACAGAAAGATCTGTTTATCATTATATGATTGATGAACATATTATATACAAAGAAGTTGTTTCTGATTTTTGACTTATATTTTGTAATCATTTTACTTTTAATGAGCATGTAAAATATATTATAAGTAAGGCATATAGACGGATGGGATGTATTTTGAGATTTGGCAGAGACTTATCTCCTTGTATATGTTCTTCTGTTCTCTTGTTGTGCCTTTATTGGAGTATGCATCTTCTGTATGGAAATTGGATTTGGTTTACATTGAGTCTAAAATTTCTAATGTAGAGAAAAGATTTCTTAAACTAATAAAGGGGGGGGGATTTAAATCTTAAAACAATATTAACAGAAAGAAGACTAACTAAAGATATGGTAGAGAAGATGGATATTATGTTAAAAGATAACATATTTGAAAAGATAATTAAAGATGATACTAAATTATTAAATGAAAAAGTTTACGGGTTGATAAGACAATTATATAAAGAAAAAATAATTGATTATAATACATGTGATTTTTTAGGAGTAAAAGATTGTAATGTGGCTAAAATTTATGGGGCACCCAAAATATTAAAAGAAGGAATACCATTGAGACCAGTTATAAATGGTAAAGGATCATATTTTAATAAGGTTTCTAAATGGATGGCAAATAAAGTATTGAAAAAGTATATAAATAAAGAGAGCAGTTCATTTATAAAAAATAATAAGATTTTAATAAATGATATAAAAAAGGTTGTAGATAAATATAATAGGTATAGGTTAACTTTTGTTAAGATGGATGTAATATCTATGTATACGAACATTAACGTAAAAAAAGCAATAAAAATATTAACTGATAGATATGAATTAGATAATAATAAGAGTGTGGAAATACCAATAGAAAAATTAAAACAAATTATAGAAATATGTTGTAAGGAAATAACATTTAATTATAAAAAAGAATTTTATAAGCAGAAGAAAGGTTTGTTAATAGGGGGAGCCTTAAGTGGGGTTTTAAGTACAATTTATATGGAAGAATTAGAAAAGATAATGTTGAGAAGTGGTAATGCACCAATATTTATTAGAAGATACGTTGATGATTACTTATTAATATTTAACAAGTCACAGAGGCAAATAGATTTATTTATTGAAGAAGTCAATAAAATAGATGAAGGAATTAAATTTACTGTGGAAAAGGAAGAAAATAATAGAATAGTATATTTAGATATAGAATTAAAGAAATATTATAAGGAAGGAAATTGTAAGGTGGAGACATCAATATATAAGAAGAATAATAAATATAATATTGCTAATTGGTTTTCAAATATAGATATAAAATATAAAAGAAGTACAATATATTCTAGAATTTATAGAGCAATAAATTATTGTTCAGATGAAGATGAATATAATAAACAAAAAAAGTTAATTAAAGAAGAATTAAGGAATTATGAATATCCAGAAAAGTTTGTGGATAATAATATTAAAAAGATAGAAAAAAAGATGAAGGATAAATATAAAGAAAGAGATAGAGATAAAGAGATAACTAAAAAAGAAACAGCTTATATAGGTTTAAAAACAGGAAATAATTATATAGTTAAGAATTTAAATAGAATTATAAACAAAATTAATAAAAAGTTTAATGAAGTATTAAAACTAAAAATAGTTAATAAAAAAAGAAAAAATATAATAGGAATATTAGAGAATAAATATGAGTGTTTAAATAAAACAGAATATAATAAAGTTAATGGAGTTTATGAAATTAATTGTAGAGATTGTAAAATTAAAAATAAAGAGGTAATGAATTATGTTGGAGAAACTAAGAACTCAATTTATAGGAGATTGATACAGCATAAATATGATAAAAATTCACCAATATATATGCACAGATTGGAGACAGGACATGAGTTTAATAAAGAATGTATTAGAATGTTACATTTTACAGAAAGTAGGAGGGAAAGAAAGATTAAAGAAGCTATTTATATAAATAGTATAAAACCAAAAATGAACAATGATTTCGGATTGAGGAGAATTTTAATATAAAAGTTAATATAATAAAAATAAAAGAATAAAATTAAAATAAAGATAAAAAATTAATAGGTAAAAAATGCAATAGAGGGAGCTAATGTATGAAAAATATAAAGAAATAAAAAACGGTTTAACTGAAATAGAGCAGAAACGTAGAAGATAAAGAAGTTTAAAAGGTAAAATTAAAAATTAAATGTTAGAATTAATTAAGATTATTAATATAAAAAATAAAATAAATAGGAATTAAACATGTTTTTCTGTTTATAATAATTTCAGAATAGTTTATGTAATAGATTTTAAATTATAAAATATGATAAAAAGTTTAAAGGTTAAGTTTTAGAAATATGAGATATATATAGGGATATACAAAGTAAAAATAAAAAATTTAAGAGGATATAAGATAAAAAAAATGGAGTAAGTAAGAATAGGTATATAAATAAATATGATAATGTTAACATATAAAAGTGATAATTAAATATAAATTATGGAAATAGAAGATAAAGTTATAAAGATAAGTTAATATAAAAATAATTGAAATAAATATATTTGAAAAATATAAAATAATAGCATGAAAATATATTAAATATATATAATAAAAAAAGATTAAAATTAAGGTGTTAAAAGATTTCAATTATTTTATTAATGTTCATGTATTTGAGGGGATATACAGGTGATAAATATTTTTGTATATTTTTATGAATATATATATATGGATTTTATAGGATTTATATAATTTGTATATAATTTATATATAGTTGTGTAATTTATATTTATATATATGTGTATATATTTATAGTTCTGAAGAAGATTGCAGGGGCAATCGAAACTGTCGATGTTGATGAATGTTAAGCATTGTACAAAAAATTAAAGATTTTATAAGAAAGGATTGATTAATTATTTTTATAAAAGTTGATTAATGGAAAAATTGATGTAAATGATTATATATCTAAAATTGAATTAAGAGTTCCTTCTCATTCACTAAGGAAGGTGTACACTTTTAATATTAAAAAAACTGAAAACTCTTTTATAAACAAATCTGTCATTAACAGATTACAAAAGTAATATAATCAAAAATTTAATAACATTGATATTTTTTGTGATTATTTTATAAATAATGTTAAAAAGGAATTGAATCTGCAGTAGATAACATGTATTTATATATATATTTTAATTATGAATTGTAATTTTACTTATTACTATATTGAATAATCATATATATTAAGGCTATAACCTTAAAAGTATGCGCCTGAAAAAACCATAGCAGAGACCTCTGCAAATCTTTAACACAAGATTTATTTAAAAGACAAGATATGCAGAGGTACCTACGGTCATTTTTTCAGGCGCATACTTTTAAAGTTGTAGCCTTAATATATATTACTTTAAAGTAACGAATATGCGCTTTATAAATATAATTATTATATTGAATAATCAATAGATGGAGCTTTCCGAGACCTCCAAACAAGCGTATTTGTTTACATAAACGTCAGAGTCAATATTCACTG
This sequence comes from Epiperipatus broadwayi, assembly GCA_028023455.1. Lineage (NCBI taxonomy): Eukaryota > Metazoa > Onychophora > Udeonychophora > Euonychophora > Peripatidae > Epiperipatus > Epiperipatus broadwayi. The sequence goes on along the minus strand of JAQFVV010000036.1, from coordinate 7,763,745 downwards.
TCTTTTTCATTTTGCTCCACCCTCAGATCAGCTGATTTCAAGCTGATTTGCTCTCATCAGTGAAGGGATAGGAGTTAGAAACTAAACCTAAATATTAACTCCAAGCGTTTATGCAAAACGTTTCTATCAGTTTGCAAGCATGAATTTTTTAGACACCTAAATGTCTTCAAACTCAGCCTATCAAACTAGATAGCTTTAGACACCTAAATGTCTTCAAACTCAGCCTATCAAACTAGATAGCTATATGGGTCTGATATCAGTTCAGTTTCTCCACATAGTCAAAGCTTCTGCAATCTATATCATTGCAAGAAAAACTTTAAAGGTACATTTATGAAAAACAAAACAAGTTTTATATACATAAAAACCTGCTATCGCTTGTATTAATGATCAATAGATGGAGCTTTACCAAGACCTCCAAACAAGCGTATTTGCAGGTTTTTATGTATATAAAACTTGTTTTGTTTTTCATAAATGTACCTTTAAAGTTTTTCTTGCAATGATATAGATTGCAGAAGCTTTGACTATGTGGAGAAACTGAACTGATATCAGACCCATATAGCTATCTAGTTTGATAGGCTGAGTTTGAAGACATTTAGGTGTCTAAAAAATTCATGCTTGCAAACTGATAGAAACGTTTTGCATAAACGCTTGGAGTTAATATTTAGGTTTAGTTTCTAACTCCTATCCCTTCACTGATGAGAGCAAATCAGCTTGAAATCAGCTGATCTGAGGGTGGAGCAAAATGAAATAGACAGTGAATATTGACTCTGACGTTTATGTAAACAAATATGCTTGTTTGGAGGTCTTGGTACAGCTGCATCTATTGATCATTAATACAAGCGATAGCAGGTTTTTACGTATATAAAACTTGTTTTGTTTTTTTATACTGAATAATGTTTTGTTTATTTTGTATATTTATATGTAATCTTGTGTATTTCTGTTAAAGCGAAAGTTTTAAAATGCACATAATAAATAAGAATTGAATTATTATTATTATTATTATCATCATCATCATCATCATTATTATTATAGAAAAAAAAAGAATTTTTCATTCTATAATGTCTGAAAAATATTGTCATTTTAACAATCAAAATAGAAATAAATAAAAAAATCAACTTTAAAAATAGTCAAAATTATATTAAATCTGCATTAATATTAATTCAATTTTAAATTGCATTTTAAAATATCCGCAGAAAATATAAAATAAAAAAGAAGAATTTTGACTATGGGTGGAACGCTATGTGCTTTATGTAATGGACTTATTTTTGGTAAGCAAGCATGGATTAAGTGCAATATATGTGATAAAAAGTTTCATGAATCATGTTTAAAACTAACTGTGACATTTCAGCATAAAAATGAAGAGGAAATAGAATGTTATATATGTAAAAAAGGTAATAATAACTCAAATGTTGAAAACAAAATGGAGGTTTTTGAAACTACTTTAGTAGGATAAACATCATTGGAGAAAAAAGATATTACTCTTGATACTAGAGAAAATAAAATATCTGATCAATTCAAAAAAGATATTGGATTTAATAGAATTAAGCAATCAACTATTAAATAAAAAAATAAAATAACTGATCAAGTCAAACAGGATAATGAATGTCATAGGATGAAACATTCAACTATAAAACAAAGTAAGAATGAAAATTTGAATATTTCCTTAGTTGATAATAATAATACTAATTGCAAAAAAATATGTCAGTTTTGTTTTTCTGATATTACTAATGAACAATTATCTATAACTTGCTCTGGAATTTGTTCTAGGAGATTTCATGGAAAATGTCTAAAATTAAGTTCAATAGACTTAAATATGCTTAAATTGAATGAGAATAATTGTTATCAATGCCCTGCATGTAATGGAATAGATTCTGACCTGACTCAGTTGAAAGACGAGGTTACTTTTAATTTTGATATACAAACTGATTTTAATATTATTGATAATGAAGATAATATTACATTAAAAAATTCTTCAAATAATACATTTAATTTGGAGGAAGAAATAGCAAGATCTATTAATAATAGTGATTTTTGTAAGCACATTTGTTAAGTTTCAACTCCCTTTTATGTCATGTAATTACAATTGAACAAAAATTAGATAATTTATCTAAAGAAAATTTATTATTAAAAGAAGTGCTAATAAATTTGACTAAACTAAAAGAATTTAATCAGGTAAGACCTAAAACTAATACTAATGTTATAAAAAGTATTGTTAAGCCAGGAATGAAGCCTAGTGACAATAAAGTTAAAGAGAATAAACGTCAAATAATTAAAAACACGGGAAAATATAGAAAACAGGTTGGCAATGATCAACTCCCGCCCTTGGCAGCCATCTTAGCAATTGGTCTTGAAAAGCAGCCCTTAGCAATTCACAGTTTCAGGAAGACAGGGGCGATTGTCCTTTATTCTTACTCTTTAAATTCAAGGTAAGTCAGTTTTTAATCATTATCTATGATGGAGAGTGACAATATAATAGATAACACACAAAATAATGTAAGCCCCGATCTTAACATTCAATCTAGCAATGCAGTCATCGGCTGTAAATTTTATAGCTTTAGATCCAATTTAAATGCATCTAAATTCTTCAATGAATAAAAACTCACAAACCAGTAAAGCAAAAGAAAATATCATCGCAAATAACAGGAAAAGTATTGAAAATATTCAACTTCCCCCTAATATAAACAATAACATAAATTTCTCCTCAAGCGAAACTTGAAATCTTTAAAAATACAAGCGAAAATCAATCATCTCCTATTCGAAGACTTTACTCGCCCTCAGTAGACTCTAATGAGCAATTTCCTTTGCCCAATAATACATTTAAAACCATATCTGCAAATAATAAACAAAATTACCAACAAGAAGATTTCGGTGAAAATTTTAAAGTAAAAAATGTTCCACCAGAGGTGGAGGTGTTTTAGCTGCTTTTAGGAAATATATTAATTGTGAGTGTATACATATTCCAGATTTCCTATTTGATGCAGTATGGAATGAAATTGGATTAAATAATTCCAAATTGTTATAGGGAAATATATATATTCCACCTAATGTTTTACAGAAATATTTGAAATCAAGTTTAGAGTTATTTCTAGTTTCATAGGAGCATAAAATATTAATTATGAGAGATTTGAACATTGCATATTATGGAAACCATGTTTACCAAAATAATGTCAAATTTAATGATTTGATGCAACTACTTAAATTTTTGAATTTAAATCAGATCAACAATGTATATATTAATCATGGATATACATTAGATTTAATAATCACAAATTATGAATATATTAATATACAAAAATATACCTAAAGATTATCATCATTTTGCACTAGAAATTGAATTCGCATTAAACATCAAAATAGCTAAATTCAGATCTTTACATAAAAAAAAATTATGCTAAAGGTGATTATTTTGGTTTATATAGAGCAATTAAAGATATAAACTGGGAGGAAGTTTATAACAATATGGATGCCTCAATAGCAGCAGAAAATTTTCAAAAATTATTATTTGATGTAGTAAATAGATTTATTCCAATGAAACATGTTAAATCAACTAAATATCCTTAATGGTTTTCCAAACAAACTTATAAAATGTATAAAAACAAAGAGATATTTTTTTATAATTTGTTCAATATTAAGATAGAATGTTTTTCAGTAACTTTAAAAATTATAGATTTTTGATAGGAAAATTGGAAAGACAAGATTTTCATTATACAAAATAACATTATTAACAATCGAAAGGAATTTTGGGATATCATGAAAGAACATCTTAACGTTAGAAATAAAGAAACAACAGATATTAAGCCAGATGATTTTATGAGATATTTCTCATCCCAAATGATTCATAATAATATGAATTCATATAATTATTTTACTAATAATCTTATAAATAATAATAATTTAATAAGTATATCTAATCTGAGTAAGAATGAGATTATAATGGTGTCGAAATCTTTAAAAAATAAGAGAAGTATTGCACATAATGATATACCTACATTTATTTATAAAGGCTGTATTGAACTTTTAGTTCATATTTTAGTATATATATTTAACTTGGCTCTAAAAACATCTATTTTTCCTGATTGTTGGTAAATTGCAAAAATAAGTCCAATTTATAAATCTGGGAAAAAATCAGATATATCTAATTTTAGACCTATCTCTTTGTTACCAATTTGTGGTAAAATATTGGAAAAATCAATTTATAATAGGATTATATATCAATTAAAAAATATTACTCCATTTATACATGGTTTTCTACCAGGAAGATCTATTGAAACAAATTTGTTACACATATCAGATGTGTAACCGTAGCTAGGTTCAAACCCTGTTACAAGAAAGTGGAAAAGCACATACACATTACCCTCAATACAGGTATTTATTCAAGCTATCATTAAAGGGTTAAAAATATGTATAAAATTAGACATGTATATGTGCGTGAATTAAATTTTGAATTCTTTTTTTTTTCTTTTAAGAAAATAAATAGGGAACGGATTAATTAGAAATCATTGTTTATTTTAGAATATTTTATTTTTAAAATATTATAAATTGGCAAAAATACAGTTGTACACAAATATTTTTATATAGATTGTTCAGGATTGTCTAAAATATTGATTTTAATTTCTATCATATCTCAAATTAGCGAGAGTAGCGAAAAGAAATATTGTATATGCCTCCAAGCAATTCTGGGTTGTATAACAATCCTTAATTACTTCAAAAAAAAAAAAAAATTCCCAGAAAAGCGAAAGAATATATTGTGAATAAGAAAAGATACCAGGAATGACGGCACCACGACACAATGGACATGTCAAATAAAGAAGTAAAATGTAATTTGGAAAAGGAAATGTATTCAAAGAAAAAGAACTAGATCGGAGATTAATTCTTTTTTCTGAGAAAAGACAAAGCAATTAAAAAATTAGTTAATTAGAAGAGGACAGTTGAGCCGTTAGATTGTAACCGTTGAGAAGAGAGAATCATAATATATTAATGAAAATGTTTAAAATGATGGGGTAAGCACCAATACATGAAGGGCTCTATCACCTGCAGCCGATGCGAACTGACTCTACACCGCCTGCATGCAGAAGAACCTGGGAACCTCGTTAATGATCCATATTGCTTAACATAGGACAAAATAGCAGCGAATCGTGCATCCAAAATATTAATAAATTCGTATTGAAAATTATATCATAGAGAACTTCAATTGCGACTCATCCATCAACTATGTACATCTTAATGCCGGACTTTGCGGAAAGAAACTATATCGCGATCTCATAAGGCAAACTTCAAATGCTACAAGCTCATGGAACTCAACCCGATACACTATGCGATTCATTATATTCTGATCCCACACCCCGGGGTTCATCAGGTAATGTGAACTATTTTTTTTTATATATAACTATTGCGTATAACTGTATACTAAATTTTTTATATATCAATTAATATTTATTTGTTCTAGATTAAATATTTTATTACTTCTCTTATGGTTTGGGGAATTTATTATATATTTTAACTGGGAATGATATGAGTTTATTTTATATAGATTATGTTTAAATATTAATAATAAAATTTTATATATATTTACCTTGGTGTTAAAGTTATCTATTATTTATCGTTTACATTCTCCTATTATTTTACCTGCCAAATAAAATTCATATTATTCCAATATGTCTGAAGTGAGCAGACACGTTTATGACTTCATTATATGTTACGTGTAAACTCACCTTTCTTTGTTATTATCTTCGTTCATCCGATAGGTTTTCCTCCCAACCCTGGGAATGAGCTAGCTTGGGTCAGGCACCTAGTTAGTCGGGAAAATATAATTCTCATCGTAATAGTGAGTTTGGCACTTGAGGTCAGCGATCAACTGACGCTCATAAATATATTCTTCCCATAGATATTTTTATTTAGATCTTACTCCAGAGACAAGGGCCACCGTAAAACTTTCAGTTCATTTGTCTTAAATCCTATTCACGCAATATTTAGAAATTGTGTCATATAAATAATTCTTATATAAGTAATTCGTATTAGAATTTTCCTTTGGTAGATAGTATTTAAATATTACCTACAGGTGTTATGGTGACTAGACAGCCATAGTCATTCCATCCAGTCTACGGTATGGCTCATGTGTCAATTTCTTAAGATCTATTATATTTTGTTTAAGTCGTTCAAACATCAGATGTGACAGTTTGAAGGGGTGGCCGGTTAAAGATGTTATAACACAAGTTATTGATTCTCAAAGTCAACTTGATGTTATTTACTTTGACTTATCTAAAGCTTTTGATAAAGTAGATCATAATATTTTACTAATGAAAGCAAATAACATTGGATTATCAATTAATCTTTTAAAACTGTTAAAGTCTTTTCTTATTAATAGAAAGAATTATCTTCTTTTATGGTCACTTATGAGTGTGGAATACCCCAAAAAAGTATTCTAAGTCCCATTATACTTCTGATTTAGCTTCTGTCATAATTGAGAAAAATATATTATGTTATGCAGATATTAAGATCTTTTTAGAGATCAGACATAAAAATGATCATAAAATATTGCGAAATTATATTAATACTTTTTCATATATATAAATAAGCATTTATTTTTATAGCGTCTGTATATAATTGTAATTACATTCATATCGAACTTTCAAGCCAATTGTGCAAACGCCACGCCTTCTGTTCCAGTACTTCAGATTTGCTCATATATAAATATTTGAGTCATAAGAATAAGAGGGATTCTTTTTATTCCTGCATAAATTCTATATCATGTATTGGTCAGAGGGTATTCATTTATTATTTAACACTCGCAAAGCGTTTGCACAAATGGCTTGAAAGGCAGATATGAATGTAATTAATACTTTTTGTGATTGGTACCACATCAATAATATCCAAATAAGTAATAAAAAATGCAATTCAATGTCTTTATACAAAGAAAACAACAATAAATAGTGGTCAATATAATGTTAATAGTAACAAAATTGCCAAAACATTTAAACAGAAAGATTTGGGTATTATTTTCACAAGTTATTATACATTTAATGAGCATATTCAAACAGTAGTTAATAAATCTCTTAAAATTATGGGCATGATTTTGAGATCAAACATTCAATTTACAATAGAAATATATAGATTACTATTTATACTTTAATTGTACCTGTTCTGCATTATGGCTCTATTGTTTGGAATCCATACAATCAAACAAATATATATTTTAAATATATTTATAAAAATAAAATATATACTAAGAAAAAAAAAATGTATAATAAAAGACTGTTAACGGACATGTCATTTTTATTTCAATTAATACATGGATCTGTACCACTAGAATATGCAATCACAAGAATTTTAATTAGGATTCCATCTTATAATTCTAGATGTCATCATTTGTTTTATTTACTTGTATTAAAACTTCCATTAATGCGCCATCGCATAGTGAAACAGTCAGTTTTATCCACCTGCCTGTGTCATGTATTTTACTCCCATATCTATCTTTATGCCAGGTTTAAACCCTCTCAGAGTACCTATTTAAACAACCTCAAATTACTATATATGCAAAATCACGTATGTATATGCGAACGGTAAGTCTGTAATTTAATAGTATATGTATATATTACAGATATGTATTCATTTAAAAATATTTCTAGTTTATGAAATACTTCAGTTTAAATTATTTAGCCAATTTTATTATATTATTGAAATCGCATATGTATATAAGCCATTTCCGTTGTTATTCTGCATGTATGGTAATAAAATTAGTTTTCTATTAATTGTCAAAGCAACTTTTAATTCTTGTAAACAACTTTTAAATTAGGTCACGCAATAGTCCTAAAATAGCGTGAACTTGATTTTATAAATCTAAAATGTTAATAACAATTCCGCAGAATTTTATAGCATTGACACAATAAACGGCAGGAAGAAAAAATAGAAAAACAAAATCTAAATTAGTTGTCGTAATTAAAAATGTTTTTCCTAAAATAAAGTAATGGGTTTTTCTACTAGTTTTCGCAATTATATATATTTTTCTAAAATAAATAAATGCGGAGAAGTTTGTAAAAATAACCAGGCAGCCAGAGTTAAAAAAATATAAATACTTAAAGTTCTTTTAATATTAAAGGTGGATGGGAAGGAATGGATTTGTGGGTAATGTTTAATATTATATATATTGTATAGTTTTTATAGTTCTTTACACTTGAAAAGTCTGCTACTGGTCTGGTTGAATTTTGGATTTGGGGTAATTTTAATAAGTGAATTGTAAACAGAACCCACATTCGTTTCACCTTCAAGATGACAGGGTAAAGTAGGTCATAACTCACCTCTCTCCTTGCTGGGGATGGAAAGAACTTTGATCCGATAAAACATAATACCGTATACCAGCAAAGCAACCTGTGGAAAAATCTCCATTAATTTTAAATCATCACCAAAAGTGTCAACTTATTATCTCCCAAGTGCTCAGAACTGCAATGAAGACAACATACTGGTAAATTGATAAATTTTCACTCAGAGCTCTATTCATAAACTGTGACTGTCAATTCTGTATTTAAAAAGCTAGCTATTTCTTAAACCTACCTTTCAAAACACCTTTTCTAAAAGTTTACAAAGAAAGCTGTTAAATGTTAATGTTTAAATCTTGTCTGAATGTAAAACTTGTAATATTGAATTTTCTGTTGAAATGTAAAACTCTAATAATCTATTTTTAATTAAATGTATAATTTTCTGCGGTCTTTTATGCCTATTTCTAATCTATCCAATTTATTCTATAATTTTATCTTTAATATTATACGTATTTAATATGCCAAATAACTCGAAACCGCGAGTATAAGTATAATTTTAGTATTGCTCTGCGAAGATAATTTCATATCTTCACTATAATAAATATTAAATAATTGAATTATTAATTTTCTCACTCACTGTTTCGAGATCATATTATTATTTTGCTGATTAATTTTTGGGTATTGAATGTCATTGGGTTTCTAGTGAATTCCCTTTGCAATTACATCAATGACTTTATATTTTGATCATTTATGTTTATATTGAAATGTTTTTGAGCGTGTAATTTATGTAATCATCTATACTCAACATTAAACAACAAACTTTTATAAAATCCATCTGTGCGAATTTATATGTTAAATTTAAGTCAGGCATGAATGGCTATTTAGATTTGTGAAGTCATATTAATTAATTAGGGGAGGGTAATTGTAGTTTGCTTAAACTCTAGTTATAAATTATAACTATTTATATATGTAACTCGTACATCATAGGAACTAACCAGAGATATTCTCAAAGCATATTTTAATGTTTTATTCATAATTACCCCGCAAATATGCTTGCTCCTCCTTAGATTTATAAATGTTGAGATGCAGGTGATAATCTTAAACTAGGTTACTAATTAATTTAGTCCCTAAATAGTATATTTGAAATACTAAATTTGAGAACTGGGTTGTATAGATATGCAAATAGACGCTATCTATTTTTAAGGCATGCTAATATAATTTTACGTATTTGCATTATATATAAGCTGCGGATGTGTCCTTACTAAGTACACAATGTACAGTTATCTGCTTGCTGCATGATTCTTGATGAGTTTCTGGCAGAGGTCACACTTATCCACTTAGTTTGGGTAAAGCACTAGATTATTCATAATTAATGCTTATCCGACTCCCTGAACTAATAATGTTCCTATTCGCAGCAAGTTGAGCAGTTGTAGGGCAACCGAGCCTTTGAGGCTGAAGCCCGTGAATAATGACCCATTCGCACCTTCTAGTTTATTAATATTTTAATGTGAGATAGAGTATATAGGTAAACCTATCATAAACCACTTTTCTCTCCCTTTATATTAAATGCTTATCTAGCGTCAGAGTAAATCCTAATCTAGGTTAACATGCTAACCTGCGTATCTCTGAGCCTGATTATGTGCTTGACTTAACTTTGTATAGATAGCCGCCACAGAAGTGCTATTAAGTTAGTTATATAACTTTGGCTATTAAGTTCCATATGATTTAGCAGACTATACAAGAGCTAGAAATTTGCCATATTAAATAGGCATAAACTTCAATACCGCACTAATTTTATTGAACACTTAAAATGAGACAATATGTAATATTAATCCCTTAATTCTGCAATGCCTGCGTGCGTAATCTCTCACATTCTCATTATATAATTGTGTATATTTTGATTTACTATTTGTTATTGTTTTATTAAATTAATATTTAAAATTATAACTCGTTTTCATATTTTTATTGTCCGTGAGTTCATTTCATCCAGCTCTAGATTTAATTGCACATACATTATTATATCTATATGTAGATCATTCTATTAAATTTCATAATCAATCATTGATATATTAGTTAATAACTTAGTCAAATGTGTGTATATCTGACCAAATCACTGTTAAATTAGTTTATGAGTTTCTTGTTTTATCCTGGGTGACTGCCAGACAGTGGTTAAATTGAATGTCCGTGTAAGTTGAGAAATGTCATCCATAGGGTATTAGATCATTGAGCAGAGATGAAAGGATTGAATGTTGGTCGGATTCTGGATCCCAGCATTCGGATTCGATCAGCTTAAGTGCATTTTGCCTGTGTTCTAGATTTTGTTACACGGAGGGACAATTCTTACCATTACAATGGATTGCAATTGGAATATAATAAAAAGTTTTAAGATATTGATATTTTATCTTTAAACTATAAACAATTTAAGGAAAAAATAAAAACCATATCTTACATTGACATTAATAATGTAAATAGTATTTCAAACATACCTATATGTACTACTTTGTAATTTATAATAATACAGATATATACCACTTTGTAAATACTTGTGGTTTTATTTGAGCTGTTTATGAATAGATGATGATGATGATGATGATGATTATTATTATTATTATTATTATTATTATCATCATCATCATCATCTCAATTATATACTTTGCAAAATTATACAATGCGTATTATTTTTGGTAGACATAGATTGACGTCTGTATGAGATATATATGTCAATTCTGGTGTGTTATCTGTTTCTATACTATATAAGTTTAGAATTATCATTGATATATATCGTCGTCGTTTTTTACTGTGTCATAAAGTATCAATTATAAATGACCCGCTTGGCAAACAAATTTCAACTGGTGGTTCCACACTTTTCTTTTGAAAGCAGTCACGGACAATTTAGTTACAATGGACTCAGGCTCTTTAATTCTTTTGTTACTGACTGTTCAATTGATGTTGATAATTTATCTTTTTATATTTTTAAAAAATATTTAAAATTTTGGTTATACCTTAAGGGCCAACAATAGTAAATAGGCTAGTTAACAATTAACTCCCTCCTTGCATCATCATCATATCCATGTTTATTATTAGGGAACTTCAACATGTCTTATGGTCAATCTTTTAAGAAATGGCTTCACAGACTCCACTATTCCACTGATGAGTGGAGAAGGATGTCTGCCAAATAATAAAGTATCCTTTAACAATGGTAGATTTTCTTCATTGATTGACTTGGTCTTCTACTCTCCTATGCTGCATCATATGATTAAAATATCTTTCAATAACTCAACACTATCAGACCACCTAGCATTATTTGTCACCATAAATATTGACTTGTCATATAAAACACAATTATCAACTAATAAAAAATTCGAATATTACTTCCCAAGTCGAACCACAGACTTTCTGTTTTCTGAAATCTACATAGCAATCCTCAAAATGAAGCTAGACCTAGATCCTCCACAAGCATGGATTGCTTTTGTCAACATTATATCTCACACAATTAACCATATTACACAGATTTCTTCCCCACCTATGAAATTGCTAGTATTAGCCGATGAGTTGCAAAAGAGAATTATACACTCTATATTGAAGGCTGATGAATATCCGAGAATTGCTGCTCTGACAAAAGCTTATTTTTCAACATGCAAAACACACAAAGAATAAAAAAAAAAGGAAAATATATCTAAACAAACCTCATACATGGTCAAGACAATACATCTGCTGGGCATTGGGTCAACCCCCAAAAATTAGAGTCCCTAGTGCACTTAAAATACAAAATGAGGTGGTATCTGGTAATAACATTTTTAACTCACTGTATCTACATTATAAAAATGCTTTTCAAGGTCGTGAAAGATTTCATTTAAAGCCACATTATTTTGGAATTCCAGAAGATGACATTTTATTTGTCCCAGAAGAATTCATTAAAAAAATGGCAGATATACCTGGTTCTTGTCACCCTGGAATACATGGCATACCTAAATTTGTGTACGCTCATCTTGGACCCTTTACTGCAAAATACTTGTCAAGACTGGCAAACTTTTTATCAAAAAAAACTATATCTCTTTGAAGGCCTATATCCCATACTACTAGTCCCGTTTCACAAAAAATCTCAACTGTCAAAAACATACGGCCTATATCTATGAGCCCCCTTGGAATCAAAATCCGTGAATCTGTAATAAAAGACAAAATTGAACTGTATATTCAACCAATGATCTCAAGATGGCAGTTTGCAAAAAAAGAATCATCTACCGGACAAACTGCGATCCTATTCAAAACAATTATTGATGACGTTAGAAACAAGAAGAAACATAGTCCAATAGCTGTTCAATTAGACATTAAAGCTGCCTTTGACTCAGTTCCAATTGAAAAACTTATTAATGTATTAGTAGATACACCAATTCCTAGATCAATACTATACATCATTACCAACCTCTTGATTAATAGAGAGATACACCTTACAATGAATGGAAAATACTCACCTTCCTTCAACCCTTACTGCTACATTCCACAAGGATCCCCATTAAGTGCCATCTTATTCACAACATATATAAACTCACTCTTGAACAAAAATTGAAAAAAGCATACCTGGCATATTCATTTCAAGTATAAATACTAACATATCATGCTTAGCCTTCATGGAAATCACAGTTTTCCTGTCAAATAAAAAATATCTACCAATGCTGTTGCAAATACTGGAAGAATACTCAAGGGAGTATAGACTTGAATTCAATACTGATAAATCATGTGCATGGAAAATTTTTAATGGACAGCCTATCCAGCATCCTTTCTTTAAAGGAAAGCCTACCCCTTTTTTGGGATTCCCATTCCATCTGAATAATGCAGCAATGCAAGTAAAATTCCAGAATATGCTCAAAATAAAAATTGAAAATATAACAAGCTCACTCATGAAAACTTATCTCTCAGTTTAAGCAAAAGTATCACTATTCAACATGCTAATCACTACAAGAATTATATACTACACTCCAATAGTTATATATGCAAAAGCCTTTCTTACATATATCTACTCAATGCTAAGAAAACTTTTATGGGGTCAATGTATCATTTCCATCTCGATCAGAAAACTTCAATGTCAACTTATACACAATGGGATGGGACTTCATTCAGTTAACACATTTAGAATACAAAAAACACTAAACCTCATCTCATCTATTACTAAATTATTCCCTCAAATTGCTACTATTTTAAAAATTACTCCAACTGATAGACCACAACCTACAAAAAGCTATTGGAAAAACCTTATTCACTCTTTGTTTTCCATTGATAATCTCCATTTCTACCCTCCCCTGAATAAATATAAATATTGGGAAGTACATTCACTCCTCCAACCACATTCACTTAATGATGAGAGTAAGTCAATTTTAAGTCTCAATAACCGTCAAATAATTAGAAAATTTAGGTTTTGGAACCTGGAGCCAAAATTCTTTGATTTTTTAGTTAAACTTAATCTGGAATACCTCGCTACCCTTTATTTTTATAAATATAGAAGACAGTGCAAGAGAGTAGATGCTCAGTGCACACTTTGTCACAGGGATATGGAAACACACACATACCTATTCTTTGAATGTCAATGCTTTAAAAAAAAAAGGATAGCAATCCCTAGACTATTCAATAACACTCATGTTAATATGCACTATTTATTTAAAACAGTCAGTAAGGGTATATATGCACAAATTCGGGCAAGCACTTTTATTCTTTATGCACTATGGTGCACTAGATGTACATTCATGTACAATAATAACCCTAGAAGACACCCATACACTTTCTCAATCAAATTGGAAAATATTAGAGAAAGGGACAAAAAAATCACATCAGAAAAAGTATTTCAAGACACTTGGTCTTTAATGAATGAAAATCTTAGATCCTAGCCTAAAGTAATGACAAATGTCTCATTTTGTCACCCCAGAGAAATGATGAAAGGGAGACATGAATAAACTTATATAATTTTTTACAGTTTGAGATTTTCTGACTTATTATGTATGTACTCTAATTTAAGATGTAACTGACTGTTTCCATTTAATTCTTCATATATATATATATTGTACCAAAGTACATTAATATTTAATTAATTTTATAAATCTCGCCTTCTAAAAACATAAAATGTAAAACTAAAGAGCGGGAGAGGGGGATTTATTATTAAATAAAAATAAATCATAAACTCTTTTAAAAATGATAAGATTTTTTGTTTAAAAAAGAAGGAAAAGGTCTTATAATAAAATGATTTAATATTATTTTGATTAATTTATAATAAAACAATTAAATGTGTGTGTGTGTGAAAGTTTTAAAGTAAATAGAAGCAAAAAGCTGATCATTTCCCGAGACAATAGACGCTGCTGTTAATAAAGTTTTCCATTGTTTTAAAACAGTATAAATATCTCAACATTTTGCTATTCGGAACTTTTACTTCTTACTTTTTTAAAATAATTCTTGAAGCAACAAATATAGCAGTTATTTAAACTGTTATATTTCCAAACATGATGCAGTGTTAAATCATTGCGGTGTGCAATCAACCGGAGCCTCTCTATGCATCAAGATCTGCAATTAGTTCGGAAGGAAACCATGTTCAAATAAATTAAATAAGTAGCGGAGAGTGTGTCTATGTTAATTAAGCCATGAAAATCATACAGTATCACAGGATCCAAGGAGGAGTCGTTAATCAGTTATAAATGATTCTAAAGAAATCGTATTGTGCTGTGTACATCATATTGAACTTATAAAATCCTAGGTAATTATTGACTTTAATATCCTCTCATTCTTGATTTTTCCTTTTAAAAAAAAGAATAAAAGATAAACTGTATTAAATAAACTTTAAACTTTATGAATTAATCTTTAAGAAAATAAAACTTTAAACTTCATGGGATAATATTTTGGAATAATAATAATAAGCGATATCAGCTTCTATACTGAATAATATTTAAAGACATCGCATGCACGTATGTGTGAGTTTAAAACTAATTGTAACATGTAGATTTTATTTATTATGTTGATGTATTAAAATGCTTATTTTAATTTTAAAAGAAGGTGTGCATGTTTTTTAAAATTATAACATAAAATAATTGATTTATTTTAAATAAAAGAAAATACTTAAACTATTTTTCTTAAAACATTTATGTTTATGTTTAATATGTGCATGTAAGTATAATAATACATTTTAATAAAGTGGGGAGGGAAAAAATCTAACCATCGATAATAAATAATTGATTTTAAAGTTAAAAGGATAAGGAAATTACAATATTATTTTAAAATAAAGATTTGTTGGTTTAAAGATGTAAATGTTTTCTGCATTTAGTACAATATTATTTATTGTTCATTTTGAAAATTGAAGTATTAGAGTGGACATTTTTCGTTTAGCTAGGACGATTCGTTTAATTCTTATAGTATTTAAAATAGTAGTAGTAGCTTTGGGCGGTGTATTTAATATATGAGTTGTTTTCTTAGAGGGTGATTAAAAACCGATTGAGCTAGCGGGGATCTCAGGTACCAAATTGGGCTGATCAAATGGACATGTTAATTATACTGTAATTAACTGGCGTCTAAAGGGTTTTTTCTTCTTTAAAAAAATAAAGTGCTTATTTGGTCAGTGTCTGTTTGGTAGTCGAGTGTTGGTGTTGTTGGTAATTTACTACTGATAATAGTTTATACTTTACCTGAGGACTAAACACCTTCGAAGACTGGGTAATTCAGTAAGGCAAAGTAAAGGAAAGTAATATTTGATATTTTAATTGTGGTCGTTTTCGTTGTGGTATTATTAGTTAGAGTTGAGGTGTTTTAAAAGGAAAGGTGGGTGGTTCAATATATTTTATAATTAAGTATTTATTTATACAGTGCTATAGTAATTTTTTTAGTTCTCATTCATATTCTTTTGTACATGTTATTACACCAAATGTATCAATTTCCTGTATCATACTATATGTAATAAGCTATGCAACCCTTGATTGCTTAATAAAGTTCTTTAAAAAGTAGTAGCAGTAGCAGTAGTAATAGTAGTAGTAGTAGTAGCAATAGTACTAGTACTAGTAGTAGTAGCAGTAGCAGCAGTAGTAGTAGTAGTATACAGTCTAGATGGCGGCAAAGCAGTAAACACTTGCTAGCAGAGCTCATTTTTATTATCTTCTAGTATTCATCTATTGTGAAAGCTGTATTTTGAAAACGTAAAAATCAACTTATAAACTGATCACTAACACTCTGGAAAGCAGTGGGGTAAGTAAACCCTTGTGCTATTTAGAATAATTCATTTATTGTTTTTGATGGATTATAACGATCCATCAATTTCGTTAGAAATGGCTGCTTCTAATGGCCAAATAGAAAAATTTACATCTAATCTAACTTCAAATAATCCTACTAGAAATCAAATATGTCAATCGGAAGATTATAATAACCAAATCTATTCCATAGCATCTACATTAATTAATAATTGCGATCTTTATTCCACAAAAAATTCAAATTTTAATACTAATTCTGAGGCAGAAATACGGGCCTAAAAACAACATGCTAAACGTATCTGCGTTAAGCAACTCTAAGTCAAATTTTCAATAATCAGTCACTATCAATAAAAGATATAGACTCAAATATAACAGTGGGGGCAATTAATAACAAACCTAATAAAAATTAGTTGTTTCCTACATCAAATTATAGTAGATCTGTTGCCGGTAGTGTTGCTAACCAAGGTAACGCGATAAACTCTAATCAAGCAAATATGAGGGCTCATGTTCAACACGAACAAATATCCACAGCTTACAACAACGAGACAAAATCAAGTTCAAGAAAACAACAGGAAAAATAATCAATCATATCCGGAGCTTACAACGAGACAAAATCAAGTCCAAGAAAACAACAGGGAAAATAATCATTCATCACAAAATTTAGTCTACATTAACGCACCTAATGAAAAAATTAATACTTAGGCCAAAATAGTTAAGTTCTTCCCATCATCGCCGGTTGCTAGTGTTTCTACTACTATCGATTCGGTGGCCAAAGTGCTGGGCCTTGACAATGAAATGAAAGTTTCCTGCTTAGATGAAGAATCTACAGATGAACTATCTCAAAACATTACTCCTGAAGTGTAAGATGAAATCAACACCAAGTTTAATGAAACAATACCAGTTAGTCTCCTCAACTCTTAAAAAATTTGAAAATAACAAAACCATTATCATGATGGTTACTAATTCTAAATGTGAGCTAGGTCGTTTTCCTTTTGATGACTTCTACCAGATGTTGACAAATAAAAATCTATGGACATACTTATAAAAAGTCCTGACACACCCGAACAATAGATACCTTGGTTGGAATTTCACAATAAAACTCAGCAACAAATCTTTCAAAAACATAAAATTTCTCGGAAAAAAAATACACCTGGGTCTCGTTTTATGCGATAGATAGGTTCCTCAGAAAATACGCGCAAACGAAATCGTGCAAAAATAGACGCAACTTACATTAATAAATTCGTGGTTAATAGAATTAATAGGATTTGGCAAATATACTATAAAATCTTCTTTCGAGTTTGTAGACTTAATTAAAAATGCAGCCATTGATGACAGTTTCAATATAGCAGCCATGGATATATCTGAACTCTACGGATCGATTAATAGAAAAGGTTCAATCAGGATAATTAAAGAAGAGCTTCAAAATAATCATTGTCCTGAACAGAAAATTGAGTTTATCATTGACTTCATGAATTGGTTGGATGAGAACATATTTGCGACATTTGAAAATAGATGGTATAGGATGAATAATGGATGGCCGATGGGATTGCCTATGAGTGGCATTGTATCTAGCATTGTAATCGGTTATTTTGAAAACCAGATTTTATCAAAGTTCCAAGAACAAACACATGGAATAATTTATTGTAGGTATGTAGATGACATTTTCATTGCAGCACCTAAACTTATAATAAAAGCCATTCAAGATGAACTGCAGGCACATACCAACTTAATATTTAACTGCACTGAAGAGAGTGAGCTTAATTCAATTAATTATTTGGACCTAGTACTAACTAGAACACACAGATGTATTAATTACAACATGAAAGTTAAATCTTTAAACATTAGAGGATACATCCATACTAAATCGAAAACACCGAGAGCCCACAAATTGGCAGGGCTTTCTGCTTTTTTGTTCAGGAATTACCATTTGTGCAAATATGAAGAAGAAAGAAGGGTAAATATTAACCAATATGTTAATGATCTGATGAAGGTTGGTTATGATTTAATAACCATCAACAGAAGAATTAAAACATTTTATGAAAACATGACCAAACCTAGCAGGGACAAAAAACAACGCATATGTCTGCCATATATTCCTAACATTGCTAGAAAACTGGTTAATAAATTGCAGAATGAATTTGCAGTAGGTTTTCGAACCCCTCCAAACACCAACAGGATTTTGAACAATTCTAAGGACAAAATTGACCTACAATCAACACCACATGTGGTGTATAAGTTGACATGCCCTCAGGCAAACTGCGGTTCAGTATACTATGGTGAGACTCGGGCCACTATAAACAACAGAGTGGCTCAGCATAAATACTTATACAAAAGAGTATTAAGAACAAACGAAGGCAGCTCAGTATTTGTGGACCACCAAAAAGAGACTAATCATGAATTTGAACCTGCAAATGCTAGGATAATTGCAACTGAAAGAAATGACATCAAAAGGAAGGTGAAAGAAGCATGGTATATATCAAGAGATTTGAAAGCAATAAACAGGAGAGACACATGCTTTTCCATTTCAAAGAGATGGACAATATAAATAAGCTTGCATAGATTTGCATAAATTACTACGTTAAAAGGCTATGAATATGAGTGTAAGCTCTGAAAGCGCTTAGCCTTAAGAAATATTAATATAATCGTTGAATTTAATTTCACTATATACGTTAAGCGTATTTAATATTACATTGAAAAGGGGGGGATGTGGTCTGTGATTTTTCAAAATTTGCTTAAAAGCAAAGCACCAATGTAAAATAACTTTAAAATTCGCGCAAAAAAAAAATAAAAAAATAAAATATGACTAATAAAAAATTTCAAATTTGAAAAAAATTGATACAAGACAAACTTTTTTTAACTATAATATTTAATTTTATTCAAAATAATATATTTTTATGCATAATTTACAGTACAGTAATTTACATTTTTTATAAAAATTTTAATTATTATAGTATTTGCCAAAAACACGTTCGTTTGCAAACAACTAGCGCCTAACTTCACATTCATGTTGTGACAATGGTTTTCTGGTGACAACGTAATTAGTAATTAATCTTTGAGACGATGATTTTATTAATTGTTTATGAAACTAACAACTAAAAATTAAATTCTTATTTTTGTCTTTAATTTTCAATTCCGTTTAAAAATCAAATTTCACATCACATTATTTCAAATTGTTAATTACAATTAAAAATCAGATTTTAATTTTTAATTGTCAAATTTAATTGTGCCCACTGCTATTACTGACCTTTTAAAAATAAACTTGTGGACACTAAATGATTAATAATTGATTACGTTCTTTTTTAAAAAGCAAAAACAGAATGTGATTTAAAATGCAAAATTAACACGCACAATGTTTGAACAAATTTACATTATAATCTTGTAAAATTTAATGTGTGTATACATAAAATGTGGAAATCATGATTTTAATTTCATTATTGCATAAATCTTACTATTATAAAGCACTGAAAATATTGAAATTACTAAGTTGAAAGTCGAATTTCAATAATGTGCTACTACTTTCAATATAACGTAAGTGCGCAAAATTTATTATTTAAAGTAATAGTGCAATATTGGAGTTCAACTTCCAGTGAAACACGAATCGCGTAACTTCAAAATCGTGTTAAATAAGTCCGCGTAAAAGGAGACCCAGGTGTAATGTTATATTGACACTAACCGCCCTCTAGTTCTTCAAGGTCAATTAAAAATTGTCATGTTGACTTTAACGAAGCGGATCTACAGTCGCTAATGAAAAATTATGGCAAAATCATAAATTTCACATACTTAAATCATAAAAGGCAGCTATTCTCGTATATTCAAACACCGCAATATTTTGTCTAATAATAAAAAAAGATATTAGTCCCTACGACCACTGGTAATAACATTTAGTGGCATTCAGCCTCAATGCTTCGAATGTAAACTCAGAACGCATTTGATTAAAGACTGTCCTATCAAATATTGTAATAAGAGTGGATTTAAAATCACCAAGCTACATGTATGCTCAAACAATATAAATGCAAAAAATCAATTATCAATTTATTGGCAAATAAATAAAGTTAATCCTGTTGTCTCACAAACAAACCAACCTACCATGCAAGAAACAAATATACACACACACTCAGCAATAATTTCACATAATAATGCAGGCTCTCTTCTAACATATAACAGACCAACAATCCATTCTGGATACCAATACAGGATCTCTACCATCATTTAACACAAACCAACAATCCTTTCTGGAAACCAGTTTAGGGTCTTTACCATCATTTAACACAAACCAACAATCCATGCTTGAGACTAGTCCTCTAGTATCCACTAACTATGTAGAATCAACTGCTGATTCCATAACAACAGAGACTATAAGTGACAATTCTTTTCAACCTGCTAAGAAAAGCAAAAGGAAAAACAAAAACAATGGAGTCGTACCCAAGGTCAATACTCATGAAACTACAAACGGTGATAAAGGCCAAGCTCATCAGGCCCCTAAAAAAAGGGATCAAAGTGTAGTTTCTGCACCAGTCAAGAAAAAATGATAACTACTAACATATCAACTCAATGTCTACAAGGAATAGTTTGTTTTAATGGTTTTTATTTAATGGTCTTTTGAATGGATTGTTCGCTAAGAAAACAAGTAAATTGATTTATTAATGTTTTTTTTAAGTGATCTGCACTTAAAACTAATATGCCTGGAGAATTTTATTACTAAAGCTTATGATACTTTATTTTTGAAAACTATTGTATCTTTTATTTTTATGGTTTATTGACTGTTATGTTGGATTATACAAAAATTTACTATGAAGATTTAGTTATATTATATTTTCATATTTTACTTTGTTCTTAATGGACTTATGAGTTTTTTTAACATGGATTTTTTAATTTGGATTTTTAAAGGAAAAATGAAAACTGTGAATATTAAGAGAAGGAAAAGATGTTAAACTCTAAATCAATTAACAATTTAATTTATTTAATCATCATTGTCTTATATACTTTGCTTAATATTTTTGGTTTTATCATGCTTCCTTATCACTTTGACTGTTTTAATTCTATTAATAATAAAGATTGTAGTAGGTCTGTTTTTATGTGTGATTTCTCTTAATAATAATGCAGCCTTTTCAATCATCTTTTTCAAATTCATCAATTTCTGATTCAGATCATCCTTCTGTGAATACTATAGCTGGTCAGCTTATTCCTGATAAAGATAGTATTCCGGATATTACCTTTTGTCATGGTTGTTCTTTGATTATTTCTGATACAACCATGAGGATTAAGTGTTCTGGACAATGTCAGGAGTATTTTCATTTGTCTTGTACTGAGCTGTCTAAATCTGATGCTATTATTTTTCAAACAATTGGTAATGGATTTTTTAAATGTCAGGCTTGTAATAATATAATTTTAAATATGAAATTTTCAGATGTTGATAATGAACTTCTTGATGAATTGGTAATGGATAGTGACTCAGCAGAGTCATTGGCCAATAACATCATGGCTTTAGATTCTGAAGACAACGAGTGTAATTTGGTCAAACCTATGATCTCTGATGGTCACATTACTAAAAAAAACTCAGATTTGATAATAATGTCTTCTTCTGATAATACTTTAATTCAGATTATTAATTCATGATTCTAATGAATTAAATAATATTTCTAAATCAAATACTAAGTTATCAGATGTTGTGAAGACAGGTGCTAATTCTACTATTACATCCACAGGAATGTTTGAATCTTTTTCTGTTGATTTAAACTGCATGGATAAATGTCTTAATGATATCATTCCACAACCTGAACATTTTACTTTAGAGATTTTACAATCTTATTCTATATCACAAATTCATTCTCTAATTATTAAGATGTCTCAACTTTGTAATAAACCATTGAATTGTTCTTCTAATTTTAGCAAAGTTATTCAATGCTCTCTTCCTTCTATCAAGGCAACTTGTTTTTCCAAAGTGAGTTCAAATAAAACCAGGATATTTTACAATACAAACTTTAATAATACATATCATGAAAAGCATGATACTAGTAATAATATTAGTTTATATGGTAGCAAGAGTTACAATAATATAAAAAATGTTGTACACAATAATACTGGTTCAGAGTCTCAATCATTTGTTGAGAAAAATAAAACTTGTTATGAGATTGGAGTAAAAGGTCTAGATTCATATATAAATCATAGGGATGTTTTATTTTTCAACAAACACATTAAAAGAAAAAATGATTTTGGGCAAAATATTTCTAAAGATAATGAAGGTCCAACTTCTTATAGAGGTCCTAATAATTCTAATGTATCTTATAAATGGTGGCCTTCTAATTCTGTTTCATCAATATATTCTTCTAACACCTCTTCTCCTTTTCAGCAATTTTCTAATAGAAAATTATCAGTTAGGCAGCTTAGCAAACAGAATAGTTTACCCCATAATTTTAGACTAAAATCAAATAAATTTTTTAATAAAAAATTTAATAATTATTCTTCTAATTTTAGACAAAATATTTCTAGAGATAATGAAAAACTTAAGTTTAAAGATCCAATTTCTTATAGAGGTCCTAATAATAGTAACTGTTCATTATTAATTAAGGATAATGATAAATATTATAAATATTTGGTTTCAAATTTGGCAGTAGATGCTAAATCTTCTGATCTAGAGATTTTTGGAAGACAAATTTCAGGTTAAAGTCATATGTGTTAAGATTAATATGTTTAATTCTAATATTAGTAGTTTTTTCATTTCAATTCCCAAACATAAGCATTTGGAGTTTATTTCGAATCATTTATGGCCTTGCGGTACTGCATTAAAATTTTTTTATGGCTCTTTGGCTAGTTCATTAATACTTTCTGATTAATTTCTTTTGCCAATATCGTCCTTTATTAACACTTTTTTTTCTCTCTTGATTATTGTTTGTTATTATATATTTTTTGATATTATGTTTGGACTTTATTGTTTTTACATAAACATTCGTGGGATGAGAACTAAGACTGCAAAAATTAAGCAATTCTTCAGTTCTGAAAATTTTTGATATTGTTTTTATTTCAGAAACTTGGCTTACTCAACACATTTCAGATGATATTTTTATGGACAATAGATATAAAGTACTTCGAACAGATAGATCTCCTGATGTTGCTTCCAAAGGTGGAGGCATGCTCATTGCCTTTAAATGTAATTTTATACATAAGTGTATTCCTATTTCATCATCATCATGTGAAGCTACATGGTGTGAAATATGTTTGGAAAATAATGTCAAGGTTCTTTTGGGTACTATCTACATAAAGCCAACATTATCCTTTTTAGAGTTTAATGAGTTTCTTTCTATTCTTGAAGATTTTTTAATCAAATATGAATCATATATAGTTATTACTGGTGATTTTAATATTCCTGATTTATATTCAGATATTACTATATCATAGATTCAGTCTCTTTTTCACCTAAAGCATTGAGAATGATTCAGTTTTGCAATTTGTTAAATCTAAAACAATTTAATCCATACACCAATTTTAATGATCACACACTGGATTATATTCTTAGTAATTTTCCTACAGTTGAATGTTTAACTACTACTTCCCTTCCTTTTTCCATTGATTTGCATCATACTCCCTTAAAATTTTATATTAATATTAAATTTAATAGACTTTGTCCCTTTAAAATTATGAAAAGAAACTACAAAAAAAGAAAATTATTTGGGTCTTTGTTTACAATTATCTGATTTTAACTGGAAAAATTTGTATTGTTCATCTGATGTAGATTTCTGTATGAAGTATTTTGAACAATCATTTAGTGAACTGATTGACAAATACATTCCTAAGAAAAAAATTTTAACTAACCATTTTCCTTTCTGGTTTTCAGTTTCTCTTAAAGAAATTATTAAAAGGAAATCATTTCATCATCGTAAATATTGGAAAACTATAAAAACTTAAATTATTATAACAATTTTATTAATTATAGAAGATTGTCAAAGGTTATATATCATAGAGATTTTCAAAAATTTATACAAAACACTGAAAGTCATATTTCTGATAATCCTTTGCAATTTTGGTCTCTAGTTAAGGATTTAGGTATTACAAAAAAAATTACAGTGTAATAATTCTAATCTAGTTGCAAATGATTTTTCTCATTATTTCTCAGAGCTTTTTAAACAATCTAATTCTTTTACTAATTTAACTGAAAATAATGATCTAGTTGAAGAAAGAATAACATTTGATTCATTTATTGAATCTGATATTATTGCTATTAAGCAGCTTAAATTACATTCTAGGTGGGCCTTGACAATATTCCAGCTTTCATTTATAAAGGATGTGCTGAATACATTGCTTCTCCTCTTTTGCATATTTTTAATTGCTCTTTAGCAAATGGTACTTTTCCTACATCCCTTAAAATTGCTAAAGTTGTTCCTATTTTTAAGAAAGGATCTAGAGATTTGGTAAGTGACTATAGGCCTATTTCAATTCTACACACTGTTTCTCGAATATTTGGAAGATGTTTATATAATAAAATTATCTTGAAGGTCTCTAAGGTTTTGGCATCAGAGCAGCATGGATTTTTGCCTAATAGGTCCATTGAAACAAATTTGCTAACTATTTTTGATCACATTTCAATTTATGCTAGGTATGTGGATGATATCTTTATAGCCACTCCGGAGGAAACCATGGAGAATATTAAAGCTGACCTTATAACAGCATCAGGCCTTAACATAAATGTAAGTCAGGAAGAAGCATCAAACAGTATTAAATATTTGGACCTACAAGTAATGATTGAGGCAGATCGCTTTTATTATAAAAATGAACATTAAGCCTATTAACATCAGAGGTCATATACATTACTTATCAAATACACCAGATAAACATAAATTTGCTGGCCTCAAATCATTTTTACATAGAAATAGCTGTTTGAGTAGTTTTGAAGATGACAAAAGAAGCAACATTGAAACTTATAGAAATGAGCTCATTAAGGCACAATATAATCATCGAGCCATAGATAATATAATTGAAAAATTTAAAAGAAGACCCAATTACGTGGTTAAACAAGATAAACCATGAATTTTGCTCCCATATATCTGAAATATTTATAGGAAAATGCGGATGATCTTTTGCTCGGAGTTCTGTGTGTGTTTTCGTTCGCCCCTTAATTTGAATAGGTGTTTAAACAATACCAAAGATTATATTCTTCCGGTGCAAGCTAGCAGGCAGTTTACAAAATTGCATGTAGCGGAAACAACTACCAGGCTGCATATTATGGGAAGACGAAGACATCTGTTCAAGTTAGATTATCCCAACATGTGTATTCATACAATAGGGCTTTAGCTGATGCATCCCACCCTTCAATTTTTGTATAGCATGCAATAGCTGCGGGTCATTTGTGCAGACCAGATGGACAGAAAGTATTATGTAAGGAACGGAGTGATTTGCGAAGGAAGATTAAGGAGGCGTGTTTCATCATCTCGGATGAGCACGCATTGAACAAAAGGGAGTCATTTTAAGCCTTGTCAAAAAATGGTGAGTGGAGGCGCTCAGAGTCTAATTTGCATATTCACCTAGTTCAGTTCGAATATCTGCATATCAGTATATCATTGGAGAATGATAAGAGATTTTGTACTTCTTGATAATGAAGGGTAAGCCTTCAAAAACGTTCGGAGAATTAATAAATTGTTGATATTTGTCATAGAATGATTGAAGATAATGTTTCTTATATCATACCCGAATTATAATTTATAATTAATGTGTGCATATTTAATTCTAACATATTAAAGTTTTACATTCAAATTCAATTGAGAATCAATCTAGGTTAGATGTTGTTTATTTTGATATGCCCAAGGCTTTTGATACAGTTAATCATAAAATTCTTTTTCCGATTTGTAGGTTAGGTTTTTCCAAATTATTAATTAATTGGTTTGACTCTTTTCTTAAGAATAGAATGTCTTGTGTGAGGTTTAATAATAAATTGTCATTACCATATTACTGCTTCACTGGGGTACCTCAAGGCAGTGTTCTTGCACCATTATTATTTAATATATACATTGATGACTAAAAACATGCATTAAATTTTCACATTTTCTATGTTATGCAGATGATTGCAAAATTTTTAGGCATATTTATTCTATTAATGACTGTTTTTTACTTCAAAGTGATATAGATAATTTCTTGAATTGGTGTGAATATAATTATATAGATATAAATATGGATAAGTGCTCCATTGTCTCTTACTCTAGAAAATCTGAAATCTTAAGGTTTTCCTATTATATTGGTGACTCTAAAATTATAACAAATGATCATCAAAGAGATCTAGGAATAATTTTATTAAAGATTTGATGAAAGCAGGTTTTAAACTCTGGTCTATTA
The DNA here is from genome assembly GCA_028023455.1 of Epiperipatus broadwayi. Lineage (NCBI taxonomy): Eukaryota > Metazoa > Onychophora > Udeonychophora > Euonychophora > Peripatidae > Epiperipatus > Epiperipatus broadwayi. Next base: position 7,736,960 of record JAQFVV010000036.1, on the reverse strand, counting down.
AAAATTATATTTCTAAATTCCATAATAAAATAAATAGTGTTGTACCATGTGTTCAAATTCCTAGAATTACTATTCCTTACATTTCCAAAATATCTAACAAATTAACTAAAGCATTATTCAATAAGTTTAAAATTGGATTTAGAACTCCTCCTAATTCCAATAGATTGATCAACAACTCAAAAGATCATATTGATCGTTCATTCACCCCACATGTAGTTTATTCCATTTCATGTCCTCAAGAAAAATGTCTTGCTGTATATTATGGTGAAACTAAAACTACTGTTAATACTAGGCTTGCTCAACACATGTACACTTACAAGAGAGCTCAGAAGAACAACAATATATCTTCTGTATTTTTGGAGCATTCCATGAAATCTGGACACAATTTTATTCCTTCCAATCCTGTAATTTTATGCACTGAATCAAATGATCATAAGAGGAAAATAAAAGAAGCATTCTATATTAATGAAAATATTAATGCTATAAATAGAAAAGACACTTGCTTTGATATATCGAAGAAATGGTCCACGTAACACGTGCTAATTTTATATATCTTTATATATATTTTATTATGTATTTTTAAGAAAGCTATGATTATGAGGCATGGATCTCGAAAACGTTTAGCTTATTTTTATTATATTTATTTATAACTTCTCTTTTTTAAATTCATTTTTAAGTTAATATTTTTTATTTATTATTATTATTATTATTAGAATATGCAGCTAGAGAAGGTGGTACTCTTATTGCTATCAACAAAAATGTTTTATATAAAGATCTATGTTTTACTTCTTCTGTATGTGAATCTACATGGTGTGAAGTTTATATAGATCATAATTTTAAATGTACACTGGGAAATATTTATTTTAAACCTAATATCTCACTTTTAGAGCTTGATTACTTCTTGACAGCACTTGAAGACTTTTTGATTAGATTTAATAATATTATCATTGTTGATGATTTGAATATTTCTGATTTATTTAAGGATAAGATTACGCATTATTCTTTATTATCTCAGAAAGCTTTAACAATGCTTAGATTTTGCAAATTTTTGGGGCTTCAACAATATAATCCTTTTGTTAATAATTTTCAGTATACTTTAGATTGTGTTATGTACCAATAGTTAGTAATTTTCACTTTGTCTCTGTTACTTTTCTAATTGATGCTCATCATCCACGTATCGAATTTTATATTAAGATGTGTTATTCTAAAATTACTTGTTCTAATGTTGTGAAAAGGGATTATGGGAGGGGTAATTATGTTTATCTTTGTAGAAGAATTTCTGAAGTCGATTGGAATAATTTTTCCTAATTAACGATGTGAATTTTTGCTTGGATTATTTTTTGAGAATTTTTAATGGTTTTACTGATGTATATATTCCTAATAAATTGTCTTTTAACAAAGGTTATCCTCCTTGGTTTTCATATACTCTTATTAAGATTATTAAATGGAAATCTTACCATCATAGACTCTATTTTAAGACACAGAATATAATTTATTATAATAACTTTATCAATTTTAGAAGATTGGCTAAATATATCTATAAAAGAGATGTACAAGAGTATATAAAAAATTGAAATTAATATTTCTTCTAATCCTAGAGAATTCTGGAATTTTGATAATAATTCAGGCTTGGGTAAAAAAAAAGTTCAAACAACTCATGGTTCTGCATTAAATGCAGATGATTTTTCTCAACATTTTGCAGAGTTATATTCTTCACAACATGGGATTAATTCTAAAATCACATTTCCTGGCAATTTGTCTAGTGCTAAATGTATAATTGATCATATCTCTAGGGAAGATGTTATTGTAGCTATTAGGAGGCTTAAGACTCACTCTAGTTTAGGATATGATAATATTCCTTCTTTTATTTATAAGGGGCTAGCCGAATTTATTGCAGTACCTCGTGCCTTTGTTTTAAATCTGTCTCTTAATTCTTGTACTTTTCCTAGTGTTTTGAAATGTGCTAAAATGATTCCAATCTTCAAAAATGGTGATCGAGATTGTGTTTCTAATTATAGACCGATTTCTGTTTTGCATACCATTGCACGAATTTTTGAGAGATGTGTTTATAATAAAATTATTTCAGATGTGGGTAGGATAATTTCTTCTTCTCAACATGGTTTTAGTCCTAATAGATCAATTGATAATAATCTACTGATAATTTATAGTCATATAGCTCATGTAATTGAGGATCGTCAAAGACTAGATGTTATTTATTTTGATTTGTCAAAAGCCTTTGATAAAGTTTATCACAGTGTTTACTTCATAAATTACATAAAATAGGTTTCTCTACTAAACTTGTATATTGGTTTCAATCATTTCTGTGTAGTCATACAGCATATATTAAATTCAATAATAAGGTTTCATTTAATTTTGAATGCAATTTAGGTGTTCCACAGGGTAGTATTTGAGCACCCATGCTGTTTAATGTTTACGTTAATGATCTTAAGGATTGCTTGAGATATTCTTTTCTGTTAAGCTATGCTGATGACTGTAAGATTTTTAGAAGAATTATATCAGTTAACGATTGTGTTCTCCTTCAGAAGGATATTGATAACTTTAGTGCTTGGTGTGAGTTAAATAACATGACAGTTAATTTTAATAAATGCTCCTTTTTATTCCAAAAAATCTGAAGTTTTACAATTTTGTTATTATATAAATTCTCATAAAATTATTTCAGTTAAATGTCAAAAAGATCTTGGAATTATGTTTTCTTGTAATGGATCTTTTACTCCTCATCTTGAAATGATTGTTGGTAAGACTTTTAAGGTTATGGGTGCCATTCTTCGACATGGTTATCAGTTCAGTAATGATACTAAACGGAAATTTTTTTTTTCATTGGTTCTTCCAATTATTGAATATGGTTCAATAATTTGGAACCCTAGTTCTTGGCAAGGATGTAACTTGTTGCAGTGTATTTCTAAGAAGTTTTTTAAATATGTTTCTTGAGAGGGTAAAATGATTAATCTTTCATCTAGATGAAAGTATAGGGATTTGAAATATTTTTATAAAATTGTTAATAAACAAGTTATTTTATCAGATATAGTTTCACCTATTTCAATTAGGTCTTTGAGTTATGATACTAGGTCTATTTCTGTATATCAGATTCAAACATGTCATTCTAATATTCTTAAATTTTCTCCTTTATTTAGGTTACCCTCTTTATATAATCAGATTGGGAGTAACCTTAATCTGTGTGACATTGATTATAAAAAAATTTGTAATCTTATTAAACTTAAATGTTATGTTTGATTTTGTCTTTTAAATTTTACTTTATTATGTATACATTTATATTTTCATTTTATGTTCTATATTTTATTTTCACTTTTATTATATGTGCAAACTGTAATTGGCTTTATGCTGCTGTTTAGCTCTTAAATAAATGAATTAAATTATTATTATTATTCTTATTGTCATTGTTATTATTAGTATTATTATTATTAAAAAAAAGAATTTTTCATTTTATAACATCTGAAATATATTGACATTTTAACAATCAAAAATAGAAATAATAAAAAAAATAGTCAAAACTATATTAAATCTGCATTAATACTAATTCAATTTTAAATTGAATTTTAAAATATCAGCAGAAAATATAAAATAAAGAAGAAGAATTTTGACTATGGGTAGAACACCATGTGCTTTATGCAATGGACTTATTTTTGGTAAGCAAGCAAGAATTAAGTGCAATATATGTAATAAAAAGTTTCATGAATCATGTTTAAAACCATCTGTGACATTTCAGCATAAAAATGAAGAAATAGAATGTTATATATGTGAAAAATGTAATAATAACTCAAATGTTGAAAACAAAATGGAGCTTTTTGAAACTACTTTAGTAGGATAAACATCACTGGAGAACAAAGATATTACTCTTGATACTAGAGAAAATAAAATATCTGATCAACTCAAACAAGATATTGAATTTAATAGAATTAAGCAATCAACTATTAAACAAAAAAATAAAATAACTGCTCAAGTCACACAGGATAATAGTAATAATAATAATACTAATTGCAAAAAAATGTCAGTTTTGTTTTTCTGATATTACTAATGAACAATTATCTATAACTTGCTCTGGAATTTGTTCTAGGAGATTTCATGGAAAATGTCTAAAATTAAGTTCAATAGACTTAAATATGCTTAAATTGAATGAGAATAATTGTTATCAATGCCCTGCATGTAATGGAATAGATTCTGACCTGACTAAGTTGAAAGACGAGGTTACTTTTAATTTTGATATACAAACTGATTTTAATATCATTGATAATGAAGATAATATTACATTAAAAAATTCTTCAAATAATACATTTAATTTGGAGGAAGAAATAGCAGGATCTATTAATAATATTGATTTTTGTAAGCACATTTGTTAAGTTTCAAATCCCTTTTATGTCATGTAGTTACAATTGAACAAAAATTAGATAATTTATCTAAAGAAAATTTATTTTTAAAAGAAGTGCTAATAAATTTGACTGAACAAAAAGAACTTAATCAGGTAAGATATGAAACTGATAAAACTGATACTAATATTATAAAAAGTATTGTTAAGCCAGGAATGACACTTAGTGACAAAAAAGTTAAAGAGAATAAACCTCAAATAATTAAAAACAAGGGAAAATATAGTAAACAAGTTGGCAATGATAAATTTATTAATAATAAAACCTATGTGATTTCTGCTGATATAGATAAAAAATCTTATAACACTAATAAATTCAAAATGCATACAAATGCAAATAATAATGCTAAACCTGGGCAGATGTAGTAACATCAAAAGATAATGATAAGAGTAATAATAATAAAAATGATACTAATAATGGAAATAAAATTACAAATATACATAAAAATAATTGATACAGATACTAAATTAATGATACAGAATGAAGAAAGTAAAGATACTAACGATGGTTTTATTACAGTAGCATATAAAAAGAAAACTAACAGAAAGAAATCAAATAAAATAGCCATAATGGGAATTCAAGAAAATCACAATATTTTGGCTGTAAAACCAAGAATTATTTATAAAAAAAAATTTTGTCACGAGAATATAACAATGAATGAGAAAAATATTATTAATCATCTAACGGATAAACTTAAAACTTCAGTTGTTTGTTATAAAATGCCATCTGAAAATAAAAAATATGCATCTTTTTACATTTTAGTAGATAAACAATATATAGAACATATGATGAACCCAGAGCCTTGGCCGTATGGATCTGTATTACTTACTTTTTATGGAAAATTACATAAATAGAATTCTTTGAATGAAAATGATACTACCAAAGAGGTAAATGACATGCAAATTAGACATGATAAGGTATTACAATTACAATCTGTACATTCTGGTGGATAATAAACTATTAACTATTTACTTACAAAATATAAGAGGATTACGAACAAAGTTATGTAAAAGTAAACATAAAATTTTAACAGAAGGATGCGACATTATTTGTTTACCAGAGATATGGCTAAAAGAAGTCATATATAATGAATATTTAATACATGATAGATATAATGTTTTTAGAAATGATAGACCAATATCTATAGCTACAAGAGGCGTAAATGTATTAGTTGCTTTTAAGAAATAACTGTAAATGTATACATATTCCAGATTTCCTTTTGATGCAGTATGGATTGAAAGTGAATTAAATAATTCTAAATTGTTATTGGGAAATATATATATATTCCACCTAATGTTTTACAGAAATATTTGAAATGAAGTTTAGAGTTATTTCTAGTTTCATATGAGCAGAAAATATTAATTAAGGGAGATTTGAACATTGCATATTATGGAAACAATGTTTATCACAATAATATCAAATTAAATGATTTGATGCAATTACTTACATTTTTGAATTTAAAACAGATCAACAATGTATACAATAATCATGGATAAACATTACATAGTGCTGATAGAGTATGCACTTGGCGGCCATTGTGAATTTGAAAACACCCAAAAACGCTGCTGGCAAATGCAAGCGATAAATGACATTGACTAGAAACACCCAGGTTTTAAAAAAATTAAATTGCCTAAGGCACAATAATTAAAAAAGGGTGGTGGGAAGAAAGTGATGTGGAAATTACATAGCCTGAGGCACTACGCTTAAAACAGTGCAGGCAAAGAGAGGAACATGGGCAGTTAAATAGCCTAAGATGGTACACAACGGAAAAAAGTGGACGAAAAAAAAGTGAAAAAAGAAAGTAACATAGAAAATTTAAAAAATTACAAAATCCTTTAAAATAAACCAAAAACGCTAATTTATATAGTGATAATCAAATATTGTAATAGAAAATCTTAAACAATTAATGTATGTTAAGACATTTTAAAAAAAAAACGTAAATGATATTTACAAAAACTCTTTATATAGAGATAATTAGAAAAATAATAAATGCTACTTTCAAAAGCTTACTCCGATCTTTCAGCAGCATATACTAAATCAGTATTATAATTAAAAAAAAAACAATATTCAAAACCTATAATTCTATAAATCAAACATTGTAATGTAACATTAAATAGCCTTAGGTGCTACACAATGGAAAAAAAACGCGTGCAAAGAAAAATGAAAAAAGAAAGTAACATTGAAAATTTACAAAAATTATAAAAAATAATAATTTACCTCCTATTTTAATATATATATTTAACTTGGCTCTAAAAACATCTATTTTTCCTGAATGTTGGTAAATTGCAAAAATAAGTCCAATTCATAAATCTGGGGGAAAATCAGATATATGTAATTGTAGACCTATCTTTTTATTACCAATTTGTGGTAAAATATTTGAAAAATCAATTTATAATAGGATTATATATCAATTAAAAAATATTACTCCATTTATATATGGTTTTCTACCAGGAAGATCTATTGAAACAAATTTGTTACACATATCAGATGTTATAACACAAGTTATTGATTCTCAAAGTCAACTTGATGTTATTTACTTTGACTTATCTAAAGCTTTTGATAAAGTAGATCATAATATTTTATTAATGAAAGCAAATAACATTGGATTATCAATTAATCTTTTAAAACTGTTAAAGTCTTTTCTTAGCAATAGAAATAATTATCTTCTTTTATGATCACTTATGAGTGTGGAATACCCCAAGAAAGTATTTTAAGTCCCATTATACTTCTGATTTAGCTTCTGCCATAACTGAGAAAAATATATTATGTTATGCAGATATTAGAGATCAGACATAAAAATGATCATAAAATATTGCAAAATTAAGCCTGTGTTTCAGTTATTAATACTTTTTGTGATTGGTACCATATCAATAACATCCAAATAAGTAATAAAAAATGCAATTCAATGTCTTTACACAAAGAAAACAACAATAAATAATGGTAAACATAATGTTAATGGGAACAAAATTGCTAAAACATTTAAACAGAAAGATTTGGGTATTATTTTCACAAGTTATTATACATTTAATAAGCATATTCAAACAGTAGTTAATAAATCTCTTAAAATTATGGGCATGATTTTGAGATCAAACATTCAATTTACGTTAGAAATATATAGATTACTATTTATACTTTAATTGTACCTGTTCTGCATTATAGCTCTATTGTTTGGAATCCATACAATCAAACAAATATATATTTTAAATATATTTATAAAAATAAAATATATACTAAAAAAAAAAAATATGTATAATAAAAGACTGTTAACGGACATGTCATTTTTATTTCAATTAATACATGGAACTGTACCATTAGAATATGCAATCACAAGAATTTCAATTAGGATTCCATCTTATAATTCTAGATGTCATGATTTGTTTTATTTACCTGTATTAAAACATTCCATTAATTCACCATTGCATAGATTGCAATTGGAATATAATAAAAAGTTTTCAGATATTGATATTTTATCTTTAAACTATTTAAGGATAATAAAAACCATATCTTACATTGACATTAATAATGTAAATAGTATTTCAAACATATCTGTATGTACTACTTTGTAATTTATAATACAGATATATACTACTTTGTAAATACTTGTGGCCTTATTTGAGCTGTTTGTGAATAAATTAAATAATAATAATAATTATTATTATTATTATTATGATGATGATGATGGTGGAGGTGGTGGAGGACTGGATTATAACTGATGATAATGAAAAACTTTTTATTTCTATTTAATTATTTTATTATATATTAATGTTTTTTATTTTATTTGCACATGTATTTTTGTTAATCTCCATGCGTGATTTTTTATCACAACGAGACTATATGTTTATTAAATTAAATTAAATTATCATTATTATTCATAAAGATAAAAATAATGTTGAAAATAATGAATGGAAAGAATAATGATGATATAACTTATGCAATAATTTTAACTTTAAATAAATAAAACATTGTTCCACAAAATGACAAAAATCAACAGAATTTTGTAGAAAAACTTGACATAGAAGAAAATGGAAACATAGAAAATAAATAAAAATAGGCAGTTAAACATATGATGAAGAATTTATTACAGTCACATATAAAAAGAAAGTATATAAATATAATAACAAAGGTATAAATGGAAATCAAACCAATCATATAATACAAACAGTAAAGCTTAGAATACATTATAAAAAGTATTTTTTAACAAGATTTTATACATCAATTAATGTGACAAATATTATAAAATATCTAACGGATAGCTTAAAAACTACCATTGTATGTTGTAAACTGCCATCTAAAAATGAGACACATGCTTCATTTTATATCTCAATAGATAACAAATTTGAGGAACAAATAACAAAGCCAGAGCTTTGCCCCATAGGATCAGTATTGCTATCTTACTATGGTCGCTTACATAATAATAATTCTATTAAAACAACTGAAGAAATTGCAGATATGAATAAAAATATTAATACTGACACGAAAAAATTGGAACATAAATATAATACTCTTGAAGTAGAAAATAGAAGTTCTAATCAATCAATCATATTGTCATGATGGATAAATCGAATAAAAAGTTAAGTATTTATGTACAAAATGTTAAAGGCTTATGTGCAAAATTATTTACTGTAAAACATAATATTTTTACTGAAAATTGTGATATTATTTGTCTCACAGAAACATGGTTACAAGAAAACATCATAAATGATCAATTGATAGATAATAGATATAATTTAATTAGATATGATAGACCAAACACCATTGCATCAAGAGGAGGTGGTGTACTAACAGCTGTCAAGAATGATATTATACATAAAGAGATAAATATTGAAAATTAAACTTTTGAGTCAGTATGGGTTGAATTAGAGATAAAAAACTCATAATGTGAAATTTATGTATACCACCAAATATATCAATAAATGAATTCAGAGAAAATCTTGAAACCCTGGAATTATATCTCGTACAATATAAATATGAAATGATTCTTTTAGGAGATTTCAATGTTGCTTATCATGAAAACACTAAGGAAAAAGAAAATACACCAAAATTTATTAAACTATTAGATCTACAGCAAGTAAACAAAATATTTAATAAAATTATATTTTGGATTTGATATTTACAAGGATTACAGATATAATTATTAATAATTCTGAATATCCTCTAGTATCAGAAGATGTATATCACCCAGCACTACAATTGCAACTGTCAGTGGGAACTAGATGCAGAAAAAAATCCATAACCTATGCAAATAAATGTTATGCATGAGGAGACTATTATAATCTGTATCAAGGCATTAAACATATTTCTTGGAGTGAAGTTTATGAATGTAAATGCCCATCATTAGCTTCCCAAGATATTGCATCAAATATTGTCAGATACTGTTGATAGGGCAGCAGAAAGGAGTTTGCTATTAACTGAGAGGAGACCCTTTGATTCCTCTTGGAGGCCTTAAAGGAACCGAGCAGTGCAAATTCCTAATGTCCACTCCATACGTTCTTGTCGTTGCAGCTGTTATTACTATGTGATTATTCATATAGTATACGAACATGAATGGGCTGCTCACCAACACGCATTAGCCAGTGTGGCAAGTTTATTGGCTTTTTACCTCTGAGTTTAAGATCAAGAAACACCATGGTCTTTCTTCTCAGTGTCTGATAAGGCATAATGAATGTTTGTGTAAATGATAAATATTTTTCCAATACATATATACAATTATGACAGACAAAAATAAAGCATGGCCCTTATTCACAGGAGGCTGTAAAGTCACCAACCAAGGCAGCGGTTGGTGGCCTAAGGCGGAGGGTGCTAAGAATCCCCTGATTGCGGACCTAGGCTGCAATTTGATGACGACTTTTTATTTAGGTACTTACAACTGCAGATCACTTTCAAGTGAAGGAAGATTGCAAGAATTAGAAGAACTCTCTTATATTAAATGGGATATTATTGGACTTTGTGAAGTTAAAAGAAAAGGTGAAGAGACAATTGATTTAAAAGGTGGACATATATTTTATTATAAAGGCACAAATATTGGAAATACAAGTGGAGTAGGATTCATTATAAATAAAAAGTGGAAGAACAACATTGTGGAGATTGATGGTGTATCAGACAGTGGCAAGATTAGTTATACAACTTAATAGCAGATACCAAATGCAGATAATTCAGGTTTATGCCCCAACAAGTTCTCATAGTGATGAAGTAGTAGAAGATTTTTATATGGATGTACAAAAGGCTTTTGATAAGAGTAAATAACATTTTAAAATTGTTATGGGAGACTTTAATGCTAGAATTGGTAAACAAATGAAAGATGAAAGTGCTGTAGGTAATTTTGGTTATGGTAATAGAAATGAGAGAGGACATAGACTTGTGGAGTTTGCAGAAAAAGAAAAACTTTATATTATGAATTCTTTTTTTGAGAAAAATGTTAAAAGAAAATGGACATGGAAACATCCAAATGAAGGTACAGCAGAATTGGATTATATTTTGACTAACAGGAAATACATATTTCAAGTTGTAATGTTCTTAATAGATTTAACACAGGAAATGATCATCGATTAGTAAGGTGCAAGATGCGTGTTAATGTAAAACTAGAAAGACAAAAATTGTTAAGAAAAACAATATTTACAGTTGATATTCCTAATCTTCAGAAATATTCTAATGAATTTAAATTAGAACTTACAAATCGATTTCAAGTATTAGTAGATTTTGAACATGATTCAGATTTGAATGAAATTAATATGAAAATAACTGATACACTTTTAAAAACTGCAACAAAGATAGCTGGTAGAAAAAAGCAGCAAATGACTAATAAAATTTCTACTGAGACTAGAGAATTTATGAAGAAAAGAAGGAATATAAAGATATATAAAAATGATGTATTAAAAAGAATTGAATATCTCAAATTAGTAAAATGGTACGGAAAAGAGTTGAAAATGATATAAGAAAGTATAATTGTGAAATAGCAAGGAAAGCTGTAGAAGAAAATAAAAGTCTCAAGAATGTTAAACAACATTTTGGTATTGGTAGGAAATTTATATCTGCAATAAGAAAAAAAGATGGAATTATTACTAAAAAGAGAGATGACATCATGAAATTGGTAGAAGATTTTTATCAAGAATTATATAGTAATAAAGAACAAGTACCTCCTATATCTATTACATCTTCCGAATTGCCCAGAATTTTAAATGAAGAAGTGAGACATGCAATTAAATGTATGAAGAAAGGAAAGGCTCCAGGAAATGATGGAATTATAATTGATATATTAAAAGAAGCAGGTGAAGAAATAGAAACAATTTTAGCAAAGTTATATACCAAATGTCTAAATGATAAAGATGTACTGGAAGATTGGAAGAATGCAGTAATAATATTAATATTTAAAAAAGGTGATAAAGAAGATATTAGAAATTACAGACCTATCAGCCTTTTATCAGTTTTATATAAAATTTTTACCAAGATAATTACAACTCATCTACAGAGAACTTTGGATTTCCACCAACCAAGAGAACAAGCTGGATTTAAAAGTGGTTTTAGTACAATAGATCATATCCAGGTATTGAGAGAAGTCATAGAAAGGACAAATGAATATGAGTTGTCATTATGTTTTGGATTTGTAGATTATGAAAAGGCATTCGATTCTATACACATTTCTTCAGTGATTAAAGCATTGGATCATCAAGGTATAGATCCAGGATATTGTCATATTTTAAAGAATATTTATAAAAATGCAACAGCAACAATTAGATTACATAATGATACTGGAAAAATCAACATTGAGAAAGGTGTAAGACAAGGTGACTCCATATCTCCAAAACTTTTTACAGCAGTGCTGCAAGAAGTATTTTGTGGATTAAAATGGGAAACTAAAGGAGTGAAAGTAAATGGAGAGTATTTAAGTCATTTAGATTTCGCAGATGATGTAGTTGTTTTTGCAAATAATGCTTCAGAGCTGCAGAAAATGTTGCAGGAGTTATCAGATGAAAGTAGAAAAGTAGGACTAAAGATAAATGTTAAAAAGACTAAAGTAATGTTTAATCGATTTGCTCAAAATATGAAAATAAAGATTGATTATGAAGAATTAGAAGAAGTTAACAGTTACAAATACCTTGGTCAGATTATTAATACAGATGGAAACATACTGGAGGAAATTAATCATAGAATTAAACTTGGTTGGAGTGCTTTTGGTAGAAATAACTTGATACTAAAAGGAAATATGCCTATGTGTTTGAAAAGGATGGTTTTTAACAAATGTGTTTTACCAGTTCTTACATATGGATCTGAGACTTGGACACTTAATAGAAGAGCAATACAGAGACTTCAGACCACTCAAAGGAGTATGGAGAGATGTATGTTGGGAGTAACAAGAAGAGATCGAAAACGCAATGTATGGGTAAGACAACAAATAGGTGTTACTGACCTTATTGAAAAAAAAGATTGAAATGGAGTTGGGCTGGACATATTGCTAGAAGAGATGATAATAGATGGACAATTGAAATTTTCAATTGAATTCCAAGAGATTGTAAAAGACCCAGAAAGAGACCACATGTGAGATGGATGGATGAAATAAGAAAATGTGCAGGGGTGTTGTGAAGAAGAGAAGCTAAAGATCGGAGAAGATGGATTAAACTTGGAGAGACCTACATCCTGCAGTGGATTGATAATGGTTGATGATGACTGTTGATAGATTCATTCCAATTAAGCAAAGTAGAGGTATTAAATTTCCAAAATGGTTCTCTGTGAAAATAGTTTGATGTATAAAAAGAAAAAAAATTTTCATAGATATTATAAGAAATATAAATGCTTTTTGTATTTGAATAACTATAGAAATTATAGACGCGTAGTAAAGGTACTTGAAAAATATGATTTTCAGGAATATATTAAACTGACTCAAAACAAAATACATAAAGATCCAGCAGATTTTTGAAATGTAATAAAGACTCATTATACTTCAGTTAGACAAAATACATGTGTAGTAGATATGGAATCAAATGATTTTATGGCTTATTTTTCAACTCAAAGTGAACTAAATAATAACTTCATTTTGGAATATCCATTTATTCAAAATCTCGTATTCAATAATGATTCCATAAACATATTAAAATTTGATTTGGATGAGATATATCATTCTATAAAATTAATAAAAAATAAAAAAAAGTATTTCTTGGGATGATAATATACTAGTTTTTATTTATAAAGGATGCATTGAACTTTTGGCTCCAGTTTTAATATATATTTTTAATTTGTCATTTAAGACGTCAATTTTTCCTAGCTATTGGAAAATGGTTAAAGTAATACCTATATACAAATCTGGGAAAAAATCAGAGGTCTGAAATTATAGACCTATTTCTTTACTACCTAAACCATCAAGAATTTTTGAAAAATCAATTTATTACAGAATTATACATTATTTAAAAAATATTCTTCCTTATTCTTTACATGGGTTTCTTCCAGGAAGGTCAATAGAAACAAATTTAGTCCAAATATCACATCCCATAGATGGAGCTATTGAGGCAAGAATTTTGATTTAACAAAGGCTTTTGATAGAGTTGATCATGGATTACTTCTTATGAAAATAGAGAAAATTGGTTTTTGCAATCAATCTAATGAATTTATTCAAGTCATTTCTATCTGATAGACGCAATTATGTTTATTACAATAATAAAGAGTCTAATAGTTTTAAATCTAGACTTGGACTTCCAAAGGGGAGTGTGTTAAGTCCAATATTTTTTGCTATTTACATATCAGATATGATAACACTTATTCCAAATAAGAGCGTGTTATGCTATGCAGATGATATTAAAATTTTTCTGGAGATTAATAGTAAAGAAGATATTAAAACTTTACAAAATTATATAGATGTATTTTACAAGTGGTGCCAAGAAAATACCATGAAAATAAATGTTGATAAATGTAATGCTATGACATATTCAAGAAAAACAATGTTAATACGGGGTAGATACCATGTTGATCATCTTGAAATTAAGAAAGTTACTGACCATAAAGATTTGGGTATAATTTTCCCAAACAATTTTACTTTTAATAACCATATAACATATTCTGTTAATAAAGCATTTAAACTCATTGGCAGGATGCTCAGATCAAAAATTGTTTTTAATTTCCAGACTAATAAACTAATATTTAATAGTTTGATATTGCCAATTTTACACTATGGATCCATTATATGGAATTCTATAAATGAAAGAAATATGAAAAAAATACAAAAGGATTATGATAAATATTGTAAATATGTGTATAAAACTTCATCTTGTAATAATAATGAATTGCATGTTAAGAGAATATTATCTGATATGTGTTTTTTATATAAAATGATAAATGGCACAATAACTTTTGATAACTCAGTAACAAATGTGCTATATAAAATACCAACTTTCAATAGCAGCAATCACAAACTTTTTCATTTACCATTAATTAAACATACATGTGTAAAAAATGCACCTGTATATAGATTACAAAATGAATATAATGATATGTTTAGTGATGTAGAGTTTACATCAGATTATAAAATATTTAAAAAGTATATATTAGATTAATTAAATCAAAATTTTATGTAAATTTTAATTTTAATCATTGTAAACATTTTCTTGGCTTTGTAAGCTGTTGTTTACTAATAAATTGAATTGAATAATAATAATAATTATTGTTGTTATTATTATTATTATTATTACTATTCTTCTGTAAATGGGAGGCACACCAAATGCTTTATGCAGTGGTCTTATATTTGGCAAACAGCCAAGAATTAGATGTATTAAACAATACTAAGTTTCATAAATCATGTGTAAAATCTAATGGGGCAATATTGCATAAAAATGAAGTAGCCGTCTTACATTTGTAATAAATGTGATCATAATTCAAGCAGTAATAACGAAGTGGAAGTGAATGAAAACAAAATGAAGGAAATTGTGTCAGAGGTAAATGATTCACAAGACTTGGAAATTTTTCATGGACAAAATTTATTGGAAAGTGAAGGTAATGGCATTTGTAAATTAATAGAAATTAATGGTATATCTAAGGAGGATTTAGAAACACTCATAATTTTGATAAAGGGGAAAAAATCTAACTAAAATGGATACTAATTGTTTATCTTGCCAGGGCCGGTGGAAGCGGGCATGCAACGCATGCTAGGCATGCGGGCGCTGGCAGAAGGAGGCGCCATCACTGAGAGATTAGCATCTGAAAAAGAAGGCGCCATCCCTGAGAAATTAAAACTCTACTAACAAAAATACTCACATTTGAAGAATATTATTCTCAAATGTTTATTTACAAAAATTATTGAGAGTAGATTATTGAAAATCATATGAAGTCATATTATATCTTATTAAATGACACACACAAGCAGGCCTGCACACAAGCTCTGCTTAATATTAAAAATATAAAACAATCAAATCTATTATTTATCATGAACAATAAACTAAACATAAAGTTTATTATATTACAAATTTCATATTGTAATGTTTATATATATATATATAGTACTGCTTATAGTAAACTATAAGTAACTTTCTGCTAGCAAATATATAAATAAACACACACTAAAAGTATTATAAATTAGAACTTATGTATGTATATGCGTATATATATATTAGATCATGTACATAATTTTGAAATCGTAAGAAACGATTATAATATTGCAAAATAAAACATTTTCTAATTTTTTATTTAAATAATAATTTGATATAAATATTCGAACGTGTATGTAATATATATTATAGGTATAATTCCAGTAAACTTAATATAATTTTCAGTTTACTTTTTATTTTATATATTTTAATCGTTGTCAAAAGTCTATTTTTTCTGCATACTAATTAGGTTTGCAAATTAATTACATACGTTTGCTTATGATGTTTATCGCAAATTTTAAAATCTTAGTAAGAACTTGTAAACAATAATTATAATCCCAGGAAATTTTCTATTGAAATCGCAAATCAGGCCTGGCAGGCCACCTGTGTTAATCAGAAAAATATATGATAACAAAAGAAAATCTTGCCAATGGTAAAACTAAAATGTTCAATCAAGCGTAAAAAAGTGGACACTTGAGTTATTTTAAAACCTGACCATTTTTAATGTCAATGGCTCAATATTTCCAATTTATTAGCTGCCTTTTTTAGGTAAACAAGTTAAACAACTTCTTCCCCTCCGCGTATAGAGTTTTGTATTTTGGCGCAAGAAGTAATTTGTGTTGGACATCTAAATTAGCGATATATAATCTTAAGTATTAAGATACATGATGTAAATATATAAATTAGAGTCCGTATTTATTTATTTATTACATTTGAAAATTATTTTAAAGTGGCGTTCATGAGTAAAAGTAATATGGAATCAAAAACTAAGAAAAAACTATCCGGTGCACAAAATCGTAAACGCCAAGCTGAAAAAATAGCAAACATTAAAAAACAAAGTGGATCTATTAATAAATATCTCAAAATATCAAGTGCTTCTGAAATAGCTTATACTCAACAACAACCAGAACCGTGCACATCATCTAGATCACAGGGAACTGTTGAAAATATTGAACAAGATTTTAGTAAGAAACAGTTAAGTGACAACAAAGTCATTGTGCCAATATCATATCAAATGTGTACAAATTTAGAAGATCCAGCTGAATGGAATAAAATCGATGACAAACTACGTGTTATTTTAGTAGAAATGGTGCCTGTTCAAAAGAAAGATATTATATATCCGAACGATGTACATGGCCGTAAATTTTCTGATGTATATTATAATAGAAAAATGGAAAACGGAGAAGTAGTTTTTCGAAAATGGCTTATTTATTCCGAAATTTTGAACTCTGTGTTTTGCTTTTGTTGCAAAGTTTTTGGATCTACTGAATCTAGCCTCATAGAAGGATACAATAATTGGAGAAATTTAAGTACAACTTTACACAGACATGAAACTAGTATGGCTCACATGAAAAGTTTATTGAATTGGAATGAACTTGAGAAAAGATTAAAAAACAAAATTACTATTGATTGTCAATCTCAAAATTTATATGAAATGGAAAAGAAACATTGGAGGAGTGTTTTGGAACGGCTGATTGAAATTATCAAATTCCTTGGTAGTCAAAATTTAGCATTTCGCGGATCATCTGATAAATTATACGAAAAAAATAACGGAAATTTTTTAAAATTAATTGAATTATTTGCGAAGTTTGATCCCGTTATGGAAAATCATGTTGAGAGGGCCCTAGATCAAAACAATAGAGTACATTATTTGAGCAAAGATAGCCAAAATGAATTATTGGAAATTTTAAGTACAGCAATTAGGGAAACAATTTTATTATCGATAAAGAAATCCAAATATTATTCTATTATTTTAGATTGTACACCAGATGCAAGTAAAACTGAACAAATGACCATAATTAGTTCAGACGTCCGCTCTTCCGATAATGGAACGGTTAAAATTAGAGAAAACTTTTTAGGTTTCATAGATATAACAGATTCCACTGGACGAGGTTTATGTACAACAATAATTGAACAACTGGAAAAATGGAAGATTCCCATTGAAGACATGCGTGGTCAAGGGTATGATAATGGGGCCAACATGAAAGGCAAATAGGCTGGACTTCAAAATTTGATTTTAACCAAAAACCCTCGTGCATTTTACGTACCATGTGCTGCTCATTCTTTAAACTTAATCATAAACGATGCCGCCAAAGTCAATGTAGATACAATTGGTTTTTTTGCAATTGTTCAAAAAATATACAATTTTTTTTCATCATCTTATAAACGGTGGTCAATCTTTTTAAAATTTATTAAAACTTTAACTCTAAAACAACCATCAGAAACACGATGGGAAAGCAGAATTGATGCAATCCGGCCTCTACGGTATCAGTTGGGTGAAATTTATGATGCGCTCTATGAAATAATGAACGAATCTTTTAATAGAGAAATTCAACATGAAGCTCAATCACTCTGCACTAACCTTAAGGATTACAAATTTATTTGTTCTTTAATAATTTGGCATGATATATTAAATAGAATAAATCCTGTCAGTAAAATGCTCCAAAATGTAAATATGAATGCTTCACTTGCTTTAGAATCGATCGCAAATCTAAATAAATTTTTACGAGAATATCGATCAGATTCAAATTTCAAAAACATTCTCAAAATTGCAGATGAACTTAGCGAAGAGATTGATGGAGAGAAAGAATTTAAAACTGCCAAAGAAGTTCGACAACGGAAAAAAACTCGTCAATTTGATTACGAGCATCAGGACGAAACACCTCAAATACCTGAAGAAAAATTTAAAATAAACATGTTTTTTACACTTTTAGATGTAGCGATTAATTCTTTAACAGAACGCTTTGAACTCCTCGAAGCATGTTATAATAATTTCAATTTTCTATATAAAATATCAGAAATTAATAAGAGCGAGTTACAAGCAAAATGCAAAGATTTAGAAAATATTTTGAAATTTGATAACAGTAAAGATATTAATGCTACAGATTTATTCGACTGAATTATGTGCTTTTCGAGATATTTTTCAAAAGGATTTTTAAATTCTCAAAACCCTTTCGAAACACTTAATTTTATAGTTTCTAATAATTTATCTATGCCAAACTTATCAATAGCTTTAAGAATATTATTAACATTACCTGTTAGTGTTGCAAGCGGTGAACGCTCTTTTTCTAAGTTAAAATTAATTAAAACTTACTTGAGAACAACTATGTCACAAAAACGGCTTGTTAATTTGGCATTAATTGCTATTGAAAATGATATTTGTGCAGAACTGGAAATAAATACAATCATATCAAGGTTTATTAATATGAAGTCAAGGAGTATAAAATTATTATAATTATAACATGTTTTGTAATGCATTTACTTTTTTTAACTGTATTTTCTTTTTTTTAATATTAAAAATTATTTATTTACATTGCCTTGTTTGTTTCCCTTAGAAAGATTTTGTACACTAATATTTATAACATGTAGGTGGTATACATTAAAGTGACCAGATTTTAACATTGGTAAAATGGGACACCATTGACCGGGGGGGGGGGCTGATTAAAAATTTGGTTTATATGGAGCGTTTATATAGATATAGCGTACATTAATAATAATAAATTAAATATGTATGTTTGTAATATTATCTTTTTTTAAAATTATTTCATTTATAAATTGTAAATTTATTATTAAATTTGCTAATATTTGCATAAATTTAGAGGTTAGAAAAATTAGCAAAAATTTTAAAAATAATGGGTTTGTTAAAAACAGACAGTGACGCAAATAATAAATATGAAATTTTAAAAAAAAAAAATATTTGAGATTAAAATATGTAAATGTTTTTCGAAAATTATTTTAAACATTTAAATATTTTAATCTCAAACATTATTTTTTTTTAATTTATTATATATATATATTTGAATCACTCTGTCTATTTTTAACAAACACATTATTTTTAAAATTTCTGCAAATTTTTCTAACATCTAAATTTGCCGTGTTAAATTATATATTATTTCATACAAACCGTTTGTATGAAATAATATATAATTTAACAATCAATTTTATGCTATTTTTGATATCAAAAATAGCATTACATCGTGCATTCTTTCTAAAAATCATGACTTTTTTAAAACGCCACGGGACACAGTCGGGTCACCTTAGTAAACATACATATTGACAGGGGCACCAAAATCAAATTTGCATGCGGGCGCCTAGTACCCAGCGCCGGCCCTGATTGTGCAGATAAAGAAAAGGATAATTTTCTGTAGGATGTCGTTCCACTCTATTCCAGCCATTAGCTTTCAAAAAGCACATACGCTTGTATTCAACCTAATACAGAAGTATGGGCACATGCAAATTGCCGACATAGTACCACCTATAGAGAGGCCTCCACCTGCTACAACTTGCTGGCTTGACATCCTGCGCTTTGATATTAATTAACATTATAACATATCAGATAATGCCTTCAAGTCCAAACTTACTCGGTGGGAAACCAATCAGCTTATTAATCCACAAGCAAGCATTATAAGGCCAAAACTTGGGATTATCAATCACAAGCTTATTATACGGTTTAAATTCTGGGCTTTGGAACCGAAATTCTTAGACTATTTAGTCAAAATAAATCTTCAAGCTATGCCTACTAATTAGTTGCTGAAATACAGGAGATTGGTGCCATTGATCCGCTGTGTATGAACTGCTGCCATCAGGATGAGACATTTGATCATATCGCTCTCACTTGTAATGGTCTCGGCAAAATCAAAATGACCATCTATCAGAACTGTAAAGTTTATTTTTATAAAATTATGTCTATCTAGGATTGCGTGATTTCTAGAGACATTCCAACCATCAGAATGTCTACCTTTTTGACATATTCTATATGGTTGACCAGGTGAAAGAAACTGTTCACTCTGCCACAGCCAGAAGTGGGCTCTTTCTTTTTACAAACTTTAAAAAAACTTAAGGCCAGAGACAGTACTATGTCTTCTAAATTTATGTTTGATCAGACTTGGATGCTTTTTCGGTTTCCTTAAGAAGTCCCTACTCCTTTAATCTTTATGTATTAATATTTATTATGTCGAGTTTGCATTGGTTTTCTCATATTGTTAAATGTATTCATATTCTATATCATGTTTTAAATTAACTATAGACTGTATCTATAGTTCTCATTTAACCAATTATTTTGTTTATTTCTTTTTTTTTCTTTTGTAACTTCCTTATCCTAGAGTCATTTGTATTACTTATGTACATTTATTTTCCGCTTTAATAAAGTTGTTTAATATAAAAACATGTTAAAAGTACAAATATTTCTCCTATTATAGGAAATCAAGTTAATCATGTATTGAAAACTGTTAGGACAAAAATGAAATTTAAAAAAAAAATTCTGACTAGAATGGATGATACTTCTGCTGAAGATATGATTGTGCATTTGAAAAATGTTTTAGATATAAATAGTGTGTGTTATAAACTTAATACTAAGTCTAAAAAATATTCTTCATTTTATTTATCTATTGAAAAATCTGCATCTGATAAAGTTAATGTCTGTAGCATTTGGCCTCTGTAGACGGTCATATTGCCCTTCTACGGTAATTTAAATATTTAAGAAATCCTACACAGCATGATACTATATTAAATATTAACAAGGTTATTGAAGAAAAGATGGAAGATATTATATTGACTGATAATGTTGATGAAATTTTTCGTAGCATTATTGAGCGAGATATAAATTTGCAAAATAATCTGTGTAATAAATAGCAATTCATGAATTGTTATTATCAAAATGTACATGGCCTTAGAACTAAGACAATTGATTTTAAATGTGAATTATTATTAAATGAATATGATATTATCTTTTTTAACAGAGACTTGGTTAAAAGAAGAAATTGATAATATTAGTATATTTGATGATAGGTATTGTGTGTATAGATGTGATAGAAATTATAATAATAAAACAAGAGGAGGTGGTACTTTGATTTTTATTAAAAAAGACATAAAGCATAGACAGATAATTATTAATGATAATAATATTGAATCCTGTTGGTTCGAAGTTAGTTTAAAAAACAAAAATAAAATATTGTAAGGTACTATATATCTTCGACCTACTTTGTCAATGAATGATTTAGATGCATATTTGATTAAGATTGAGGATATATTGGTAAAATATAAGTATGATATTATAGTTGGGGATTTTAATGAAGTTGATTATTCACTACATAGTAATAAGACTGTTAGTAATACTAAACTTTATACATTAAAAGTTTTTTGTTGAGTTGGTTAGATTAATTCAACTTAATAATATTATTAATTTTAGGCATGGTATGTTGGATTTATTGTTTAGCATTAAGGATGATTTGAAGTGCAAAGAGGCTGATCAAGCTCTTTTGCCCCCTGATCCTTATCATCCACCTTTGGAATTTGTAATAGATGGTTCTCATGAACATATAAACTCTCTAGGAAATAGTAAGAGAGATTACAAACATGGTAACTATTATGGTCTTTATAAAGCTTTTGAAGATATTGATTGAAATGTAATTTTCATGGGAAATGACCCAAATATAGCTGCAAATAAGTTTATTAGTATAGTCCAAAATTGTCTAGATCAATATATTTCTGTTAGGCATTATTTGAATACTAATAATAAATATCCTAAATGGTTTTCTAAGGAATTATGTAAGGGTTCCCATAGAAAGCATAAATATCAAAGGTTATATAAATTAACTAATGATAAAGAATTGTATAAGAAATTTAGTGGTTGGCATGCTTATACTAAGACTCTTATGAAAAGAGACTATAATAATAATTTAAATAGGGTTGAAGAAAATTTAAGGAATAATCCACAAATGTATTGGAATTATGTTAAGAATATTAATATTATTGGAAATAAGAGTTGTAGATATAATGTAATTAGACCTTCTATGAATAATCTAGTTAATTATTTTACAAATATGTATTTAGATATTTCAGATAATGATAATATGGCTGATATTAACTTAATAAAGAGAGGTTTTGGAATATTCCTGAAGTGTAAGTGCAATTTCTAAGCTAAAACTGAAATCTTCTATGGGATATGATAATATTCCTAATTTTATTATCAAGGGTTGTGCTGAATATTTGGTAGCACCATTGCATTTTATCATTAATTTATCGATTGAGAAATCTATTATTCCTGACATATTTAAGATAGCTAAGTTTATACCAATTTATAAGAAAGGGGATAGATCTGATCCTGGTAGTTATAGACCTATTTCAATTCTGTCACCTTTTGCTAGGGTTTATGAAAGGTGTATTTATAATGATATTATTGCAGATATGATTAAGGGATTACCTAGTTATCAGCATGGTTGTCTACCTGGTAGATCTGTTGAAACTAAGTTAATGGTGATATCTGATCACATTGCTCATGCTTTATCTGATCAGAAGCAATTAGATGTTGTATATTTTGACTCAGGCATTTGATTAAGTTTCACATGTTAGACTTTTATATAAACTTAAAATGCTGGGCGTTAGTCCTCATTTAATTGAGTGGTTTTCTAATTATTTGAGGAGTCGTAAATCTTATGTGTATATGGATAGAATCAATTCTCATTTTTTAAATAATGTGATAGGTGTTCCTCAGGGTGGAATATTAGCACCATTACTTTTTAATGTTTTTATGTGTGATCTTGATCATAACATAAAAAATAGTATGATACTTACTTATGCTGATGATTGTAAGTTATTTAAAATAATTATTACTTATAATGATAATATTGAGGTTCAAAAGGATAGATTGTTTTATAATTTGGTGTAGGTCTAACATAATGGAGATTAGTATTAATAAAACATGCATTGTTTCCTATACTAATAAAACTGAAAAATCTGTTAATCAATATAAAATTGAGAATGGTGTTATTAAATATAAAAAGATTGTATCTGATTTAGGAATAATATTTTGTAGTAATTTTACTTTTAATACACATATTAAATATATTAATAATAAAGCATACAGAAAGATAGGCTATATTTTGAGATATGGGAGAGATTTATCTATTTCCATAAAATGCAAGTTATTTTTTTCTCTTGTTGTTACACTTTTGGAATATGGTTCTTGTATATCTGATTAATATTCAGTCTAGAATATATAATGTTGAAAAAAGATTTAATAATTAATAATGGGAGAATGTCAAATTGTTAAAACAGTATTGAAAGAAAGGAGAATATTCTAAATATATGATATTGTTGAAAAAGTTGATTGATGGGGAAATTAATGTAGGTAACTGTATATCAAAAATAGAATTGAAAATACCTAATTGTTTATTAAGAGAAATGCATACTTTCAAGGTTAATAAATGTAAAAATACTTTTTCCAGCAGGTCAGTCATTAATAGATTGCAAATAGTATATAATCTAACTCTTAGTAATATTGATATTTTTTGTGAACAGTTGTTGTTATGAATGTGCTAAATGTGTGTGTATATTTATGTATACACAAAATACATATTACTAGTTAATAATTATAAATGCAAAACTAAAGGGATTGCTAATTGTGTATTATAAGTAATAAATGATATATTAACGTTAAACTAAAAGTATGTGTGTGGATGCCAAGGGCATTCACAATTTGATAAAAGCATTAGACTAATTAAATAGTTTAATTAATGAGAAACTATAAAGTAATTTATCAAGAAGGATTAAGATAATGTAAACAAAGCCACTGCTTAAAATAGACAATTCTAAAGTCATGGCATTATCTAATCAGGGATCGAATAGTAACTAAAGAGATGACCACCACATGGATAGCGGATGGTCAATCAAGGGAGACTACTCTAAAAACAAGGTGAGAGAAATAATAGATGTAGAATTGAACTGAGACGACACTTGTTAAGTGAAGCTCTTGAAAGGCAGATGTGCCATTTCCTCCGGTGCTCCAGTCCGCTCCTTCCTTCACTTAGCCTTGTGGAGAGGTTTACCTCTGGACGTTCCAAAGTAAAACTAGGAACTACATAACAGGTTGTATTGATCTCATTATTATTTTATACGCCTTCGAGCCTTGGTTTATTTATAATCATCATTGGTATATATTAAACGAGAGTGATTAACTAATATATAACTCTGTAAATAAATTCTCGTTATTTAAATTTACTTGCCGAGCTGCCTCATTAATTATTATATATTTGTGTTACTGATATTTGCAAACCAACGAGGAATAGAGTTCCGCTGGACACAGCACCTGACAGTTACAGTCTTGATTATGAACCTCAATGGTCTTAATCCCCAGCAAATCACAGAATTGTCAGTAATAACAATCAACGCATTGACAGCTGAATACATTGGCATCTAATTAATGGATTTCGTGAGGGGATAAACTACTAAAAAATATATTTCTATTTCTTTTGTTAAATTGACTAAGTTATCGTAATGCAGCTGGCAATATCTGAATTTGATGTCAGAGAGGCAAGTGAGTGGCCCCTGTACATCCAAATAGAGAAACTTTTAATTATTAACAGAGTAAAGGACAATAAATGTAAAACAGCGACCTTATTGTGTTTTGCAGGAAAAGGAGTAATCCAAATTACAAATAGGCTACATTTGAACAGATCAAAGATCGTTTGAGTGACTATTTTAATCCTCGTGAGCCTAGACACATTGCCGACTCCACTTCAGAAATCGCCGGCAAGGCAAAAATGAGCGAACACAAGATTATGATACTGCTCTGTGTGAACTCGCAAAAAACTGTGTCTATGATTCATACCTGGAGGAAGCTCTCCTTGAACAATTTTTATGCGGAATGAGCAGTGAAAGCCAGAGACAGCAGTTATTGGCAGATACGGATATCAATTATAAAGTAGCTATCAAACTTGGCATAGCTCATGAACATGTGTCACAGCAAGCAAAAGAATTTGCAGCCATGAAAACAGCGGACAACGACCCTTATGAAATCCACAAAATCGACAAACCAGAAAGAAGGTTGCTTGATCAAAGTGGAGTAATGGATATTAAGAAAAGTCGAATTAAGTGCTTTTGCTGTGGAAAATTAGGTCACATAGCATTGTGTTTTTATAAGGACCAACACTGTAATAAAGTTGGCCATTTTGAAAAAATGTGCCGAAATAAGAAATTCGACAATAATACAAGTAACAACAGCCAAGAGCGTTTTACTAGAAAACCCAAGCAAGAGGAATTTGCAGAAATTAATAATGTGTCTTTGGACCAATCACCAAAATTTGAAATGACTGTCAAAATTTTTGGAAAAACCTTATCATTGGAATTTGACAGCGGTAGTGGGGTGTCTTTAATGTCATTTAAAGATTGGAAAACAATCGTGGCAGATATGACACAGCCACCTAGACTTATGCATACCAAATTTAAAGCTCGGGGACATCAATGGCAATGCCATAAAGATTAAAGGAACAATTCAGGCTCCAATTACTTCTTACAATGACAAAAAATAAAAATTGCCATTATATATAATTCACGCGCTGATAAATCCACCCATTGGCCATGATTGGTTCAATCACTTGGCAATTAAATTAACAATGAGCAAAATTAATGACATTGTAATGTTTATTGAAAAACGTAAAAACTGTCAATTGCATGCGAAAATACGTCCAGCCACAGTCAAGAAATCAATCCCACAGAAAAACCTACATCGTAGATTGTGGACCAAGCCTGCAGAAAGTAGGCTACCCAAAGTATACGAAGTACCTGTTCCTAACTATAAATTTGTATCTAAAGAACACGTATAAGTTAAAAACAAAACTGACTGATTCTGGAATAAGACTAAAATCGTACGCCATTTAACCAAGCAAGTGGTATCCGTCCGAATGGCCGACGGACGAATGTTACGCAAACATATCAGCCAGTTGAGGAAAAAAGAATATAGTCAACAAATGCCGCAATTGTTTCAGGAAAAATACAACAGCAGTGGACATTTGGGAAAAACCGTAACAGCAGTGCAGTCCCAAACGAAATTACTATAAACCGTGAATGAAAAATTCCCCCCTGCCATACTTATTATGTCTTAAGTTCAGAGAATAAAAAAAAGTAAAACACGAATCTCTGAACTTGGGGGAGGTATGCTAAATGTGTGTGTATATTTATATATATACAAAATATGTATTACTAGTTAATAATTAAAAATGAAAAACTAAACGCATTGCTAATTGTGTATTATAAGTAATAAATGATATATTAACACTAAACTAAAAGTATGTACGTGGATGCCAATGGCATCCACAATATTTGATAAAGCAGTAGACTAATTAAATAGTTTAATTAATGAGAAACAATAAAGTAATTTATCAAGAAGGATTAAGATAATGTAAACAAAGGCATTGCTTAAAACAGACAATTCTAAAGTCATGGCATTATCTAATCAGGGATCGAATAGTAACTAAAGAGATGACCATCACGTGGACAGCAGATGGCCAATCAAGGGAGGCTACTCTAAAAACAAGGAGAAATAATAGATGTAGAATTGAACTGAGACGACACTTGTTAAGTGAAGCTCTTGAAAGGCAGATGTGCCATTTCCTCGGGTGCTCCAGTCAGCTCCTTCCTTCACTTAGCCTTGCGGAGAGGTTTACCTCTGGATGTTCCAAAGTAAATCTAGGAATTACATAACAGGTCGTATTGAGCTCATTATTATTTTGTATGCCTTCGGGCCCTGGTTTATTTATAATCATAGCTGGTATATATTAAACAAGAGTGATTAACTAATATATAACTCTGTAAATAAATTCTCGTTATTTAAATTTACTTGCCGAGCTGCCTCATTATTATATATTTGTGTTATTGATATTTGCAATCCAGTGAGCAATAGAGTGCCGCTGCCACAGCAGAATGTTAGAAAACAACTAAATTTATAATTATGAACATATATATAACCTTATGTATGTAATTTGTATTTGCTTATAGTTTTTTTTTTTGGGAGGGGGGGGTTACTGTGTATTTCTGTTAAAGAATAAATGTTGAAATGCACATAATAAATAGATATTGAATAATAATAATAATAATAATAATAAATATATATGAGGTCCTGCTCTTATTTGGAAAAGAACACGCTGACTACAGCTCTCAATTAAGATTATAAGTTATTATCATAAAAAGCGATATTTTCATATTAAAAATATTTAAATAAAAAAGGATATCATTTCCAAATAACTGAGATTTTTTGCATGAAAAAGTAAGTAAAATTATATTTTTAATAGAAAGATAACTTTTACACAAAATAGAACACCATGACACCTTTACGAGAAAATATTGAACCAGACAGTGAAAAAATAAATAGCAAATCCAACAATATTAAATTAACCTATGCTAACACAGCAAAATTTAACAATAAACAGCATGTTGTAGAAAAAACACAAACTAGCCGCTTTAGATATTGATGATCTAAATCTAGTAAACAGCGATATTACAGAACCCCCCACCCCGCCAACCTATGGAATGAAGAATTACAGTTAATCAACAATAGCTTTAACAACACTATTCCTAAAAAACTTTTTAATACATTCAAAAAAAATCGGTGGGATAGTATCGCAAATATTGGAGACCATCCCAACAATAAATACATTGCCATAGAATTTTATGATGAACACGAAAAAACAAGATTTCAAACTCTGGTTAAAACACTACAAAACTAAGCCCTGATAATAGTAGATCCAAGTTTACAAAATTATATCACAGGCATTATCAAAAACATGTACTTCCGGTACAACATACAAGACTTTAATAACTTAATTCAACCTTATGGCAAAGCAATATATATAAAGCAAATTTTTCTAAACGATATACCTATATCGATTGGCAGCAATAGCTTTAATTTTAAAATAAAATTAAACGAAAACATACCCACTCAAATAATAGATCAAGATGCAGTATTAACTCTTTATATAAAAGGACTAAGACCACAATGCTTCGCATGCAAAGATCAAGAACACTTAGCAATCAACTGTAATCCAAAACAGGCCAACAAAAATAAAAATGAAATTCAACTTGAAGAAATAAAAACATCAAACCAACCAAACAACAAATAAACTTGAAATAACTAATAAAATTATACTAATCAAAATTATAATAATTATAATATGCTTTGAGACATATCAATTAAAAAAAATAAAAGAAAAAATCAAATATCAGTGACAACAAATAATAAGTGTATAAATAATGAAAAAATAGCCTTAACAAGACTAGCAATCAGAAGTAACACATCTCAAGAAATAATGCAAGATCTCAGCACAAACCCACCACTAAGTACACCAACTAACCAAGAGCAGAAAGGAAGACTACCCGGAAGATCACCAAAAAAAAAAGGGTCCAGAAAGTCAAAACAGGACAATATTACAATTCTAGTTACTCACAGCTAGATGACACAATGATTTAGAACTAAATTATCAAGATGCTTAAGATCAACCACAAACAATTACCCAAATAACTAACACACAACCACAAACAATACTTAAACATAATGAAATTAAAAATTGGAACAATTAATGTAAGAGGCCTGAACTCAATCACAAAAATTCATAAACTTAAACAATGGATTAGAAATACACAACCACACATACTTGGATTACTGGAAACAAAAATTAACACTGGATCAAAAATAGAACCAGCTAAATTTCTAAGTAAAGAAGGATTTTGTGCCTGCACAAGAGATTCATCATCTCCCTCAGCAGGTACCGCTATCCTAATTACCACAAATTACACTATCTTTAAAATAATATACACCCGGGTCTCGTTTTATGCGGTAGATAGGTTCCTCAGAAAACGTGCACAAATGAAATCGGACAAAAATAGACTTAACGTACCTTGAAAAATGGAAGATACGTACTGTATTTTTCCAAAAATCGCATAAAAGCAAAGCAACAATGTAAAATTACTTTAAAATTCGCATAAAAAAAAAAAGAAGAAAATAAAATATGACTAATAAAAAATTTCAAATTTAAAAAAAATTGATACAAGACAAACTTTTTTTACTTGTTTTATTAACTACAGTATTTAATTTTATTTAAAACAATATATTTCTATGCGTAATTTACATTTTTTTCATACACGTATGGCATTTTAATCTTTATCGATATTTGAGACATCAGATTCATGATGAAGTGATATGATGTACTGTAGCTTCTCCTTAAACGAAGTCAAGAGGAAATACAACTAAAATGTTTTCCAATCGCTGTTGATTCTTCCCATATTGCTAAGCGATCTAAAATTGAAATTTTTGTTTCCAAAGAAATTCATTTTCTTGTGTGTATTTTCCTCTCCATTAGGGTAAACTAAAAGTTTAAAATAAATATAAGAACTTAGACTTATGATAATAAAAAGACACCGACTCACCACTGTTGGGCAAAATTTAATTAAAACTAACAATTAAAAATTAAATTATTATTTTTGTCTTTAATTTTTTAATTTTCAGTTCTGTTTAAAAATCAAATTTCATCATTTCATATCACATTAATTTCAGATCACGTTACATAATTTTTAAATTGTTAATTACAATTAAAAATCAGATTTTAATTGTCAAATTTAATTGTGCCCACCGCTGTTACTCACCTTTTAAAAATAAACTTGCAGACACTAAATTATTAATTGATTACATACTCTTTTTTTAAATAGCAAAAATAGAATGTGATTTCAAATGCAAAAACAATAACATACATAGTATAGGCATCTATAACGGTTGAACAGATTTATATTAGTCTTGTAAAATGTATTACCTGCGGACACTAAATGATTAATTGATTACGTACTCTTTTTTTAAAAAGCAAAAATAGAACACGATTTAAAATATAAAAACAACAACATATATAGTGTAGGCATCTATAACGTTCAAACCGATTTACATTATAATCTTGTAAAATTTAATGTGTGTATATAAAGTGGGAAAATCTTGATTTTAAGTGAACTATGAACTTCTTTATTGCATAAATCTATTGAAGTACTATTATAAAGTGCTGAAAATATTGAAATTATTAGATGGAAGTCGACCTCCAATAAGGCGCTATTACTTTAAATATGATGTGAGTGCTCAAAATTTATAATATTTAAAGTAATAGCGCATTATCAGAGCTCGACTTCTGATCTAATAATTTTTATCGCATAAAAGAAAACTGCATACAAAGATATTAAGAAAAAACATGAATCACATAACTTCAAAATCGCATTAAATAAATCCGAATAAAACGAAACCCGGGTATATATTGATTCTAATATGCTTATTACAACTTTTCAACATAAAATTATAATTATTAATATAATATTTATTTACATGCCAATACAACACAACAAAATCAATACCATAGTAACAAACATCAATTCCATGCTAGCAAACACAGCAAATCCAACAATACTAATAGGCGATTTTAACACAACATACAAGAAATTCACAGAATGATGGCTTCACAAAACATCCATACCCTACCAGAAAATGCAATTTCCTTTCACAATGGCCGATTCTCTTCACTAATTGATTTATATTTATACTCCTCACCAATGCTTCATTATCTAGTAACAATAAAACTTACATCCTCAGCTTTCTCAGATCACTCAGCACAAATAATAACAATTAACTTCAATGATATTCAAACATCAACACTTCCGTTTACAAAAACAATTAGAGTTCTATTACCATTAAACACACCTGAATTCATTTTTTCGGTAACCTACATCATAATAAACAAACTTGAAAAAATGAAATTCAATCTCATATAACAATATATAGCATTTATAAATATTATTTCATTTAATATCAATCATATAGTAATGAAGCAACTACCACAATCAAAAGTACTGGCACTAGCAGATGAAATTCACAAACGATTAACGATGATTAACCCATCAAAGCAAACAGAAAAATACATGTACAAACCCACACATGCATACAATAAAGCATGTGACATACTCAAAAGCTACCTGAAAATTAAAAAAAACAAACTGTCTTACAAAACCACACATTTGGACAAGGGAATACATTAGATGGGTGCTTGGAAGACAATAAACCATCAAGGTACCAATGGCAATACACACAAATCAATGAACATTTGCAGGTCACAACATGATTTTTGCTCATATACTAATATTTCACGCAAAAACTTCAAACAAGACAACTACAAACAATTACACCACCAGAGCTATTTGGCCCAACAAAAACAAAAACCCCTTTTACCACAAATGTCTTCATAGAAAAACTAAATAGTATACCAAATGCATGCCACCCCAGTAGCCCCGGAATTCCATCTTTTGTCTTAAAACACGTTAGTCAATGCACTGCCAAATATTTATGTAACTTGGCAAACCATCTAACACAAAAAATACAGTACATAAAAGGAGTGTACCCAATTGGAATTGTTCCTTTCAACAAAACAAAACACATTACTCCCTCACTAACTAACTTACGATCAATATTCATGGGGCCATTACTGAATAAAATCATAGAAAAAATCATAAAGCAAGAAATTGAGCCACACAAACAATGCTTATTCAAAATACCAATTTGCAAAAAAAAAAAATCATCAATAACACAAGGAGCTCTGTTCTTTAAAACAATCCTAGCATCAATAAAAAGAACAAAAAAATATAAAGCCCCATAGCTGTATAATTAGATATTTAGGTAGCCTTTGACTCAATAGATATACCTATACTTTGAGAAATGCTCAATAACACTGATATACTCAAAACTCATCTATATCTAATAGCAAACTTACTTCTAAATCGTGAAATCCATCAATGGAAGAAACTCCCTCTCATTTTCTCATATACAATCAACATCTCAAAGATCACTTCTCAGCTCATTACTATTCATACTATACATCAACCTCTCATTCAAAAAATAGAATAATCTTTTACTGGAATATAGATAACAGGCACTACAGAACACATACCACACTTAGCATATATGGATGATGTTAGTGTTTTCCTATCAACAAAACAACTCACCCAGCTTCAAAACATTCTCGAAGACTATACCAAGCAATATAAATTAAAATTCAACCCCACAAAAACATCAGCATGGTCACTCTTAACTGGAAAGCTGTGCACAAACACATAGCAATCAAAACCAACTTCTTTTTTCGGTTTTCTGTTCCATACGGGACTTACAGGAATGAGATGCCACATACAAAATAAACTAAAGCAAGAGGCCAAACAAATAGTAAACTCCTTATCAAAGACATACTAGTCCATATATTCAAAAGTACAGCTTATAAACCAGCTCATCATATCAAAAATAGTTTATTTACCGATTATATCCTTCTCAAAGTTTTTAAATCTAAAATAAAAACCATCTGCAATCAACTACTATGATCCAAAAAAAACACTAGCAATTTCAACAAAAAAGCTCAATCAACCACTCATTAGAAACGGACTAGGTTTACACAATATCAACATATTTCACATCCAAAAACAAAAAAATCTCATAATTACCACTTCACAGCAATTCATACAACTAAAACACCTTGTGCAAATCATCCCAACTGATCGTCCACCTGCAACTCAATCATACATATCAATATTTATTTATGAATTTAAAACCACAGCAAACATACCTGAACAATATACAAGCAAATACATATATTGGAATATCTATGATCTCACAAATGAAATAAATAACATTAATGATGCAACACCAATGTTAGGGATAAACAACAAAAGATTACTGAAAGAATATAAAAAATGGGCCCACACCTATTTTTGCATCACAAGAGAATGTACTTCACAATAGATCACTTTTGTGGACTGTGCCATCGAGCAGAAGAAACTCTACAGGACATGATATACCAATGTACAGCACTTGAACATATACGAAAAATAATTTTTGACACATATGGAAAACATAACACATCAATTGAAAATATAATTCCTGCATACAAAACAAAATCAACACCAAACTTTAGAGTGGCCACTTTTATACTATATGCATTTTGGTATACAAGAAGCACTTTTATAATAGGAAATAACACCAGGCGGCATGGTCACTACTAAAAGGACAATCAATGTTATAAAACAATACTAAGGATCTGACAAAAACTACTAGAGAAAAACTTTTTCTTTCAATAGCTTCTAGATAATAAAATCAACATCTGGAAAGCACACACGCTTTTAAATCTGGAGCCCCTGGCTGTCCAAGTGCATTTGGCCTAAATAAATACAAGATAATGTTAATTTTTAAACACCTCATTATGGAACCTAAACTCTGGATCACCTCATGAATGTTAATCTAGGCGTGATCCCAACAAGCTTGTTCCTTCGTTTCAAGACATTTTTTATCAAAGATAGACCAATATGTTATATCTGTCACAGAAGTGAGGAAAGATTTCATCATATTGTTTTCATTTGCCCTGGCTATCAGGACATTAAGCGGTCCATCAATGATGAGTGCAATATCCCTCTTCAAAAAATTGTCGATCTCAAGAGCTACATGTACTCCGGGAACTTCCATGTCTAGCTGTCTTTATTTCATATGCTCTATGGATGGCCAGGTGCAGAACTAAATTTACACTTCCTAGACCTGAACCATCAGTAATATTTAATTCCCAGCTGAAGGCCCTGCAAACAAGACATTCCTATTTAATAACACATGGAACCTTTATAGATGTCTCACCCCAGAACAATGAGATCACTACCAGTCAAGATTTCCATCCCCGCTGAAAAGAACACAAGAGCCAGTTAAAAGAAAAAGTTAATTTGAGTACACAAACTGATTCTGATATTTATAGGGAAGGAAAGATTACATCAAAAAATTCTTTAAATGATACATTTAATTTGGAGAAAATTTAGTATTGATCATAACCTAGTGCAAAAACCAGATTTTTATGACATTTCTGGAAATAACCACGGGCCAAAAACTTCGGGAATAATGACATCCATAAAAAATAATTTTAATAAAAAATCACTGCAAAAACATAACCATCTTAACATCTCATGCTTGGGGGACCTTATGGAATTAAATGACCTTAGACTGTAAAAATTCCCCCCAGAAAAGAAAACCAGGATCAATTTCCCAATTTGAGTCAACTATCTTAATGACATGATACGCATAAATCTAAAAGATACACCACTGAAGATGACCACCATGCAAACGGATTCCTCTGATCAAATTATTCCTATCGAAGAATAAGGGTCTTCATGGATGCTGATAGACTCCTAGGGAGGTCTTCTCTGAAGTTTGAGTTGGAGGGTTGCAGTGTCCTATTAAACCTATAAAATAATCTGGCATCACCATACAGAAATGCAAGGGCAATAATGGTTCTCATCATGTCATTGAACATTAGGAGCCTGAACTCGCCTGATAGGGCCTATGCCCTCTTACATTGGTTGAGGCTCCACAAACTGGATATTCTATGCCTATGTGTAAGACCAAATTACACCAACAAACAAGCCAAACAACTATTGATCTAAACAACTATTGATCTTATGCAGTCCATTGGCTATTTTTACTACTCCAACATAGCCTGATAGGGTAGCAATCATCTTAAACAGAAAATCATTAATCACTTACTTCAAAATTTTATCAATAAATTCTAATTGCCTTATCGCAATAGTTCAATACAAAGGCTGCACATTCAACCTTGTAAACATATACTTTTCTAGACAAGCCCAAATAGTTTTTCGACGTGATCTAGACAACCCCAAATAGTTTTTCGACGTGATTCACTCAGTAAATCCCGCCTTAAGAATAAGTCCATTTCCATCTGTAATTATTGGTGATTTTAATCATAGTTATGAACTATTCCAATTGAAATATGCCAAGTAATTTGAATCAATCCCTTACTAGTGGAAGGCCTTTTTTTAATGAGAAAGCCTTTTCCTTTTTATAACAAAACATACGGTTTCTTATCAACCTTGTGTTTATGTCACCTGCGATTACCCCAATAATGGTGGCCCATCTTCGTCTGGTCGCCTTTTCAGACCACCATGCCCTAGTGATAAAAATTGATCCAGTTGAAGGTGGTCGGCAACACCTCACCTTTCTCACAAGACTAGAATGTTGACTAAATCTAATATAACCATTCAGTTAATGTCTGAAAAAATACATTCTTTAATAGAATCAGACTCCTAGCCCTGCCAACAGTTATGGTGTGGAAAATGTTCACAATACATAATGACCACATTCATCATTGTCCTCAAAGAACCAGTGGCCCAGTTCACCTGATTAGTGAACTGAACCACATTGCAATTCAATTGGAAATCATGCCATATGAAGCACAAATAATACCTCATGGAACTCAAAACATAATACCAAACCATTCAAAAGCAACTTGCAGAGTAACTATCAAGTAGGAGGCTCTCTAATATTTATCATCAGCACTGCTGAACCAGAGGTTACCATAAATGAGCCCTTGGTTCAGGCAGGAAATCCAGAGCCCCAAGTCAATTGAGATAGACAGCAACAAATACATCAGGACATCCATGCTGCTCAGGATTCAAGAGTATTACATCAAGAAGTTCAGGCCCAATGGGGTGAATAGTTTGCAGAACATTTGCCACAAGTACCTCTGCACCACACAAGATCACGGAGGGCTGAATCCTTAGCCCAATTAAAAGCTTTTCCCGAATAGGCCCATCCTGGCCACCATGGGATCCCAAAATTTCTCTTAATATACCTGAGATCCTTCAGACCCGGTTGTAGGAAAGATGGTGGATCTCCTGGTGGATGGCAGCCGAGAAATCAGTGGGATATACTCCACTGCCATGGTTTCCCTGCTCAAGAAGCCTGACGGTCTGCAAGAACTGGGGAACATATGACGTATTTCCATGAATCTGCTCCTGATAAAGACAGTTGACAGCCTCATTAAAGAAGACATACAGGAGAATAACATCAATCAGCTGTTCATTTGTCAGTTCGCAAAAAGCGGACCTCGATTGCAGAAGTCATCAGTTGTTTCACCTCATAGTTGATCATGTGTGCAAGAGGAAGATGACATGGCCAGTCCTGGTGCAATTCAACTTCACTGGAGCTTTCGACTGTGTCAGGGTCGAAGTGCTACTTGGTACCCTGGAAAAACTCCAAGTGCCTCACATATACCTCCAAATGATTGAGAACCTTTAGCAAAATCAAAAAGGTTTTCTTTGGATGGTCGAGTGACTCCAGGATTTCAGCCTATTTCCATTCCACAGGGCTCCCCCCCCCCCGAAGTACACTCTTCTTTGTGGTTTATAATAGCCCATTGCTGTTAAGTATTAAGGCAACCCTCCAGGGTATTTCTGTTCCTTTGCATATAGTATTTGCCACGTATCCTATATGGACGATGTGATGGTGTTTCTCTTAGCCCAGGACAAGATTTGTAAACTAAAAAAACTTAGACCACTTCTCTTTCGAATTTTGTCTGAGAGTTAATGAGGAGAAATTGGCCACGTGGTTGATCAAAACCGGGGAAGAAATCCAGGAGAGATTTAAGGCCCCCTTCAAAAGTTTCTCAGGTTCCACCTCGCTTCTCCTCCCTCCATTATGAGAGAGGAGTTTGAGAACACCTTGCTCTCAAAGGGTGAAAAACAGTAACCTCACTATCTAGAGTCCACCTTTCTCTCTTGGGGAAAGTCAGTGGTGCTGGTGTGTGTGTATATATTGTACCCTTACTACTTGATATATAAAATAGTTTAAAATACAACTAGCTCAGTTACATTATTATGCTTAATTAAAATTTACATATCTATCTTTAATATACTTTTATATTATCATATCTTAATTAAATTTATTATCAATCATCAAAATCAATATAGTTCTAGATTATACTAATTAAATAAGTATTTATAAAATTATGAGACTGCGAAGTAAAGTTACAAAGTAATAAGCAGATTTACACTGAGTCAATATCTCCCAAGATACTGTCTCAATGGCATAAGAATACTACCCCTACCTTATCATCTTATCACTACATCTATAGCACTCTTATGACTTTTAAAATGGAATAAATTATCTTCAATAATACTAAAATAATTCCTAACTTTTAATTTAAAATATAATTAAATAATCTCAGGTTCTTCTAAGTTGTTTTGAAATAATAATAAATTATGTAAATAAGTATGATGTGGGATTTTATATCAAACTTAAATACACCTAACTCATTTTAATAATAATAATAAATAATACTAATCTTAGAGTGTAATTTAATCTCATCTATTTTTATTATATAATCAATTATTAAATGAATAAATAATTATATGTATATCTTTTATTTCATATGGTATCTTCATTTTAAAATAGATCAAAATCTTATACTTAATAATCTGTGGCAATAAACAATATTGTATTCTTATAATGTGCATTATAATCATCTTATGACCATTGTAATATTTATGTTCATGTCAATCAATTCTTATAAAATAATGTTAAGCAAATATGGTATTCAATTCTAAGTAATAATAACAAATTCATTCTGTGCAAATATTATGTTTATTTCAAATCATCTGATGTCAAAATGCTGTGGTGAAAAATAATGAAACTCGACACACTTTTAAAAAAACAAATTAACAAATTTATTTACAATAACTTCAAATAAAAATTTATTTACACTATTTACAGTTTTAGAATTTAAGAAAATAAATAAAATAAAATAAGAAATTACAAATACAAGAAGTTTATACTGTTACTAATTCATGTGCTTAATAAGCAATTATACACTATTCATTTACTATACTAATAATATCATAATATGTTTTCAAAAACTTAGATTTAAAATAAATGTTAATGAACTTCCATTACAAATAATAATATATGTCAAAATTATTTATGTAGCATGTGTAAACAATGAAGCTCTACTAATTAAATAGCTACATTAATTAAGTATTACCATTTATAATGTATTATCATATATTTACTTTATTATTAGCATTGCTTAATAGCTTTATAAAATTAATGTATCTTTGTAATGTAAAACAAATAATTGACTGCACTTATACTTTACTTAATGTACTTCCTGTTATATGTTTTATCAAATATGCATTATATATCTTTACTGTTCACATATTATTATTTAAACTATTTATCAATTCTAAATTCATAAAGCATTACCTTAGATAAATTCTATGATTCTTTTCTGTGTAAAAATCATTACTCTACTCTATATGTTTTTTAATCCTTTCTAATAATTTCTATCTATAAAATATATTCTAAACTTATCTAAAAATTTCCGGAAAATAAATATCAATTTTAAATAAAATATTCATTATCTAATCTACCTATACTACATTGTCTATACTTAATAAACTTCAATCCAAATATAGGCTTCTACCCATAACGTAACTTAACTTATTCAATAAACAAAATACACAAAAATATAGACTTTTAAAATCCTTTTCTAAATTGCAAAAATAAAATAATTATTAAGATAAATAATAAACATCATTTCAATACTAAGCATAAATAAAATATCAAAATTATTTACGAAAGAATCATATAATTATTTCTAAGCTTCTTACGTAATGTTGTATCATGTTTATATTATAAATTAAAATTATGCATATTTTAATAAAGTTCGTTGCCAATATAATGTATGTGTTTTCATAAAATATCTATCCATTCATTCTACAACAACATAATATTCAGTTGATCTAAAGAAAAACACATTAAATTCATTAAAAATCATTATACAATATTTTTACCATAATAATAATAATAATGTCCAATCTGCTATCCAGCATTCTTCGGAATTTGTAGCTTCATAAAATAAAAATCATTCACATTTTCACTCATAAACATTCATTAGAATATTCCGTGTTATATTAATTATAAAAATAAATTTATGTAATTAATTATTATATTATTTTTAAGTTACTATTTAATAAATGTACCTAACCTACTTTTTAATAGTTTAATAATATTTTAAATTTTATGTTAAATAAATAAAATAAAAAATTATATTACATATTCCAGCGACGACTTTTGTTCTACCATAAAAGTTCTAACAAATATCCTACGTATAAAGTCAATAAAACACTATTTCCTGTTCCGTTGTATCACGTGTTTCTTGAAAGTTTATAATAAAAATGATAACGTTTTTTTTTTAAAAATAAAAAATAAGTTCCCCACAAGAAAACAAAATAAAATTAAAAATAGTTTATAAGTTCTTTGGATCCAATTCTTCATCAATTATTATTTGAAAGTTATTATTTCAACTTAGTTTATAATTGATAAAATTGTCATTTAATTATTTTTCAATTAACTTGGTTTGGCTTGGACGTCCATGTATTATTTACGCATTTTTCAAAACAATATATCTAGGTAAGAATCTATTTTTCCATCTATAACGGCCAGCGTTTAGATAACTTCAATAAAATAATTTTATTATATTACGATTTTTTAAAATACTTATACTTATAATATATTTGCCTTTTCAAATTATCAATATCTAGTCTTTTAAGCATAAAGACTTAACAAGGCAAGTATTTATTTAAAATTATTACTGCTTCTTATATCTTTCCTTAAGATACATATTTTACTTTTATAATTTGTCAAAATACTTTCTTTTACAGAAATATTTATATTTCTTTAAAATATCTATTAATAATAGACAATAGTAATTTAACTTTTGAAAACTATTTATAGTCCAAAATACTACTTTTCTCGATCTTATAGTTTTCTGTACTAATCCAGCGTCTGTTACTTTTCTAGCATAAAGTTTCTGATATATTTCTACGATACGTGATGTTTCCATGATCATTTGTACGTAAATCAAGTTTCGATATTGAGAAGACTAATAGGGAATATTAAAATATCTACTGCATATTCATTATTTAAACTTTTATAAAATTATATACAATAACACTCTTATGATTTTAAAATTGATTTTAAGAGCGTTTATAAATTTATTTGGCTATTTTCTCAATAGCACGATTAACTTAGAAAATTAATTACAGAGAGCCCCCTTCAACGATTGAATCCAGCTTTTATAGTGGAAGAGACTCCTCATCTGATTGGTACGTTTAAACAATCAAACTTTGCTTATTTACATATTTATCAACACACTATTAAAAATAAAATAATGACTTATTTAATATTTAATATTTATTACATTATTACATTTTTTTAAAATAATTCTTATCGTTTATTCAAATCTATTAAACATTTTTTTAAAAATATTCTTTCTCACTTGATTTAAATCTTAACTTTTATAAGATCATTTAAAATAAACTAAATCTTTTTAAATACGTTATATTTTTAAAGTAATATTTTTAAAAATCAGATTTAATATTTTACATTAATATCTTTATTTTTATCTCGTGATAACTCACGTATTATTTATAAATTTTACAACATGATTTTTTAAAATAATTATGCAACTTTATTAGACAACTTCCACGCATGTGTGTGTATAACATCTGTTCTTTATAACACAAGAACGCTTGCCGTCGTCTAAAAATAAACTAACAATTGCTTTTTTAAAATAAATATTTATTTAAATAAATAAGATATTATAACAGATTTTAAAATAATTATTTGATATGATTAAAATCAAATATTAATCTCAATTTAAATACTTATAATTTAAAATATTTTTATTCACTTTTAACATATATTTCAAATTAAATAAATATCTTTGTCTAATTTTAACTTGTCTTTTAAATACTTTAGCTTTAAACATTTGTTATTAAATTTATTAATGCAGTATTACATCATAATCATCATCATTTTAAATATCTTCTCAATACCAACACAATTCACATACCAAATACTCATAGATTGCTTTAATTAAACTTATGATAACATTACCACAAGCAAAGTTAACATCACACTTTTTAAAATACTTCTTAAATTCAAAATTTTCTACTAGATTAGCATGAAACTTAAATGGTGACCCATACAAAAGGGCACAATATATATATGCTGGCACTAAAACCAATGTTTATTATAATTTACTGTATGTTTTATTTTCTATTATATATGCAGCATTCATATAAAAACCTATTGAACAGCTTCAAATAACCAGGTAAGTCTTTTTTATATCACTTACCTAAATATAACCTTTTTTATGGCGTTAAACGACCCATTAAAATCTACCATAATGGAGGAAATTTGCAAACCTCATCAATCCAACGTTATCGATCATAATTTGATAGCCTCCACTATACCTTCCAATTTCCAATCTGGAATTAACCAAAATTCTCATAGCAAAAATAATCAAAAAGTAAATAAAGAAATCAAGCCACTAACAGGAAAGTTTTTTCAAATCAGAAAAAAAAACTCCAAACAATAATCATGCGAAGGAAGTCATCAGCGATAACCAGGGCCGGATTTTCCTATAGGCTAACTAGGCTTCAGCCTAGAACCTCAAGATCAAGAGGGGCATACATTCAAATTGTTAGCAGAATTAAAATTACATTATTCTAAAAACAGTGAACACTAAAACACTGAACCGAAAATAAGGAGAAATTCTACGCATATGACTAATAAACAAACATAAAAAGTTATTGGTTAAGATCAACGCATTCGGCTCACTGGGTCTGTTCATTTGTATATACTAGATTGCACCAAATTATAGTTCATACATTCACTGATTACTATGGCAAATATTGATGTGCCTTATGCTACTAAGCTCTGGTTTGTTCTTGCATAAATAAAGTACAGATTAGTATAGATTAGAAAGACAAACGAACAGACCTGTTGATATTATATTAGTGTTACTTCGATAATATGAAACGTGTTAATGTTATTAGAAAAGATTCTTATCTTAGGATTGCATACACGATCACTTGATTCTCGCCTTTTGAGTTCAGTAGGTTCAATACTTTAGTGAAGTGTTTATAGACTATTGAAAAAAATTTTTGTAACAATATCTTCATTTTGCAGAATTCTAAGTAAGTTATTAACATATTTTTAATTTGCATATTTTAAAATGTATATTACATGCTTTATTTAAAATTTTCATGATTATATGTATATAATTCATTATTCATAATTGCTATTTTTTTTCAATGAGACAAAATAACAGTTCCATACAATCTTGATTGAAAAAAGATAATTTAGTTTCATTATTGAATTAAAGATATTTTGGAAATAATTTTTAAATTGATTAGTGTTTGAAATTCAGAAATTAACATTTATTATTTTATAAACAATGACTATTATAAGAGATGTGCTATTCATGGAAATGAGTTTTTGTTTTACTTCTATTTATTATTCGAAAATGAAGTGTTTATTGAAAATTTTGATAAACAAAACAAAACTTACCACAGTTCAAATGTTATTTTTTGAATTAATAATAAATAATTAACTTTTATTTATGCACAATAATTAATAACTAAAATATTTGGTTCTAGATTCTAATCTAAGAATGAGTAAAAGATTTGAAAGTGGCACTTGCAAACGCAAGAAAAAGAAGCTACAAGAGTATGAGGCAAAGAAGTTAACATCGATTACTGCTTACTGACGCAGATGATCTGATGCTCAGATCCTACTTCACAGCCCACGTCCAATCTCGTACCACATAACCATGTTCAAACCTATCCTTACACATGTATATATATTTATTAGTACATATATTTCTTTTGCTTTATTAGTTTAATATAAATAACGTAGATATTTATATATCTTAACCTAAAACCATTTAAT
The DNA here is from genome assembly GCA_028023455.1 of Epiperipatus broadwayi. Taxonomy (NCBI): domain Eukaryota; kingdom Metazoa; phylum Onychophora; class Udeonychophora; order Euonychophora; family Peripatidae; genus Epiperipatus; species Epiperipatus broadwayi. Next base: position 7,693,593 of record JAQFVV010000036.1, on the reverse strand, counting down.
AAATAAATAATTAATATTATTCTCAGGTGTATGCGTGCGTAATGGATAAATATATATATTTTCAGTGTGGGAGATTGCTTAGAAATCATATATTATATTATATATAAAATTGTATTTAAAAATCATGTATGAAACATTATTTTTTCTATATTTAATTTAGCAGGCAGAAATGATGCAATTCTTTTAAAAAGTTTCTCAAAAACAATTACCCGGAAAAGCCCATTAGTTAAAAGTAAAAGATTACAATTTTGTAATAGTAAAATAAATCCATTAGTGGAAATTTTGTCCATGCCAGCTTGTTTTAAAATCATAAGACTTATTTTAAAACAATCATTTGAGAAACTGATAACAGAATTGCATTGTTTCAAGTCTTACAAGATAAGGGAGATCCGGTCAGCCGATTTTAGCTGTACTTAAGTATTTAAAATGCCTCAGGTCCAGCATTAGTTGCTATGCTACATCACCAAAATAGGAGTATAAACATTGCTGGATTTGAATCCAACAGAGGGGAGACAACCATAAATTTCATGATGCTAAACCAAATCCACATCAGTCTGAAAGTTTATCCAATGTGCTGTGAGTAGAGTAAATTTCACCTTCCCCTCCATTCCAATATGCTTTTCCCGTAACAAAGCTCCAGATCCCGTACTTATGAACTCTAAATATCTGCCCATAAAGTAAATGCCACCTATCGTGTCGTATTTAAACCCTAGATCTAGTGCACTACTGCTGATGAGCATTATTTGTATCAAGGACTGCTACTCCAGATATCAAGGTAAAAGAACTTTAGCTGCTCTTGATTATCAAATTCAACCTTCTTTATAATCCTGGTGCTCTGTTCTGATACTATGTTTAAATGTTTTCATATTATGTAACTTTCTATAATATAACTCTATGGCATCAGGCCTTAATATAAATGTTAGTCATGCAGAAGCACCAAACAGCATCAAATATTTAGATCTGGAAGCAATGATCGAAGCAGACCGTTTTTATTATAAAATGAACATTAAGCCCATTCATATTAGAAGCCATATACATCATTCATCAAATACATCTGAGATTCATAAATTTGCTGGCCTCAAATCATTTTTGTATAGAAACAATTGTCTATGTAGTTTTGAAAATGACAAGAGAAACAACATTAAAATTTACAGAAATGATTTTATTAAGGTCCAATATAACCATCGGATTATTGATAAGATAATTGTGAAATTCAAAAGAAGGCATAATCGGATTAGACAGCAAGATAAACCTAGGATTTTATTACCGTATATTCGCAATATTCACGATAAAATGCGTAAGATCTTCCGTTCGGAATTTTGTGTATGTTTTAGATTGCCCTCTAACTTGAATAGATGTTTAAATAATACTAAAGATTTCATTCCTCCAATTCATGCACAACAGGCAGTCTACAAAATTGCATGCAGAGAACACAATTGTCATGCTGTATATTATGGAGAAACGAAAGCATCCATTCAGGTTAGATTGACCCAGCCTATATATTCATATAATAGAGCTATGGCTGATTCATCCCATCCGTCAATTTTGGTACAACATGTAATTGCTGCGGTTCATGCATGCAAGCCGGATGAACCTAAAATTATGTGTAGGGAGAGAAGTGATCTGAGAAGGAAAGCTAAAGAAGCAGTTTTTAATCATTTCGGAAAAGCACGCATTGAATAAGAGAGAATCTTTTTACGCTTTATCAAAGAGGTGGCATGCTGAGGCGCTTTAACCCTTATTTGCATATTCGCTTATGTTAGGTGTACATTTGCATATTAGTATACTGTTTGAGAATTATTAAAATTTGTATTGTCCTTGATTATGAAGGGTAGCCTTCGAAAATGTTCGGATAATTTACAAATTGTTGATATTTATTTATATATCATATTTTGTTGTTTGAGTTATATTTTGGAATTAATGTGTGTATTTATTTTAACGGATTTAAATTTTACATTAATATCTTTACCACACATTTGTTTTTGTTATAAATATAACTCTATATAACTTATCCTCATTAAACCTCTATTAATATGTTTTCTTTTATTTCCATGCGGCAAATAACTCTAGTTTAATATGTTTATGTATTTGTTTTTTTTTAAATGCCAATAATATATCCAAAATAGCCAACATACATTTTATTTCTATTTTTCCTACCCTTTACTTATGGGGTAATTAAGAATGTAAATTAATTAAAAACCAAGTCTTATTCAACTTATGCAGGTGTTCGCGATTTTGGAAAAACAAAGTCATTAAATTATAAAATTTGCTATAGAAAACAGATCAACATCTGTTTTCCTAAAAATGTTTATTCTTCTTTCTAAATAATAATAATGCGCTATTCTTAACTTTTAATGTACCTTATATATATAAAATCTTTATTTTATTCCAAATATTACCACTACCTTGTTTATTTATGAATCAATTTATTTACCTTTATAATAGCATTTATTAACCGAGATTGGTATTTATTAAACATGTGGGGAGTTATGAATAACTTAAAGCAAAATGGAGGGGGTATCTTTCCGTCTTAATATTTTATATTTTAGTTAAATTTATCATTCATGCCTGTTTAGCGATTAGATCATACCATTATACAGAGTATTCTTAAATTATGTGTATTAAATAAGTAAGATAGTCTATAAAGCTATATATTTCGTTATTCTCAAGCGTTGCGTGCATATAGGCCACTTCGTTTCATATATATATTCGTGCTTCTCTCTTATATGGAGGTATTCGCAAAGTCAAGCCCCATCGTCATTCTCAATGTCCATGAAACATGCTGTAAAACCACCCTGGGGACATATTTGGTTGTGTGTGCATGCTTTATATGGGGGGTGATCTGGAAAATCCAGCCCAATAAATGCATCGCAGACCACTCTTCGTTTCTAGATCCTGCCGACGTTTGCAGAGTAAATCAGTAATTCTTGCCTAATAAATTTCATGAGGCACACACCAAGATGCATAACTGGACTACATAAACCTGCCGCCATGCACGTACCGCCCTTCGTTATATTTCTAGTAAACCCACAAACATCCATAAGCCATAATGTTGTAATTTTGCTAAACAGACATCTATGTCCATTATTTAAGATGCGCGTCATTGCGATGAACTTAGTATTATTAATACAAATATTCATTAGCCATCCCACATGTCTGCCACTTTATAAACAATTTAATAATTATATTCTATACAAATGTAATATTTCTTATTAAACAATTATTCTCTTTCAAATCGTTTAAATGCTATTTTCGTTTTCTCTGGGGGTGGAATAGTATTTCAATAATACATTTCTAATAGCGCTAATTCTGTAAGGTATCTATTATTGGCATAGCTGCAAATATAAGCAAAGTTATTGTAAAATCTGATTTCTGATTTATAAATCAGAGACAATCTTAGTTCCTAAAATCAACTATTATATAATATTTATGAGGCTAGTGTCCAACAAATAATCAGACACTTTTATTTGTTTTATTAATATAATAAATCTTAAAATATATATCATACATTTTTGAATGATTGCTTTCTTTTATTTAAGTTAATAATAACTGATAAGTTATGCCCATGATGACTAGATGATCTCCGCTAAAAAACATAATTAATATGCAAGGTCAAGAGCCTTCATTGCTCCTAAATTATAGTTCAGTTTAAGTTAGTCTATCGTTAAATTTAGACGTCTTTTTGTGTCTCCGATGAGCGATGCTGGCGGTAAGAAATGAAATTAGATAGATATCATCGGGATTGTTGCTCATAAGTTGGTAGATCTGGGAAATAGGCAAATAGTGCAGAATTCACGAGTGTTACTGGCTTATGTATCTTGCGCATGATTGGATTCGAGGTACTTTTGCCTAGATGCTAGATCGTGTTATGTGAACATACAAAGCCGACTAGCACAGATCCCCCCCCCAGATATGGCGCATCAACATAGGGCTTCGAATATAAAAACTCACATACCTGGTATAGTAGTAGATAGTGATAGATATAACTTTTTTTTTCATAATGATATTGAATATATATATGTGTAAAAAAATTTTCCTTGGTTCATACACCCAGCTTAAATTTTTTTTAAATATTAGTACACACTCTCTGCAAGACATTATTAGTATAAGTATAAAAAGTTTTTTTCAGTATATATATAAAAGTATATTTCTCCAGTAAATTACATATGCAATATTATTCTCATAAAAGTTTTAAAAATATACACCATTTTCACAAATCTATAAGAGAAATAAAATAGTGGCAGTTTTGGTTTTCTTTTCTTTCACGTTATAATAAAATATAAAGAAGTATATGCTCTAAATCAGGGGTGGGCAAATAGCAGCCCGCGGGCCACATGCGGCCCGCGAAGAGTTTTTTTGTGGCCCACCAAGACAGTCAGAAAAATCCACCTTGTAATATTTTTCACGTTCAGTTAAGCCTTCTATTACGAAATAAAATGCATGAGAGTTACTCAAGCTATGAAAAAGAAAATATATTCAGATCATTTACGAGTCTGGGTATCTCAAGAACATAGATATATTTCCTAATTAACTTAACCTAATATTATTTATAATTTGAAGTGCCAGTGGAATCAGTTTTTTTATTTATTTAAAACAGGATGCCAGAATTCATACAAGAATTCGCTGATATTCATCGCGTCGCACATCGTAAATTAAAAAGAAAATACTAAAAGTAAAATCAGGATAACATTGTATTATTTTTTCGGGGTTTAACTAAACAATCATATTGGCAAAGGTAATTTATAGACTATAATAAATTAGCAATAAAAACGCACAATGAAAAGTTGATATTAAAAGTAAAATATTTTATTTAAACAAATGAAAAATATTTAAAAAATAAATTATTAAAAAATTGAAAAAACATACATATATGCTTATCCAGAAAATGATATTGATTAAATAATTCTTGTTATGAATTTTTCACACTTCTACAAAGTTCCTTGAATGATAAAAAATGGAAATGTCTCTATTAGTAGTATGTTAGAAGCTTATAGTTACATTAGTTGGCCAACATTTTTAGTCACAAATCGGGAATAAATAATCTTAGCTTACCGGTAAGTTTGTCATGTACATGTATTTCTTGGGATCCCAAGATCATAGGAAGTTAACTAGTTTCAGTCTGTCAACATTCTCTTAACACTCCTGATCAGTTGCAAGGTATAGCTTGACATGAAGGTTCTGGAGTAATATCTTTACAGTGAAAGAAAGTGTCCACATGCTGTGATTTCTATTCATGCCTGATGCATTGGTTCAGCTTATGAATATTCTGGGAGGTGGCATTTATCGCAATTGAGAGAACAGGAATCACATCTAGCCCTGTTCCCTCACCCATCCATGCGAGACAAAGCCAGCAAAAGACCCCGCTCGAAGCTATTTGTTTCATTTTATACTCTTGATCAGTTTTTTAGTTTTCTGCGCATATATTTTATTTTTTTGTTTCTTGTAGTTGCAATCTTGTACGTTTGGATTTTTTTTTCATTTATTTATCTGGATTAGTAATCTGTTTGTCTTTTTTAATCCTTCCAATTTTAACTTTTATTTGTAAATGAATAAATAATTCGAAACAAACAATCAACTTTCATTGCACGTTTTTAAAAAATAAATTTTAATAAATAAAAAAATAAATCGCATATTTTACACGAACTTTAAACTTGACTTTTTTTTTAGCTTTCAAGTATTATCAAATGCCAAATATATTTGGACCATCTATATGCAGATGGAACAACCGTGAAAAGAAATTTCCTCCTGTGCGCAACCGAAGATTCATCTCGTATTTTCCACTAGGACAGCCATGTCAATACGCATGCGCAGTGTAGATATAATGTATAGTGCTTTTCCGGTTAATCTGTTTAAATTCAATTTTTGTCTTTGCAACAGTAAATATATAAATTTCCAAAGTGAAACCATGAACCCTCCAAAAAAACGTAAAATCGATAATGTCATATTTTTAATGAAGAATGGACAAACAAATATTTCTTTGGTAATACAGGGAATAAAGCAGTTTGTTTATTGTGTCATGAAACGATAGCCATATTTAAGGAGTACAATCTGAAACGACATCATGAAACAAAACATAGGGAATTTGGCTGCAAACTTTCCAAGGAAGAACGTAAAATAAAAGCTGCAGAGTGTGTGAAAAGGCTGAAGAAGCAGCAAACAATATTAATAAAGCAATCAACACTTCAAAATAGTGCTATAGAAGCAAGTTTCATGGTAGTCTACAACCATGCTAAACGCAACAAGCCTTTTTCAGATGGCGAGTTTATTAAGCAATGTATGGTAGAATGTGCAAGCATATTGTGTCCTGATGTGAGAAGCAAATTTGAAAGCATTTCATTGTCAAGAAGGACTATAGTGCGGCATATTGATTCAATTAGTGATGAACTCACAGAACAGCTGAAGACTGCGAGCAAAGGTTTTGTTTGGTTTTCTTTGGCACTGGATGAGAGCACAAATAATGAAGACACTGCGCAATTACTCATCTTTATCCGTGGAATTGATGAAAATTTTGTCATCACAGAGGAATTTCTTGGCCTAGAATCAATGAAAGATAGAACCACTGGTCAGGAATTGCTTGAGTGTGCTGTGAATTGTGTGGAGAAAAGTGGCTTGTCCTGGAACAAAATGGCAAGCATTACAACAGATGGTGCCAGAGCTTTCAGTGGAAAAAATGTAGGTATGGTTAAGCTTTTAAAAAACAAATTACAAGCACAAGACACAGACAGTGATATCTTGTCTTTTCATTGCATTTTGCATCAGGAGAGCCTTTGTAAAACTGCATTGGACTTAAAGCATGTGGTAGATCCTATTGTTAGTGTGGTGAACATAATCAGAGCAAGGGCACTCCACCATCGGCAGTTCAAATCTTTTCTTGAGGATGTCGAGGCAGAGTAGGAAGATGTAATTTACCACAACAGTGTGAGATGGTTAAGCCTGGGCAAAATGATAAAAAGAGTCTGGGCATTGCAGAATGAAATCCTCTTATTTCTGGACATGAAGGAGATATCTCATGATTTTGTTACAAAAATAGGATGTGAGGAGTAGAAATATGAGATGATGTTTGCAGCTGATGTATTTGAGAAATTGAATGAACTGAATGTGACATTGCAGGAAAAGGGATTGTTTGCACATGAAATGTGGCAGCATGTAAAATCTTTCAAAGCAAAACTAGGTCTATTTGCAAGGCAAGCAGCTGGAAGCAATTTTTGTCATTTCCCTTTATTAGGAAAACAGAAAGTGCCTGAAAGTGTTTCTGCTAAGATTAAGGATCATCTGCAGGAGTTTGGTGGATGAAGTCACAAAAAGATTTCAGGACTTTAAGAAAATTGAGCCTAAATTCAATTTGCTCTCTTTTCCTATCAGTGCTGATATTGACACAGCACCTGAAGAGCTGCAGCTTGAACTTATTGACATGCACTGAGATCACACTGTGAAAGAAATGTTTAATGCTGTGACATTAGTTGACTTTTACAAATCTTTGTCTGCTGAAAAATTTCCATGTATAAAGAAATTTGCTGGGAAAATGTTCTCTATATTTGGATCTAAATATATTTTTGAGCAAAGTTTTTCCTGCTTGAAGATCAACAAGAATAAATATAGATGCTCTTTGACAAACATTAACTTGCATGCTGTGATGAGAATCTCAACAAGCAATCTCACTCCTGATTTCAAAAAATTATAGAAAAGTGTGATAGGGTACATTTGTCTCATTAAACTGATTCTAAAATTAAATGTGCACAATAAATAAATTAAATAAAACTGCCACTATCTTATTTAATTTATAGTTATTGATTTTTATGGTACAATTTATACCTTTTCTGAAATGCAAAGTTGACTAATGAATGCAGTCATTTTAAAAGGTGCGGCCCTTTGCTAATCTCCATTTCCACAAAGTGGCCCCCAAGCCAAAACAATTGCCCACCCCTGCTCTAAATAATAATAAATAATGTTTTATATAGTATTTTTGTTCCTTTTCCATAAATATTAATTACATGTATAATTCTCCTGAGTCTTGAAAGAAGTGACAGCTTTTAAGGGGCTTTCACTTTCATAAAATAAAGAAGGGTGTTTTTCAAAGAAATAAATAATGTTTTATATATAAAAGTTTTTCATAGATGTTTTAAATACATGTAGGATTCCTGTGAATAAAATAGTGGCAGCTTTTAAGGGGCTTCCACATTTATAATAAAAGATAGATAAAAAAAGTATGTGCGCTAAACAATAATAATGTTTTATATATAAATGTTTTTCCATAAATGTTTTTAAATGTATATTTTCGAGTTTGCAAAAGAGGTAAAGTAGTGACAGCTTTTAGGGGCTTTCACTGTCAAAGTATAATGAAATAAATATTCCAAATAATCGCGACTATGCAGAATTTTTTTTTATTATTAATAATACTCATATGCATATATAACCGCCTCAGGTGGCAGCTTTTAAATACTTTCACTCCCTTATATATATAAATATTTGTTAAAATAATGACTTTTTTTTATCATATTATTAAGCTGTGGGTGTATAACTGTTATAAATAATATATATTTTACAAAAATGTATAATCCAGTAAAAGCGGATCGTCTGGCCAGATCATATAGCCCTGGCCTTTTGGCTGGCGCCCAGTAGAAATACCAATATAAATTTGCCAATAGGTAGTAGTTATTAGAATAAAAGAATAGTTTAAGACAATGATTAATAATGCAAAGAGTTATGTAGTTTTTTTTTTCTATATATATAAAATATGTGTGTATCAATTTTAATAAATGCAATTGCTAATAAATAATTTTGTTAAGATGTTTCAGGAGCTGAAGAACAACCAAACAAACAATGAAGCAGGACAGAAAGAAGGCCAGGTAGAAAACATAAAAATTATTATATATATTTTGTATTAAAAAACTAGATCTAGGAATTAATGTTAAAAGAAATAAAAGTCAGGCAGGATGGAGGTAATTATAAGTAAATATAAATTAGGTATGGGAGTGGAAGATTAGAGCAAAGGGGAAGAGTGTGAGAATGGGGGAGGAGGTGTTAATCCGTAGTGAAATAAAAATAAAAAGAACCATAAACTTATCTGTGTAGTTAGGAAAAACAATAAGAAAATTTTTCTATTTTTAAATCCAATAGACAAAAGGAGGGCAGTAGTGAGGAAGATAGCATGGACCAGGGAAAAGCGTTGAAGTCAGGCAAAATAGTTTTGGAAAGTGATAATAAACCTAAGGAGGTCGACAATCCAACTGTAACCATGGAAACAGTAGTATGGATGTTGAAAAGAATGGAAAAGAGGTTTGAGAATTTAGAATCAAAGATTGAAGACGTAAGAAAACAGACAAAGGACTGGATGGCCACCACGTAGGACAAAATGAATAACACCATAGCGACAAAGATAGATGAGGTACAAATAGAGTGCCGACAGAAATGCGATGATATTCATAACAAGTTCGAGGGGTCTCTAAAGGACCACAAGCACAAAACTAGGGATGCCATCCAGGAAATAAAGGGAGAACTCATAGACAAGCAAAACAAGTAAGAGGCCACCTTTCTTGTTTATTTTGATAAAATTAGGGAAGAGATCAACAACATAAAGGAGGATATGATATGAACCGAGTAAAAATCAGAGACGTCCGAACAGACTAGAGTCAAGATGAGCATAGAGGAAGAAGGTTTGGAGAGTATACCAAACAGACCCCGCCCTATGCCAGAAACCAGCGGGTGAAGATCAACACCCATTATGTCAAAGAAACAAGTAATATACTCACCTATATCACTGACCAAATTTATCCAAGTTAAAGCATTCAAAGGGGTCGTCGAAGAAAACCCAAGTGTGCACATATATAGCCTACAGGAACTATTCAAATTACAAGTGCCATCAGTGGACCAGGTGGCGCTCGCTGTCCATTATTTACAGTGGTATGCCAAATCATGGTGGGACTTATGAAGATAAGCCACCAGACTTTGAAAGTTATTCACTTGCCCTATTGAGAACTTTTTGGAGCGAGGAGCACCAAGACGGTATTTACCATGCAATTTTAAAAAAGGCCTATGGTTCTATTAACCAGGAGACTCATATGCAATTTTTCATCACGCAGGTGACACGTCTCCGACCGTTGACCAAGTTTCCGTTCACGGAGACTCAAATTATTAGAGCAATACAGCAAAATATGCCACCTTATGTACAGCAGATGATGGTGGGATGTCAGGTGAGGAAGATAGAGGAAATGGCCCAATTCCTCACCACCAACGATTATTCGCCCATACAAGCTGAACCAGTCAAATAACACTCCAGACCCTTGGGTCAACCATCTAGAGACCAACACAACTCATGGCGAGGGAACCGACCAGTAGCAAACAATAGAACTGGCAGATCGAGGGAGAAACTAAATAAATCTGAGCTGGATCGATAGAACATGACAAAATGGACGTACTGATCGACAAATGACCCCAGACATTAGTGTAATGTTTATATGTTTGTAATGTGTAATAGAGATTGTTTTTTTTTTGTTTATTTCTATTTTATGCTAATCATAACTAAGAAGTAATAATAAGATGAAACATGCAACTTTAACATAAAGATAAATAAAACCAACTGTTCCCTCCAAATCATCATACCGTAGAGATATTTAGGTAGTCTTACCAGATAGGTGAGAAAAATTTTTTTTATTAAGATAAGTTCAAAACAATATTCAGTTAGATATAAATGAAATTTTTTACCCGTGATACATGTCACCAAGCCACTGGTTGTTCTTTAGTCACCGAGACATCAAGTAAAATATATATATATATTGTACCCTTACTTCTCGATGTATAATATAATTTGAAAATACAACTAGCTCAATTAAATTATAATGCTTAATTAAAATTTGCATATCTATCTTTAATTTACTTTTATACTATCATATTCTAATTAAATTTATTATCAATTATTAAAATCAATATAGTTCTATAGTATGTACTAATTAAATAAGTATTTATCAAAATCATGAGACTGTGAAGTAAAGTTACAAAGCAATAAGTAGATTTACATTGAGTCAATATCTCCCAAGACATTGTCTCAATGGCATAAGAATACTATTACCTCCTTACTATCCTATTACTACATCTACAGCATTCTTATGGCTTTTAAATAAAATAAACTATCTTTAAATGTAATAAACAAATAAATCTTAACTTTTATTAAGAAAATATAATTAAATAATCTCAGGCTCTTCTAATAATTTTAAGGCAATAATAATTCATGTAAATAAGTATGATAAGGGATTTTATATCAAACCTAAATACACCTAACTTATTCTCATAATAATATATAATACTAATCTTATGGTATAATTTAATCTTATCTATTTCTGTCATATCATCAATTATTAAATAAATAATCATATGTATATCTTTTATTTTCATATAGCATCTTAATTTTGGAATAGATCAAAATCTTATAATTCAATAATCTGTGGCAATAAATAATATTGTACTCTTATAATGTGCATTATAATTACCCCATGACCATAATAATATTATATGTTAATATCAATCAATTCTTATAAAATGATATCAAGAAAATATTGTGTTTATTTTTAAATAATAATAATAATTCATACTGTGCAAATATTATGTTTGTTCAAATTATCTGTTGTCAAATGCTGTGGTATAAAATAATGAACTCGACACACTTTTAAAACAAACTAAACAAATTTATTTACATTAACTTCAACTAAGAATTTATTTACAATATTTACAGTTTAAAATTAGGAAAACAAAAAAAAAATAAAATAAGAAAATAATAATACAATATGTTTACACTGTTATTAACTCATACTCCTAATAAGTAATTATACATTCTTTAAAATGCTGTACTAATAACATTGAAGTATGCTTTTAAAACTTAAACTTTAAATAAATATCAGTGAACTTCAATTATTACACAGAAAAATTTATGTAAACAATATTTATGTAGCATATGTAAACAATTAAACTTTACTAATTAAATTACTACATCACTTAAGTATTACTGTTACTTATTTCATTATGTACTAGTATGTGTTTATTCTATCATCAGCATTACTCTAATATCATAATATAGAAACTAATGTATCTTTGTAATGTAATAACAATAATTGATTATAATTTATATTTCATTTAATACAATTTATGTTACATGTTTTTATTAAATATGCATTACATATATGTACTGTTAAAATAATAATATTTAAATCATTCATCAATTTCAAATTCATATAGTATTACATTAGATAAATTCTATGATTCTTTCTATGTAAAATTATTACTTTACTTTATGTGTTATTCTACTTCTTCATAATAACTTCTATCTACAAAAAAAAAAATCCTCTACAACTTATTTAAAATTCCGGGAAAACAACCTTCAACTTTAAATAAATACTAATTATCCAAACTATTTAGACTTCATCATCTATATTCAGTAAATCTTCAATCCAAATATAAACTTCTACATAAAATTTAACTTAATTTATCCAATAAAACAAAAGTAAAATATAGACTTTTAAATCTCTTCCTAACTTACAATAAAATAATTACTTATGAATAATAAATATAATTCTAATACTCCAACATAATAATAATAAAAAATAAAATCAAAATTTTATTTACAAAAGAATCATATAATTATTTCTAAAAACTTCTTATGTAATGTTGTATCATATTTATATTATAAATTCAAATTATGCATATCCAAATAAAACTGTCACTGCCAATATAATGTGTGTATATTTCAAAATATTTATACATTCATTCAAATAACATAACATTTGGATGATCTAAAGAAAACATATCAAATACATCAAAATTATTATAATTATACAATTTTTACCATAAATAATGATCTAATATACAGTCCATCTTCCAATATTCTTCGGAACTACAGCTTCATAAAATAAATCACATTTACACTCACAATCATTATTTAACATATTACGTGTTATATTAATTATAAGATAAACTTATGCAATTAATTATTATATTACTTTTAGTTATTATTTTAAGGAATGTACCTATCTTATTTTTTAATAAATTAATAATATTTAATTTTTTATGTTAGATAAGTAAAACAGAATTCATATTACGTAACTCCAGCGATGTCTTCTTTTCACCATAATAGTTCTTTAATCCTAGGTACACATTCACTCAAACACCATTTCCGTTTTCCGGTCCATCACGTGGTTTTTTAAAAAGTTTATAAAATGATAACGTTCTTTTAAAATAAAATAAAAGTTCCCCACAAGAAAATAAAATAAAATTAAAATAGTTTATAGGCTCCGGATCCAGTTCCTTAACGAAATTATTTAAAGTTATTATTTCTAAATTAGTCTATAGTTTATGAAAAATTATCATTTAATTATTTTAATTGACTTGGACGTCCACATATTACTTGCGCATTTCTTAACAAAATATCCAGGTAAGAATAAGCTTCTTCATCTAAAACGACCAGCGTTTAAATTATTTTAATATAATAACCTTATTATATTAAGATTTTTAATTAATTATATTTTTAATTTATTTGCCTTTTAAAATTGTCAACATTCAGTCTTTTAAACATAAAGACTTAACAAGGCAAGTATTTATAAAACTACTTTTATTTCTAATATCTTTACTTAAGATATATATTTAAGTTTATAGCTTGCAAAAAAATACTTTCTTCATAAAGAAGTATTTTATTCTATAAAATATCTATTTTCTAATAGTCAAGAGCAATTAGCTTTTAAAATTATATATTGTCCAAAATACTACTTTTCTCCATCTCGTAACTTTCTGAACTAATCCAGCGTTTGTCATATTTCTAGTATAAAGTTTCCGATATATTTTCACTATATATGATGTTCCCATGACCATTTGCTTGTAAATTGAGCTTCAATATAGAGACGATTGATAAGGAAAAATTAAATTAACACTGCATGTCTATCATTTAAAACTTTTATAAATTATTTACAATGACACTCTTATAATTTTAAAATTGATTTTGAGAGCGTCTATCAAATTTACTTTGCTATTTTAAAAAACACAATTAACTTGAAAAATTCAATCACAAAGTCCTCTCCTAACAATTGAACTAAGCTTTTATACCAGAAGAAACTTCTCATTTGATTGGTACATTTAAACAATCAACTTGCTGGCTTATTTACATATTTACCAACAACACAAAATTAAAAATAAATAATGACTTATTTAATATTTAATATTTATTACATTATCAAATTTTAAAATAATCCTTATCGTTTATTTAAATCCACTAAACATTTTTTTAAAATATTCTTACTTACTTAATTTTAATTTTAACTTTTATAAGATTATTTAAAATAAACTAAGTCTTTTATATACGTTATATTTTTAAAGCAATACTTTAAAAATCAGATTTAATATTCTACATTGATTTATCTTTATTTTATCTCGTGATAGCTCACGTATTATTTATAAATTTTATAACATGATTTTTAAAATAGTTTTGCAATTTTACTAGATAACTTCCAAGCATGTGTGTGCATATTTAACTAACATCTGTTTTCTTTTACAACACAAGAAACGCTTGTCATAATCCAAAAATAACTAACAATTGCATTTTTAAAACAAATATTTATTTTTTTAAAAATAAATAAGATATTATAACAGATTTTAAATTAACAATTCGATATTATTAAAATCAAATATTAATCTTCTATTTATGTACTTATAAAAATTAAAATATTTATATTCTTTTATAACACTATTTTATCAACAACAAATATATGCATTTAATTTTAACTTGTCCTTTAAACACTTTTAGTTTTAAATACCTACTTATTAAATATATAAATGCAATATTAACTATGGCCAGTTTTCCCAACCATATACTACTATCATCTTTATTTAAAATGTCTCTCTCAATTTCAGCACAATTTCACATATCAAATACTCATAGATTGCTTTAATTAAACCTTTTGAAATATTACCATAAGCAAAATTAACATCACATATTTAAATATATCTTAAATTTAAAATTTTTTAATAGATTAGCACAAAATTAGATGGTGACCCATACAAAAGGGCACAATATATATATATTTTTTAAATCTTCGTTTTTTGTTTTTTTATTCATTAAGTTCGGGAAAATGAAGCGGATGATCTGATGCTCAGATCCTGCTTCACAGCCCACGTCCAATCTCCTACCACATAACCATATTCAAACCTATCCTTACGCACGTATATATATTTATTAGTACATATATTTCTTTTACTTTATTAGTTTAATATAAATAACGTAGATATTTATATATCTTAACCTAAAACCATTTAATAAATAAATAATTAATATTATTTTCAGGTGTATGCATACGTAATGGATAAATATATATTTTTAGTGTGGGAGATTGCTTAGAAATCATAAATTATATTATATATAAAATTGTATTTAAAAATCATATATGAAACTTATTATTTTTCTATATTTAATTTAGCAGTCAGAAATGATGCAATTCTTTTAAAAAGTTTCTCGAAAACAATTACCCGGAAAAGCCCATTAGTTAAAAGTAAAAGATTACAATTTTGTAATAGTAAAATAAATCCATTAGTGGAAATTTTGTCCACCCCAGCTTGTTTTAAAATCATAAGACTTATTTTAAAACAATCGTTGGAGAAACAGATAACAGAATTGCCTTGTTTCAAAAGTCTTACAGGATAAGGGAGATCCAGTCAGCCGATTTTAGCTATGCTTAAGTATTTAAAATGCCTCAGGTCCAGCAGTAGTTGCTATGCTACATCACCAAAATAGGAGTATAAACACTGCTGGATTTGAATCCAACAGAGGAGACAACCATAAATTTCATGATGCTAAACCAAATCCACATCAGTCTGAAAGTTTATCCGATGTGCTGTGAGTAGAGTCAATTTCACCTTCCCCTCCGTTCCAATATGCTTTTCCAGTAACAAAGCTCCAGATCCCGTACTTATGAACTCTAAATATCTGCCCATAAAGTAAATGCTACCTATCGTGTCATATTTAAACCCTAGATCTAGTGCACTAATGCTGATGAGCATTATTCATATCAAGGACTGCTACTCCAGATATCAAGGTAAAAGAACTTTAGCCACTCTTGATTATCAAATTCAACCTTCTTTATAATCCTGGTGCTCTGTTCTGATACTACGCTTAAATGTTTTCATATTATGTAACTTTCTATAATATAACTATATAACTTATCCTCATTAAGCCTCTATTAATATGTTGTCTTTTCTTTTATGTTTATGTATTTATGTTTTTTTTAAAATGCCAATAATATTTTCAAAATCGCTAACATATTTTATTTCTATTTTTCCTACCCTTTACTTGCGGAGTAATTAAGAACGTAAATTAATTAAAAACAAGTCTTATTCAACTTATGCAGGTGTTCGCGATTTTGGAAAAACAAAGTCATTAAATTATAAAATTTGCTATAGAAAACAGATCAACATCTGTTTTCCTAAAAATGTTTATTCTTCTTTCTAAATAATAATAATACACTATTCATAACTTTTAATGTACCTTATATATATATATATAAAATCTATATTTTATCCCAACTATTACCACTACCCCATTTATTTATGTATCAACTTATTTACCTTCATAATAGCATTTATTAACTGAGATTGGTATTTATTAAACGTGTGGGGAGTTATGAATAACTTAAAGTAAAAAGGAAGGAGTATCTTTATGTCTTAAAATTCTATATTTTAGTTATATTTATCATCCATGCCTGTTTAGCGATTAGATCATACCATTATGCAGGGTATTCTTAATTTATGTGTATTAAATAAGTAAAATAGTCTATAAAGCTATATATTTCGTTATTCCCAAGCGTTGCGTGCATATAGGCCACTTCATTTCATATATATATATATATTCATGCTTCTCTCTTATATGGATGTATTTGCAAACTCGAGCCCCATTGTCGTTCTTAATGTCCATGAACCAGGCTGTAAAAACCACCCTGGGGACATATTTGGTTGTATGTGCGTGCTTTATATGGGGAGCGATCTGGAAAATCCAGCCCAATAAATGCATTGCCTACCACTCTTTATTTCTAAACCGATCCTGCCGACTTTGCAGAGTAAATCGGTAATTCTTGTATAATAAATTTCATGAAGCACACACCACGATCCATAACTGAACCACATAAACCTCCCGCCATGCACGTACTGTCCTTCGTTATATTTCTAGTAAACCCACCAACACCCATAAGCCGTAATGTTGTGATTTTGCTAAACAGACATCTATGTCCATTATTCAAGATGTGTGTCACTGCGATGAACTTAGTATTATTACTATAAATATTCATTAGCTGTCCCACATGTCTGCCACTTTATAAACCAATTTCATAATTATATTCTATACAAATATAATATTTCTTGTTAAACAATTATTCTCTTTCAAATCGGTTAAATGCTATTTTCATTTTCTCTGGGGTGGAATAGTAATATTTCTTGTTAAACAATTATTCTCTTTCAAATCGGTTAAATGCTATTTTCATTTTCTCTGGGGTGGAATAGTATTTCAATAGTACGTTTCTAATAGCGCTAATTCTGTAAGATATCTGTTATTGGCATAGCCGCAAATATAAGCAAAGTTATTGTAAAATCTGATTTCTGATTTATAAATCAGAGACAATCTAAGTTCATAAAATCAACTATTATATAATATTTACGAGGCTAGTGTCTGACAAATAATCAGACACATTTATTCCTAAAATCAACTATTATATAATATTTACGAGGCTAGTGTCTGACAAATAATCAGACACATTTATTTATGTTTTATTAATATAATAAATCTTAAAATATATATCATACATTTTTGAATCATTACTTTCTTTTATTTAAGTTAATATTAATTCATAAGTTATGCTAATGATGACTAGATGATCTCCGCTAAAATACATTAATATGCAAGGTCACGAGCCTTCATTGCTCCTAAATTATAGTTCAGTTTAAGTTAGTCTATCATTAAATTTAGCATAGTCTTTTTGTGTCTCAGATGAGCGATGCCGGCGGTGAGAAATGAAATTAGATCAATATCATCGGGATTGTTGCTCATAAGTTGGTAGATCTGGGAAATAGGCAAATAGGGCAGAATTCATGAGTGTTCCTGACTTATGTATCTTGCACATGATTGGATTCGAGGTACTTTTGCCTAGATGCTAGATCTTGTTATGTGAACATACAAAGCCGACTGGTACATTACACGCATGTGCCTACTAGTACTACTCAATTGGAAGCAATGCAACACATTGTATGTGAGGACGTGACCATTGCACCAACTCACAGTGACAATTTGGAACTAATTCAAGAGCAACTTACTGAACACGAATATACAAACGAGCCACAAGAAAATAATATGAATATTCAGAATTTTTTTCAGACAACTAATGAGAAACACTATGTTCAAGATAATGCAAATTTAGATAGTGATGTCAAATATATGTCTATTGTAACAGATGTTGGCTTGTGGACAAATTTATCGCAAAATGATATATCATATTGGGTAGAGAAGGGCCCTTCTCAAGTTCAGTATCACCATGGACCATTTTTAAATTCTAAGTGAGAATATAAGAATCAGTCCAGATTTTGTACAAATGCAATTTTTTATTCAACAAAAGCCAATGGACAAAAATATACCCTAGAATGGCTTGTGTACTCTCCCTCAAAAGGTCGCGTTTTTTGCTTTGTTTGTAAACTCTTTCCAAATATTGCATCTTCTGCAACAGCATTAACTTCTGAAGGGTTTAATGATTAGGAAAAACCCTGCTATCATTCAAACTTTAACTTCAAAGCTAGGAAGAAATAAGAAAAGAGCAGCAACACTGGCGTTACATTATAGAAAGAGTTTTCGCTGTAATTTGCACTCTTGCAGAGTGAGGCTTACCATTTAGAGGAGACAATGAAAAGTTTGGAACTCCAAATAACGACAATTACTTTGGTCTTCTAGAACTAGTAGCAAAATTTGATCCATTTTTAAGAGATCATATCGATCGATATTAAAATACTAGCTCAGGAAAACCATATCTGTCTAAACCTATATGTGAGGAAATTATTCAACTTATGGCAAATAAAGTGAAAGACACAATTGTGGTAGAAGTGAAAAAGACTGGCTATTTTAGCTTTTCAGTAGATTCCACTCCTGACATATCTCATATTGATCAGTTGACCTTAATTATTAGATATGTGTCACCTGAAGATGGTTTGCCAACTGAGAGATTTTTAACTTTCCTTGAGCTAAAAAATCACTCAGGGGAAAGCATAGCTGATTTAGTTAGTATTTAACTATATCACTACTGAACTTGAAATTGATTTCAGAAAATGCCGAGGACAGTCTTATGATAATGCAGCCAATATGGCTGGTAGATACAATGGTATGCAGCAAAAAATTATCAAAAAAAAAACAAGTTTGCAAGATTTGTTCCATGCGCTGGTCACTCTTTAAATTAAGGTCATTCAGCTGTTGATGGTTGCCTTGATGCTGTTACTTTTTTTGATGTTGTGAACGAAGTTTATATCTTTTTTCGTCTTCCACAAAAAGATGGGCAGTTCTGAAATCACATTTGAAACCTCATTCTAAAGTGCCTAAATATTTATCAGACACTAAGTGGGAGGCACATGCAAAAGTTACAGAAGCTATTTTAGAAAATTACAAATATCACTGATACACTTAATTATTTACATTCAGATAATACAAAGGGTGATATTAGATTGAGGGCTAACAATCTCTTAGAGAAGATGGAAGAATTTGAATTCGTGTTTATGCTCCATTTCTGGAATCGCATACCGAGACATTTTTCAAAAGTAAATAAAATTCTTCAAAGCTCTAATATTTTACTTAGTAGTTGTGCAGATTGGTACAAGTCACTTTGGATATTTTACGTGGAATTAGGGGAGATTTTGATGCACTTGAGCAACAAGCAAAAAACATGTTTGCCAACTACTGAATATAGAACTGCCAGAAGGATAATAAGAAGTAAAAGGCAAGGGAATTAAGAAAATTCATCTGACCCTGATGCCTTAGACAAACTCTCTTCAAGAGATAAATTTAGAATTAAATCATTTATTCCTATATTAGATGCACTAAAATCAAATTTAGTAAGAAGAGCTTCTGTTTATGATGATGTAGTGAAAATATTTTCCTTTCTCGCCGACCTTACATTAGCAACCAAAATACAACACATATACCTTCAAAAAATTCCACATTGTCGCATACAGACTTGTATCAAATAATATTCAAAGAAAATATTCAAGTGGCCTTCCCCAATGTGGAATCAATCTTACGGCTGTTTCTCAGTTTAACAGTCACTAATTGTACTGGAGAAAAATCATTTTCAAGACTTAAAAATATCAAAAATCAATTAAGAAGCACAATGACCCAGACGAGGTTGTCTTCATTGAGTATTTTGTTAATCGAAAATGAGACCTTCAGAAAAATAGATTTTGATGAACTTATAGAAGAATTCTGTGTGAAAAAGTTTAGAAATTCTTCTAATCTACTATTTCATTTTAAATGTATACTTGGATTGAATCAGTTCTTAAATAAAATAACTATTAACATAAAATTTAATATGATATACAATTTGATATTTTCTTTTTTGTGATCTGGATTTTGTTTGAATAAAGTTCCATTTTTGGTTTAGTTTATGACTTAAAATTCATAATAATTCATACTTAAACTTTAAATGCGAATTATTATGAAATAAATTTATCTGAATTGAATTTGGTTTAATCTTCAGTGTATTGAATATATTTAATTTAATTTGATAGAAAATATGATAATTTTTATTGCGTATTTTATTTTCGTAGTCAAAGATTTTCATTATTTGAATTTTGTTTCTTTGTAAATGTTGTGTGTTATGTTTGATTAGTTATTGTTACAAGTACTATAGATGGTGCTGAGAATAAATGTCCAAATAAGTGTTCTCAACTTTTTTTTATTTATTATCCGTGTCACATTTTTTATAAAGGTTAGTACTAATAACAACATGTTTCATTTAACATATTGATATATATCACAGTAATGATACAAACTTAAAAATGGGAGGTGAAAAGGCCTCATAAGTGGAATAGCCTAGGGCCTCTTTTCAATCTAAATCTGGCACTGGTGATAATATGAAAAACTTTCCTAATCTACAAAATAATAAAACTGACCACTGCAATCAAATTAAACACACCAATAGCAGTGAATTCAAAAAACATTCACTAACCAATCTATCTAATTCTGAAAATTTATTAAATATAAACACTTACACAAGAGTTGTTAAGGATCATTCAGTAAGCATCGTTAATAACGTTCAACTAACCTCCGAAGACATCATAGATGTTTACAACATAGATAATGAAAATCAAATAATGGACACAACAAACATTTCAAACTCACAACAAATAACTCCTGAATTATATGCCTATTATACTGAAAAATTTCACTCTACCATTCCACAAAATTTATTAAAATCTTTTAAAAAATTTTGCAACGCCAAATCTGTTATAATAACCATTACAAATAGTAATTGTGAACTTTAAAAATTTCCCATCGACAAACTCTATCAATTATTTACAGAAAAGAAACTGGAATTATATTTATAAAATACTAAACCATCCCAACAACAGATATTTATGCCTTGAGTTTCATTAAAAGATGCAAAAAGATATTTTTTAAAAACAATATTAAATTCCTTAGTGGAAAACTTCTGTTACATTGACATTGACCACTCTCTATTATTACACGGGCAAATTAAAAACTGTCACATTGATTTCTCAGAAATAGATTTCCAACTATTACTCAAACAGTACGGGAATGTCACCAATTTTAAATGTCAATTTAAAAAAATGCAATGACTCCTATATTCACAAATATAGCGATGTTTGCCTTCACTCTAAATAAAAATATTAATGCAATAGATATTCCTATGTTACATTCCTCAAATACATTGCCGCTAATTATAACATTTAAAGGTGTACCACCACAATGTTTTTCTTGTAAACAAAGAATTCACATTATAAAAAACTGCCCAAACAAATTTCGCACAAAATGCAGATTTAAACTCGCAAAACTACATCGATGTACGAAAACTCCAAAGCAACAGCAAGGCAATGACTCTAATATTATAATGCCAGCTGATAAACAAGAGGCATCATCATCATCAGAAATTATCGAACATTCCTTAGTAAAACAAACTACAATCAATAATCCCCCTACCACCAAAACCATCCAAGATAAAATTAAATATAAAGAATCGCTGGACACAAACACAGAATCTGAAGATGTAAACATGAACACCACATCATTATCAGAATATCATGGGAACACCTCAGATAACACTACACCCTTCCAAATAGCCAACAAAAATAAGATTAAAATAATGAAAAAAGAAAAATCAATGGCAGCAGTACAAAAGCAGCTGACTTACAAATGCCTTCTGAGAACTATAAATTACTTGCAATATAGACAGAAATAAATCTACCACCCCAGTAAAAAAAAAACTAAAAGCCACTAATCCCAACACTTTTCCATCTGAAATCACAACAGATAGTCACTGGACTAGACAATTACTCTCAGATGGTGCCACCCTTACTCCGGAACAAAAATTTTTTTTTTCAGGAGTAGACATCAATAGAAGAACTACCTAGAAATCCACAAACTATAATTATTTACAAATTAACCATGCCACATCCAACACAGCATATGAACAAGATCCCCTCACAGTTAAAGCACCACCATAAATAATACAACTGTATTATTTATCATTTCCCTCCTTTCAAAAATAAGTGAATAAAGTCTTAATACAAGACTGTGCAAAAGTATATCCAATAGGTCACCCTACTAACCTACTTTTTCATATATAGCTTTACACTTGCACAATAATTTCTACACACACACAAACACAAAACCTTCACTATGGATATTAGCATCACTGTAATTAACACAAGGAGTCTAAACTCTCATGAAAGAATTTATGCATTAAGTAACTGGATTAAACAATTCACTCCTCGCATCATATTATTCACTGAAACTAAAATCACCAACAAAATGAACCCTCAAATTCTTCTGAGTAGAGTTGGATATGTAGAATTCTCTACATCAAACCCAATGGCAGCAAAAGTTGGCATTCTTATTTACCATAAAGCACCATTTGAATCATTCAAAATTTTATATTTAGATGACATGATTATAATAACTCTACATCACACTGCTTTCATCATAAACATTATTAATGTATACCTTTATAATAAACCCATACTAATTTACAAATTAATTAATCAAATAAACATCATACTAGCAGCCAACTCTTTCATGATTATTCTTATAGCTGATTTCAATATGCCATACTCTGCATTCCTTTCCAAATATCTCCATCTTATAACCATAGATTAATGAGTGCTGAAGGATTCTTTCGTAGTACTGCTTTCTCCTTCTATACCAAAAAACATGCCACTCTCATAGATCTACTCATTTACTCTCCTGACTTGCACTTTCTCATTAAACCTCTTCATCCTGTTAGTTTCTCTGACCACTGTGCTCTAAATGTCAACTTACACATTAATCTAAATATGCGGCTCAACTTATCTTGTAATAACCCTGTTCTTCGTCTTCTGAAATCATCTACACCTGAAGCGGTGATTTTTGAAATCTATATCCTTTTTAAGAAAATTGATATACTCACTCTTCACCCTGCCAAAGCATGGCAAACATTCGCCAACATCATTCATTCTGTAATAAAACACTATACCAGAAAAAACAAACCATCTACTGCTCTAGTCAAAGAATTAGATACAATTCACATAAAGCTAAAAAATACATCAAGTGACCATGCCTCTATTCCTTCTATAATGCTACTTAAACAGCAATATAAACATACTCAAACCCACTTGCCGAATATCTTGCTACAAAAAAGGCAAAAATATATCTTGCTCATTCTCACAACTGGTCCAGAGGTTATATTCACCGGGCTCTTGCTTACAAAAATAAAAAGTCAACTCCATCCTCTATTATTCAAAATAAACAAACTTTTGCAGGACAAAACATGGTCCTTCTAATTTTCTACCATTTTAAAAATATTCTTACAACAGCTACATACACAGATATACACACAAACCTATTTGGATCTAGCAATCATAATCATGGAATAACCAAACATGATATCATGCTGAAATTAACCTCTCTTCCTAACAGTATACACCCCGGCCCTCATGCAATACCAAAATTCATTTTCACTCATCTTAGCTACTTCACAATATCAATAATACATAATCTCCTAAATTATTTATCTGAACAAATACATCAAATTGAACAGATTTACCCAGTCTCTTTAGTACCCTTTCTAAAAAAAAATATACTACCCTCACCACTTAACAATCTATGGCCAATATCTATGACCCATATCCTCATTAAAACCATTGAATCAAATTATTAAAGACAAAATACAACCTCTCATCCTACCTTCCATATCCACATTTCAATTCACAAAAAAGAGTCATCCACCTCTGCCACAATCTCTCTCTTCAAAATAATCAGACAATATCAGACATTCTAAAAAACCGGAACTATTGTAGTTCAACTTGACATTACCGCAGCATTTGACTCTGTTCCTACAGAAACACTAATATACACACTTAAAACGTATAATATACCCACCCCTTTACTTTATATTCTCACTAACCTTCATATAAACAGAGAAATTCATATTATTCTCAATGGCCAAACCTCACCTAGCTTTACACCCTATAATTCAATTCCACAAGATTCCCCACTAAATGTCCTTCTCTTTATAACCTACATTAACCCCCTACTTACTGACAATGAAAACAATCTGCCAGGAACATACATCCCTGCAATTAAAAAATGCACTACACACATTAGTTATTTGGATGACATAGTTATATTTCTTCCATCAAAAAAAAATCCTCCCTCAACTAATCACAATAATAAATAATTACAGTGGCCAATATAAACTCAACTTTAACTTAAACAAATCAACCACATTGTATATCTTAACTGGAAACTCAATTCCCTCTATATTTACTGCCTCACCGCAAAACTTTCTGGGTTTTCCCATATATAAATCAGCAAACACTGTGAGAACCACAATTCCCATAATCAGAGTTCATCCATTGAACCACAAATTCACTCTCTAAAGCATATCTTTCACTACATGCCAAGACTGCACTCTTAAACATACTCATCTTCCCCAAAACCACATATTATATGCCCATCATAAAATACACCAACTCTTTTAAAACAAAAATTAACTCTTTATGTACAAAACTAATACAGGGTAGGAAAACAGTAGCTATGAGCATCAAATCGATGCAAATGCCTACTAGCCACAATGGACTATCAATGCACTCAGTAACCATATTTCATCTGCAAAGAACACATATCATAGTAAAGTTAATAACACTTTCCCTAATATAGAAAATTTTACTTCCTGTATTACCTACACCTCATTAAACCCCCCCCCCCTGTAGAAAATTTTACTTCCTGTATTACCTACACCTCATTAAATCTTATAGAACTTACTTCAACACAAACCAAAATATTGCCATTGAAAAAATTACATACTGGGAAGCATTTAAACAAACAAATTTGATAGATACTACCCTCACACCCCAATCTTTAATTACACTTACTAACAAGCAAATTATTAAGAAATTCAAATTTTGGTACCTAGAGCCCAAATATCTTGACTTTATTATTAAAATCAACATTGAAGCTCTTCCTACCAATAGCTTTCTATCCAACAAAATGCCATTTGCTAATATTGATGCTGATTGCCAACTTTGCCATAGAGATGAAGAAACCATAGAACATTTCTTGCTCCAATGCATAGCACTTCAACCATACAGAACACTAATAGCTTCTATCACTAAATCTCACATTACCTCTCTTCAAATGCTCATTAACAGCATACAAACAGGTCTGTTTCCTTCTATCAGAATTACAACATTCCTTATCTTACCCTTTCGTTTCTGAGATGTCATTTCAGTTTCAATCCCATATCTCGAAAACTCAAATCTCTCTTCATTAACAAATTAGGCAAAATTAAGCTCAGGGATCAAGTCTTAGCACCCGCAGACGTATTTGCAGCTACATGGAGTCTTATCGTTGTACCTTTTGACCTTCTTTAATGCTGTCTTTTTCCGTTTCTTATTGTTATTTTATTATCACAATTGAACAAAATCAGAAAAAATAATAAAAATGCAACCATCTATGTATGTAATCAATATCTAATGTTCTAATATCATTTTAGTCCTCAATATTATTAATCTTGTACTTTTTTTTGTATTTTTATTATAAATTGTACTTATTTTTCAATTTTTTTAAAAGTGTAACTGAATAAATTGCCAATAAAATATATTGTTGTACCAGTAAACAGTAGCAGCAGCAGCAGTAGTAGTAATAATAATATATGAGTGCCACCTAGCTACTGAAGCTGTGCATATATATATATATAAAATACATATTTTGCAGGTTCATCCGTGTTAAAAACTTTTAATATTAATATACTGACGTTTCGACTTGGTCACACAAGCCATCCACAGAGTTATAAAGGGTAGAAAGATGGTTGTAGAGGCGCTACAATCACTGATTTGAATAAAATGTTAAAATTCCACCAATAGCAAAAAATGTTAAATTTAGGAATGTTTTTTAAAAAAATCTTTCCAAATAGGAGGAAGTTTGCATGTATCATCTCGCTTATTGATACAATCTGGCCTTTTAACTACAGACAGTATCGGACATATATTAAAATGCTATAATATAGATACAGCATTTTCTGCTCATCAAAAGATCAGCAATATAATAACCAAGCCTAAGGATTCAATCCCTCTTGGTGTCTATCAAATCTCATGTAAAAATTGTAAAGCTTCTTACATAGGTATGAGTAATCGTCGCATCAGTGTTAGGAGAGATGAGCATGCTAATGCAGTTAAACAACACTCATCATCATCAACACTCTCACTCCATACTATAGATTCAGGTCATAAAATTGATTTTTCTAGTACCAGGATCATATCCAGATGTGATAATCTCTACCAATGCAAAATTAGAGAAGCCATTGAGATACTTAAAAGGCCAGATTGTATCAATAAGCGAGATGATACATGCAAACTTCCTCCTATTTGGAAAGATTTTTTTAAAAAAACATTCCTAAATTTAACATTTTTTGCTATTGGTGGAATTTTAACATTTTATTCAAATCAGTGATTGTAGCGCCTCTACAACCGTCTTTCTACCTTTTATAACTCTGTGGATGGCTTGTGTGACCAAGTCGAAACGTCAGTATAATAATATTAAAAGTTTTTAACACGGATGAACCCGCAAAATATGTATTTTATATATTTAACCCGTGCAAATCTTCGTTTTAACATTATTAACCTCTACTGGGAGGAAATTTTTAAACAGCTTCGTATATTTGAAAGAACGTGGATTAAGAAATGTAAGTTACTTTGTAATTTATCTTTTTGATTAGCGTGCAAATATCAAAATGTTATACCCACTTGCTGTAAAATTGTGTTTCCCAAGAACAATTATAATGTTAGTAAAATTCTAAGGAAAACTAGCAATATTATTTTAAACTCCTTTATTAAAAAAACTCGGAAAAATTTAGACAAAATTGATAAAGTATTGCTACATTTACATTTATTCCTTAGTAATAAAATACATCCTTTACTGTGGACTAGTTTTGATCGTATTGCAAGTTTTAGATCGTTTAAAGATTCGGAATTTGTAACAGCAAAGCAAAAGAAAAAATTGCAAATGCTAATTGGAACACAATCCCCAAACATTATGTATCCAAATCAAAAAACCATTTATAATTTATCTAGGAAAGCCCTCTCTACAGATGAAATTTCGGTTTTATAAAAAGGTTTCAATTTTGCTTTAACACCTTCCCGGACACCTTTTGAGAAAATTGTTTGTAATGTTGAATCAGCTCTCGATAAAACTGATTCTACATCGGCTGATTTGGCTAGAACTGAGATTTGTAATATTTCTAAAAAAGCTAAGCTTCCTAAAAACCATATTTCAAAGAAAGAAAGACAAGCATTAAATAATATAAAATCGGACAAATCAATTGTTGTACTTCCAGCTGATAAAGATAATGCCACAGTTGTAATGGATTGTGACATTTACCATAATAAAATTTTAGATCTGCTTAATGATAAAACTTATAAACTATCAAAAAGAGATCATACTACATATTTGGAAAAAACAACAAAAGCTATTATTAAT
Organism: Epiperipatus broadwayi; assembly: GCA_028023455.1. Lineage (NCBI taxonomy): Eukaryota > Metazoa > Onychophora > Udeonychophora > Euonychophora > Peripatidae > Epiperipatus > Epiperipatus broadwayi. Next base: position 7,665,353 of record JAQFVV010000036.1, on the reverse strand, counting down.
AAATCACTTATTGAAACAGAGATAAAAAATAAAATAATCCCTCGTGAAAAATCGTGTCTGTCCAAAATTTTATGGACTTCCAAAAATTCACAAACCAGATACCCCCCTTCGTCCAATAGTAAGTGCAATAAGTTCTCCGACTCATATTTTAGCCAGATACTTATCGGATTTCATTAAACCTACAATCCCATCTATTAAATCATATATTAAAAACTCTCTTCATTTTATTTCTGTTTTAAAAAGTTTAAAAATTAATGCTAATGACATTCTGGTCAGTTTTGATGTCGTGTCTTTGTTTACAAACATTCCAATTGATGAAGCTTTAAATATAATCTCACAATGTTGCAATTTACCAGACCATATTATTGCTTTAATTAAATATTGTCTCTTGAATACATATTTTGTATACAATGGACAGCATTAGACAAGTTTTTGGTACTCCTATGGGCTCACCTATCTCAGGAATAATAGCTGATTTATTCATGGAATATATAGAAACTCGTGCTTTAGAATCATCATCTTTAAAACCTCTCATTTGGCTCAGATACATAGATGACACTTTTGTCATATGGCAACATGGAAAAAATAAATTAGATGATTTTTTCTTACATTTAAATAATATGCATCCTCATATAAAATTTACAATGGAGACAGAGTCTGATAGAAAACTCCCTTTTCTTGATGTTCTAGTCACCAGAACACCAAATAGTTTATCTTTTTCTATTTATAACAGACAGATATTTGTATTTCCATTCTCATCATCACCCAACTCAGATAGTTTCTGTAGCCAAAACTCTTTTAAATAGAGCAATTAACCTTTCAGATGAGACACATCTGAAAGAAGAAATAAATCATATTAATAGTGTTTTATTAGCAAATAGTTATAATTACAAATTTATAAAAAAAAGCCTTATTTCAAGCCCAAAATAGACAAAATAGGAAACAAAAAGATGATAAATCAGCTATTAGGATTTGTGTTCCATATGTAAAAGGAACTACAGACAGTATCAGACGTATATTAAAATGCTATAATATAGATACAGCATTTTCTGCTCATCAAAAGATCAGCAATATAATAACCAAGCCTAAGGATTCAATCCCTCTTGAATCTCATGGTGTCTATCAAATCTCATGTAAAAATTGTAAAGCTCCTTACATAGGTATGAGTAATCATCGCATTAGTGTTAGGAGAGATGAGCGTGCTAATGCAGTTAAACAACACTCATCATCATCAGCACTCTCACTCCATACTATAGATTCAGGTCATAAAATTGATTTTTCTAGTACCAGGATCATATCTAGATGTGATAATCTCTAACAATGTAAAATTAGAGAAGCCATTGAGATACTTAAGAGGCCAGATTGTATCAATAAGCGAGATGATACATGCAAACTTCCTCCTATTTGGAAAGATTTTTTTAAAAAACATTCCTAAATTTAACATTTTTTGCTATTGGTGGAATTTTAACATTTTATTCAAATCAGTGATTGTAGCGCCTCTACAACCGTCTTTCTACCTTTTATAACTCTGTGGATGGCATGTGTGACCAAATCCAAACGTCAGTATATTAATATTAAAAGTTTTTAACACGGATGAACCCGCAAAATATGTATTTTATATATTTAACCCGTGCAAATCTTCGTTTTAACATATATATATATATGCTGGCTTCACCATTCACTGTGGACTAACTAAGACCCTAAGTCAAACCACAGTGAATGTATGTTTCTTTCTTAAACTAAATTATCGTTTGCACTAATAGTTACATAAATTAAAGAAGGAATTGTGTTAAAGAAAAAAAGATTTAATAAAATAAAATATAGAAAGTTAAAATTTTATTTGTAACTATTTTAAAAATATATGTTGGTAGAATTCGATAACATAAATTTTCTTAATTAAATAGAATCCATTAAGAAAAAAAATTTAATTAATAAAACATTTTTTCTGAATTAGATAAAATAATAGATAACAGGAAAAATTTCAAACAATGGGCATGATTCGCTACTAATGGGTAGATTAAAAACATAATGGAAAAAAGGGTATAAATAAAGAATTTTTCTTTTGTTCTTGGTCTTATGCTTGCGGGAACCTTTGCTGAAGGTCAGAGGGAGATATTAAGAATTTTTGTTGGAAGAAGTTTTTGCTGAAAAATTGGACAATATTGTGAACTCTTGCTTGCTGTACTTACGTCAAGCCGTACTCTATTCTTTCAGCATATAAATAAGAATCCAGAAATGTGTTGCTCTCTTTGCCTTCGTTCTCCTGATCTGTTCCTGAGACCGGAGTCATAACCATGTAAGCCAGCCAGAGAATTAAAGCATATGCTCTGTATCCATGAATATCTGCCCTCAAAACATGAAAAACAAATTTGAAGAACCAAGGAGACCTGCTGGAAACATCAAATGAACCCATCTTGACCCACCCCATCTAGTTACCCGTAACGTTCCCATAAATTAATAAAAAAAATCTCTTTGTAATTTGCAAATTCAATCTAGATTTATGTTTTTCTATATATATATTTTTAAATCTGTGTTCACGTCTTGTAAAATTATATTTCATTAATTGCTTTCTTTTCTTTCTTTTTTTAATATTGTAATGGATAGTGGGGTTATTACATATAATGGCGACAGTAGTTCTTATTAATTTAATTGAAAAATGCTTCATTTAACTTTCCGCCATTATACTCCCATAATTAAGTATTGATTTTATATAGATACTTATTTGGAAAGAAGGGAGAGCAAATCATAGAAAGTGCAAAACCCTATTTTTTAAAAAAATCAAGATTTAATTGCTAAATATTCTATTATAAAACTTCCAAGATTTTAATTTGGTTTTTTTTTTTAATATATTGTAAAGGATAGCTTACAATGCACATATTCCTAAAAAGATCAAGCATATTTATTAAACCCAATACATTTGGAATTTATAGTAATAGTGGGAAGATTATTATTTGTTATTATTATTGCCTATATACATATAATACACAATAAATTATTATATTTATAAAATAAAATACGATCAATATTTTACAAAGTACTATATATATATATAACTATTTGATTAAATAAACTGTAATGTATATATATATTTTTAATTTAAAATTGAATTTTAATTAATAGGTAAATGAATTTGGGATGACTTGAAGTTAATTAGGTGGGTACATATGTGTGAAAATAAAACTGATTTTATTATTTTATTATTTTTTTTTATTTATAATAAATCTAAATGTATTTAAACAATAGGCAGTTAAAGATATGAGCGTTCCTGGAAATCTACGCGCGTGAAAATGTATAAAAACAAAAGACAGTTTACAAATCGTTCTTCTTATTGTTATAACAACTGTAACAAAAGACAGCAATTAAAACTAAAAATTTAGAACGCTAAAATGGAGTTTTTACTTTTTCTTTTAGTTAAATTATAAACATTTTAAAAGTCGAATACTGTAACTAAAAGTTTATCAAATTCAAAGGACAGAAAGTGAAAAGAAGTAAGAATAACTGATTAATTCTTAAATAATTAAATCGTGTTTAAAAAGTTGTTGGAGTAAATTTGAATTTTTTAAATCTTTTCAAAAACAATAACGAGAATTAAATTTGCTAAAAATTGGAGAAGAAAGAAAAATGAAATAATTTTCTTAATATATATATAAGCGCTTCAATATTATTCAATAAAAATATATGATTATAAATAATTATTAAAATGTACTTTAATATGAAAATGGGCTAGAGCAAAACATGCTATTGTGTGTCATGGTATTTTCCTGCCAGCTGCATTATATCTATATATATTTCTACTTTATTGTAAACACACAAGAAGATGCCTTCAGTCCAAAGTAAACAAGGATTGGAATACATTATGGTGAATCAAATGAGGATCAAGATGTTTACCATTAAACACAACTACAGGAGACACCATTGTACCTATCTATCCTTGCTAAGGAGAATGATTTACTAAGTGAAACTGCTTTGAAGAACAACTTGCCTAACTATCAACTACTACTACTACTTCTATTATGATGATTTTTAGGAACTTTGTTCCAATTACAATTTTTAATCAAAGAATCAATATTGTAAATTTTTGTTTATTTATTATTTTATTTTTTTATTCATACTATCTGTTGTATTTTCACACTCTGATGCTGAAGCCTCATTTTTCAGAATTAGCAAAGAAGAAAAGGGGGGATTATTCATTTTGATATTTTTTTTATATTTTCATTATAAATAAAATTTAGGTAATATCACCTGCTTCACATCAGGTCATCCACATAAATATTGAGGTAAGATTCTCTAAATTTATATATAGGTTAAATTACAACACATACAGAATACATATTATATGTTTTATTTTGTGATTAACCATGTACGTATATTTTCCAGTATGTTTGACTAATCAACTGGGATCTGTCTCTATCATATATATAAATTGGGGAAACTTGTTAAATAGATTAACATTTGTAAATATATAATTTAGCTAGCCAGCATCTCAATTATATTAAATAACTAAAGTTGATTTTTCTATATAATTATGATTTGCAGAGAATGAGTGACATATGTGGATTTCTACCATGGGGTATAAGGGTTGGATCTAGAGGATAATTAATTAGTAAGATGGTAGAGGTTCACTTGTGACACATGTACATATGATGATTATTATATTTTTTTTATTTTATTTTTTATCATTACTATTGTTGTTATACTTGATATTTATTATTGTTAATAAATGTTTGAGAGTTTATATTATTCCGGTCTCTGGTTTATTGAGTTGTCCTGACATTCCACAGTTTATAAATAATTATACATGCACACACATCTATTTTTCTTATTATATAAAAGCTTGAAAATAAAACAAATATAATAAATGCTAGTTGTAACCTATATATAGGTGCAGGAGTTGCTGTGTATATTTGTTCATACCTGCTAAAGGAGTTAAAAGCAATATTCTCTCTGGGTTTGAATATTAGGGCATAACGGAATTAAAAAGGGGGAAAGTGGATGAACTAACCTAAATTGCATTTAATATTATTAAATAGGGATAGAGTTAGTCAATTAAAGGGTATGCAATCATTGGTTAAGCATTTCATCGGGTTCTCATTAGCACTCTATCAGATGACCCACAGTCTGAACATAGTTGGATGCAACTTTCTTCCCTTCTAAGCCTGGTAGGTCTCTGCAGATTGTTTCATTAGGGGTAATAAATTAGAGCATATTAACTTATCCCCACACCATATTGATACATCTGCATAGTAGTACAGTCTGCAAGTTAGTTGACCATCCATTACATCTGGTGTTAGCAGTGTTTGGGATTAGTTGTAATCGTTCCGTCCGTTATATCTGGCGTCATCAACTTTTGGGGCTAGTGGTCATATCTTGTGATCGAACCAGATGATTGTTGATATATCTGATAGGTATATCCAAGTGCTAACTGTTCCATCCGTTATATCTGGTGACCAACGTGGATGCACGATGTGTAGTGGGACTACACACCACTAAAGATCGAATTAGTGACTGGCGTAACTGGTGTGATGGATATTAGGGGGGTGTATGATGAGAATTGTTCTGTCCATTATAATATATATAAAAGAAAGATCCTTATCAAATGTCTTTATTTTTGTCAATCAATGAGGGGTTACGAATGTAGTTCTATTTTAAAGAGCGTGAAACAAAAACAAACGTTCGCATTTATATTTTTTAGTAATAAGAGAGTGTACATTCGACAATATGTATATGCATTAAAGTTTTATAAATAGCATTGGCTCTGTGGTGGGTCGGTTAAACTTCAACTAAATCAATAAAATATCCGCCCACTTGTTTTAGTGATCTGAATTTTATAGAGGGAAAGTTAATGTTTTTCTGCGGATTTTCAGTGGTAGTTGAGCTTTCATAAAATATATATATTTTGCAGAGGGTTTCTTTTTAAATTTAAAGGTCGTTGACCATATTTATATGGTATCATGCCTCGGGTGATCTATGGGCAGCTCAGCATATATTACAGTGCTTTTTTTTCCAAGTTTGCATAGGTTAACATACGTACATACGGATCTTCATGAAAATATTTCTGGATCTCATATCTATCTCAGATATTTCAATGAAAGTAACTGGACATAAGCAAGAAAACTCCGATTCTGAATCCGGGTCATGCGTTTAGCGAATGGATTCCACTTTTCTCTCTAACCCAGTTTAGAGACAGAGAGCTATCCGGTCTTGTGTTAACCTCTTGGTAACTGTTATGTCTCGAGTCTCACAGCCCACAATATGCTATCGCCTTTGTGCATGGTCTTGTATATTTATATTTATTTTGAAATCTTTCTAATATCATCGAAATGTTTCAATTATAGCTGGAAATTCCTGCTGGAGGTCACTATCTCATTTTCTTTAATCATCAGTAGAGGGCTTTGATTTAAAACCTGTCCAAGGTGTTTAGTTGAGTTTGACTACCTATTTATTTCCATGTTCCCCATTTATAAAGTTAATGAATCATGTCTCTCTCTTGATTTTTATGTAACCCATCCATTGGTTAGAAATATTTTTTTAAAGAAAAAATTATAATACAAATTTTGTCTGTCCTTATCATTACAAACAATGGATCTTTCATATATATCTATACGGTTGCAGTGAAAATAGTCTGCAACACTATTAATAAAGCTTTGTATAATTCTGCTAATGTAATAATAAAAGTTTTCTGTTAGTCTTGCGTTGTTAGCCAAGAGGTATCGCAGCAGCCATGCAAGCAAGTAGTTGGTTGCAGACAGTTGTGGGTTCGCGTCCCGGCCGATGCTATGACATATGGGGGGAGGAAAAAAGTTTCTGTTATCTTTCATTCACTATAAATAAAACCACATAGTATTGTTTTCTTTTTGTGACATATGTATGTCCACCTGATCATTATATATGTTAAAATTCCTTTTGTGGTCTCTTCTCTCCCTGACCACTGGGCATACATTAAGATTAAATTCTAGTGAGGTTTGGGGAGTAAGTCGCTTAGTAGCAATCTAGAGGAGTAGGTGAGGTTCGAATCCCCTCTATCTGCATCTCTAGGTTAGGTTAAAGCAGCTCTACTTTTCTTACCGTTACCCTACAGACCTACTTTGCAGGTAAGCAAAAAGTCTCTAGCCTTTTTTTTCATTCTGAATAAAAATAGAAAGCCAGTCCACATCAAAAATGATAGAATCTAAACTAAAATAATTTTAAAAAAAAAAGAAGAGAAAGAAAAAATTTATTGCTACGGCACATAATCAAGCATTAAAGAATAGCAGATGAAAAGCTTACACATGAAAAGAAAGTATAATTTCAAATAATAATAGAAGGAAAAAATCAGTACTAGAGGGAAAAAAAGTTACAAATTTTAATATTTTTTATTTTTGGGGAAAAAAGAATAAAAAGCTGAAACAATATCTGGTTTTAAAAATCACTGGTACAATAAAATGGTGACACCACAGTCACTCAATCACGAGACAAATCCAGCACAGGGCACAAGTCAGACGTACACCTCAATAGCAAAAAGATCTGATAATGTTAACCCGGGAAAAAATCCAAGATTTAGAAAAACAATGGCAAATGATTTAATAAATTTGAACTTAATTGAACAAGAGGTAAATAAACCCCACCCACTCACTCAATGGACAGACGAAATGCTGGAGCAAATTAGAAGTTCAACAATACCGTTGCAAGAATGCTCTTTGCAACTTTCAAAAAATTTTTCACCAAAAAATCAACAGTAATAGCCATCACCAACAATCAATGCACACTCTTTACCTTTCCCAAAACACTACTAATTAAAGCACTAGAAAAAGCAAACTTACTGGAATCAGTACAAGGTATTGAACACCCTAATAATAGATATGTTGCAGTCCAATTCCATGCAAGCACACAAAAAGGAATTTTCATAAATTAAATTAAGACATTCGGAAATTATGTCATAGTACAAGTAGATGAGAATAAATATAGAAATATTTCTGGAATCCTAAAAAATACCTACTTTGGGTATGGTTTTGATGACTTCCAAAGGATGATGAATCCGTTTGGAAAAGTAAAATCTTTTCAACAGTTATATCTTAAGGAGACATCAATTCCAATACTAACAAATAGTTTTGAATACAAAATTAAACTACATAAGGAAATTGACCCAGAGAGCATCCCCACACATATAACAGACCAAAAAGCCACCTATATCTATACATCAGAGGTCTAAAACCACGGTGTTTTGCATGGTGCAAAAAAGGTCACATAGCAACTCAATGTAACGAACAAATATAAGCAATTAAGAATAAAAATCTCCCAAAAAGCTTAGATCAAAATACAAAAAACCCTAATACAAGTAAACAGCCAGAGAACACTGATCATGCAACATTTAAAGTGGTAAATTGGTAGATAAAAAATTCATAATGACACGATAGCCAAACAAACACATCCTCACCTGCTCCAAGTAAAACAAACACGGAGGATGAAATAGGAAAAATTAATCTCCCCAATAGAAATGGCTAATTTTAAAGTAACAAAAGAGAAAAATGAATGCATTAAAAAAGAAGCGAAAGAAATCCCAAAAGAAAATGAAAATCAAACAGAACCCGCATCTGCTTTCCTTAGTTTCCCATTCTATCTTGGCACCAATGGAATGAAGCAAAAAGTTAAAAATAAATTAAAAAAAGATGCTGAAAAAATAAGCCACACTTGAAAAGTCATACCTGTCAATATATGCGACAGTAACACTATTTAATCAACTTATAATTACAAAAATTACCTACTACACATCTATAATCAAATTTGCAAAAACATTCATATTTAAAATCTCGTCAATCTGTAACATACTAATATGAAAGAGAAAAAATGGCGATCTCTTTAAAAAATCTGAGCAGACCGTCACATAGCAATGGACTTGGACTCCATACAATCAATGTTTTTTACACACAAAAATCAGTAAATCCAATAACAGCAACCATAAAAAGATTTCCAGACCTGGAGTGTGTTAACAGTTATTAAACTACCTTTTATATGGTTGAAATTACTTGCTTAGTAAAACCAATATAAAACATTCCTCAGAGTATAAATCTAACTTGCCTAAACAGCTTTTTCCTTGCTGATTGTAATTTATTTTATTATGTAATGCTAACTATTTACTTGATGATATTTTTTTATTTCAGGATTAATGGCAAACAATTTAAATCAAGAGCAAAGGAAATGGATATTATAGCAGTATTGGAAGTCTAAAATGCCGAGATGATACATACAGCATGGCAAAAAACTTTTAACATTTCTCCACGTTCACGACAATCAATTTATCATCTAAGGAATAAATTTGATGAAACCGGTTCAGGGAGTAATGCACCAAAATCTGGACATCCTAAAACTTCTGACACCAAAGAAAATGAAATGTTAGTGGCTATGACATTTGTGAACAGTCCAAGGAAATCCACATGATGTGCTTCTGCAGAACTATCCATACCAAGAACATTATTGCAATGTTTAATGTGTAAACTGAAATTAAAACCTTACCAACCAAGACTAGTACATGGTCTTTTAGAGGACGACGCAGATCGTTGGCTGCAGTTCTGCAAAATGATGCGTAATCAATTTACTGGAGAAGAATGTGACTCTTTGGATAAAATTATTTGGTCAGATGAGGCTTGCTTTAAATTATCTGGTCATGTGAACAGGTATAACTGTATGTACTGGGTTGATGAAAATCCCCATTTGACTATAGAGACTGAACGAAACCAGCCTGGCATTACAGTTTGGGGTGCATTATCAAATGAAAGTGTTGTTGGGCCCGTTTTTTTAATAGAACTGTAAATGGAGAGAACTACCTGGACATGCTTCGTGAAGTAGTGCCACAACTCAAAACTAAACCTAACTTTGATGAACTTTTCTTTCAGCAGGATGAAGCATCACCACATTATGCGTCTATAGTAAGAGACTACCTTAACCAAGTTTTTCCACAGCGTTGGTTCGGAAGGGGCAGCATTGAATGGCCACCACGTTCACCTGACCTGACACCTACGGATTTCTTTTTTTTGGGTGTTGTTAAAAACAAGGTTTATGAGAAGAAACCCAAAACAATAAATGATTTAAAAGATTACATTCATCTCGCATTCACAGAAATTGATGAAGAGATGGTTTGTGCCGCACTGGGTGTCAATGTCCTGGAGAGATTTGAAGAATGTTGCAATGTTGAAGGAGGATATTTTGAGCATCTGAGAGATTAAATTGTTTATGTTTATATTAACAGGTACAATGAATTTCCTGTTGTTCTAGTGTCGAATTTTCAAATAAATAGTCTACGTGATAACTGTAAACCTACTTTTGGGCCACCCTGTATAATACCCATAGACAGACAACTCCATATGAATATCTATCCACACTGAAGAACTCAAGCCAATATACAACAAAATATCACTCAATAATGACGAGTATACATACTGGGACATTTATAATATACTATACCCAAACCAGACACCTAATCTATACCCATCAGTTCTTGGGATAGACAACAGGCAACTACTGCAACAGTTCAGAAAGTGGTCACTAGAACCAAAATTATTTGATTTTCTACTTAAGCTTAATCTTAATGCTCTACCCATAACACATTTCCTTAGATTTTGTAGATTCTATACAAATATAGATGCCACGTCTGGACTATGTCATAGAGAAGAGACACAAGATCATTTTCTTCATTCCTGCACTGCACTAGAAACAATATGTTGCACGTTTACCACATATAGAAAGGCTAACATTTCAATTGATGAAATAATAAATATATTTAAAAAAGGCAACATCCCTGCTATTCGTGCAGCAACATACAGCCTTTATGTCTATTGGTGTACCAGCTGCACTTTTGCTCTTGCTAATAACCCTCAATGCCACCCAGCAACATATTCAATAAAACTTGAACTGTTCAGAGAAAGACAGCATCCTAGCTCAACCAGATGTGTTAGCAGCCACATGGTCACACTTGAAACCAAGATCGAGTCTGTGAAATATAAGTCCAATATGATAGATGATGACATTTTCAACATCAGCATTTTTCAACTTTAATGAGATGCAAGCATAAACTGAACTAAATAGACGACCAAATTTAAAAACAAGCAAAAAAGTATGCAGAAATGATAAAGACATATACTGAAAAGATGTCTTAATTGCATAGTTGTAATTAGTTTTGCATTTGTAACAAATCAATATATTACTAGATGTGACTCTGTAACTTTTTAGACTCAATAAAGTTTTGCTTTGAAACATCATCATTATCATCATAATAATAATAGGTTGCTATGGTAACTATAGTATAGCACGGTTTGTCAAACAAATATTCTTAACGTAAAACATTAAAACGTTAAAAATACCTGAGGATTCTAGAAACTTCAAGGTAAAATTTAATTATAAATATTTTGGTTATCAAGCACAATTAAATTATTTATTCATTTTCAAAAAAAATTATTAGATATTTATAATAATTATTACTAATCAGACTCCAAAGTGATACTTTGAAAATGGCAATTTCTAATAACAACGAACATATCGCCAATATTAAAAATATGTCTATTGAATACCCAAAATTATCTATTAATAACACAGCTATAAATAACACGCCAGCATTACTAAAAATTCAAAAACTATGAGTGATAAGAAAAATTTAAATCAAAAAGTCACAAAACTAAATTCATGTTTTCAAACGTCAAATATAAATGACATTCAAGATTTAGATTTAAGAATGCAAGAAACTAGCCCACCCTCAATAACAGATTGGACAACAGAAATTTTAGAAAGTATTTCGGAAAAATACAACAATACCATTCCCCTAAGTTTATTTAATTCTTTGAAACATTTTTTTTCCACCAAAATCGCTTGTAATATCTGCTAAGATTCCAACTGCTCGCTATATCAGTTTCCGTCAATCACTCTATGATGGGATTACAACACATGACTTATGGTAAACTATATCTAGAATAACTGATCTCACTAATCCTAGATACATAGCTATCGAACTTTTTGAAATAAATCAAAAGCAGCATTTTCAAACATTAATAAAAACAATAGGTAACTATGTTTTAGTAGCAGTAGATGAAAACAAGCAAAGTATTATTTCCAGAATACTAAGAAATACTTATTTCAGCTACACAATACAAGATTTTCAAAAAATGATGCAACCCTTTGGCAAAGTAATATTCTTTAAAGAAATATACTCAAAAGATGCTCCCATACCAATAGCAACAAACAACTATGAATTTAAACTAAAGCTACACCAAAATATCGATCCAAACTCAATTCCCACACAGATATTAGATCAAGAAGCTGTGCTATGTTTATACATAAGGGGATTAAAACCTAAATGTTACACATGTGGGCAGAGAGGTCATCTAGCCATTCAATGCAGTGACTTTTCTACACAGCAAAAAAAAACAGAACAATGAAACACACAGTCATCAACTTTTACAATAAAGACATAATTAATAATGGTCCGGAAAACAACAAAACAGCCACAGATAAAATGTAAATTAATATACAGCAAGATGAAAACAGGATTGAACCCACACAATAAAACAATAATATAAATCATGCTTTTTCTGAAGCTAACATAACACCCACTACTTTTATAAAACAAACTCACTCAAACAATAATAACGCATACAAACAATCTATTGCACCAAATGAGAATGAGCCCGAGATTGATTCAATGTTCGTAGATTCAAATTCACTCACTTCATCTAATGAAAGCACAAATTCAGAAATAAATAACATGACTCATATAATCATTAATAAAACTTGGACACAAAAATATGGAATCTATAACACCAGTCATGACAATCATTGAAACTCCCACACAAGAAAGCAAAAGAAAACAGGACGTTCCAAGTCAAAATCCGACAATAAAAAAATTAAAACTGATAATAATCATAGAATGTCAGACATATCTGATCTTGCAGATGATAATAGCATACACATGGAATTCAGTAATCCACAGCTAAATAATAATTCAAAAGAAATTCATGTCAACATATAACATCATATGAGACTCGCTCATCCACTACACAAACCTATCCTCAAGATTAATAACATCATCAAATCAAATAATTAAATTATGATCATGGTTACATTATAGATCAACTTCATATCACAATCATCTAGCTCAACAATAAAACTACAATATAAAAATTAAAATAACAGCATTTAATGTTAAAGGCATTAATTCAATATCAAAGTTACACCAACTTAACAGAAGGATAAAGAAACCAAAATATACAGTGGTTCACATATAGATCCTTCAAACTATCTAAACAAACATGGTTTTTGTGCCTGTTCACGTGATGCCTCATCTCCATCAGGAGGGACAGGCATGCTTATTGCTCCCACTACCATTTTTTCAACTTCTAAAATTATATACATAGACTCAAACTTACTACTTGCCATGTTTCACAACCATATTACAACAATTAACATAATTCTTGTCTATATTCCTCCAGGTCCCTCAATAATATCACATATCATTCTCACAATTAACTCTTTGTTAGCATCAACTTCTTATCCGATTATATTAATGGGTGATTTTAACATGAACTATAATACATTTACATCTAAATGGCTTCACCAATTAGCCCTACCACTTATGGGTGCTGAAGGCTTTCTCCCTTCAAATTCTACCTCATTTCATAATAGATGCTTTGCAACACTCATAGATTTGTGCTTTTATTCACCAATGCTCCATTACCTAATTGATCTAACTCTAAATCCTTCCCCTTTCTCCAATCACTATACACAAATACTCATACTAAATTTAACAGGCATACAAACTACTCAAACTCCATTACAGAAAACAATGCGCATACTCCTTCCATCATCAACAACAGAGATTTTATTTTCAGAAACATATATAATGCTTCAAAAACTTGATGCCATTGTACATGATCCAATACAAAAGTATTGAAGCAGTCAATCTTAGATTAAGATTGAGCTTCATGGTTCCATCTACTAATCTGTATTCAAACCCTATCGAATATATATATATATTATGCATATATTTGAAATGCACGCCTAAGTTATGAAATTTTAACGTTTCAATAACATTTTTTAAATTATTATTAATTTTTTTATTATTAATTATTAGTTCTTTTTTATTAAAGTACATAGGTGTGGCTTAAATATATATATATAGGAGCAAAATACTAACAAAATATTGATTTTTTAAAAAATATTTTATTGTATGTCATTTATACAACTTTTTCCTTTTTAAAGTACTTTTTTCCTATTAAACTGTATTTTATAAAATCCAAGATGGAAGATGCAACGGTTCATTGTCCAAAAATAATTAAAGGGTTGGAAACACTATTGTTTTAATCTGGGGAAGGTATTTTTAATTAAAGTTTTTATTTAAAATAAAATGGGATTAAGATTAAAGATTTTCTTTTGTTAGAAACATTTCTGTCAAATCTATTTCTAATCTGGAAATAGATTTGAATTTATTTTGATCTTTATCTAACATTGCATTTTTCAAAAACAATGGACAAAGAAATGTAAAATTTCTGTTAAATTAAAGATTATGTTTGAGCTAGAGATAAGAAATGGAAAGCATTCTTCAAATACCTGAGCAGAGTATAAAATGGATGGATTTTAAATCACTGATAGATTAGCTACTATTGAGATAACTGTGCAGTTAACTGAATCCAAGCTGTGTTAAAATGTAAGCATAGAAAGCTCATCACCTTTCTGACCCATGAGAGTCATCTTCCGCTGCCATAATATTCTGCTACCCTAAAATGAAGTAAAAGCCCGACTGTAAAATTGTGGAATGCTGAATAAAAGCTTGCTGTTATTTAAGAACCAATTGCCATGCATGAGCAGACTTTGAAATATGAACTCTTAAAATGGTGCAAGGTAAATTTTCAAGCCGCAAGTAAAGCTAGTCTAACTAATCTTAAACTCTATTATCAAGACTTCTTCTCCTAATGTATTATTTAAATTTATTTCTAATATAATATGTAAATTGCTCTCACATAATTGCTATAAATTTAAATCTCTCTCATATGCTCTAACTTTCTTTAACCTTGGTGCAGTCATTTATTTACTACTTGATTTTATATATATGCTTTTCTTGTTAATATGCCAATTTCAAACAATCTGACGAGTTGAACTGTGTAAAATCTTTTCTTTCTTTTAAGTAAACCTCCATAAACTAAGATTATTAACATCCTCATAAACTATAATTTGATAAATTAATACACTCGCCAGATTGTTTTATGAGCCAACATTTTATTTATGTTTTAATAAAAAAAATATATGTTTAACTCTGGATTTTCTACCCGGGGTGAATCCAGAACTCAAGCTAATTAACGCTTTGAAACCTTATTTATTTTATAAATGTTATTCAATTCTGAAAAGGTGACCGATTATTTGTTTTCTATATAACTGGTAGTCTTTTTTATTTACTCTTAAACTATCACATACAATACTTAAATATTCCAGTTATAAAATCAGCGAAGGTAGGATTGATTTATTTTAAATGGCAGAAAAGGAGGGGATCACATCTTAATGTATATTTTATTATATGAAATCTAAATCTTTCTATATATATTCTAGTAGCATAGCAAATTAATTATATAAATTATGGCATTCAAACTAGGGTCATTTATTTTTAAAGCAGTAAACTTATTCAATGTCGTTAGTAACACTTAGCATTACTGTGTTACTGATATTCAGCCTTATCTTCATGTTCATATTGTGACCTTCTGGTTTGGCACCAGAAATATTAATTGGAATTGTATAATGCTATATCAGTAACATCTGATATTATCTTATTAAAAAAAAAATGAAATAACGTGAAATTTTTAAAAATTTTTAGTAAAGACTTAAAACTATGCTTAAAGGTACTTATAGATGCAATTTGAGGATTATTAGATGTTCAATAACTTACTTTAGTGTATAATTAGTATAGGATAGGAGGGTGACTTGTCATAAACATTGAGTTGATGCTAATTTGTTTTGTTCACAAAGCAGTATTAAGACTTGTTTGAATGATTCTCTAGTTCATTTGCTTTTCATATTTTAATTTATAGTATAAACAGTGAAATATGTTTCACTCATCATCATTAACATAAGTCATTTAGTCATATCAGTTTAGTGTCTATAGTACATTATTTGTAAATATTCATGTATGTTTGTATCATTATTCAACTTCATTTTTCATTCATATGCTTCATTAAACCATCAAGTACCATATCTCATATCCAAATATTTAATTTCATAACTAAGTGTTAAAAACCAGCTTAATTACATTTTAAGTGAATTAATGGATTATTGGACTGGTGAATTATTGAACAATAATTTTAATAGAAAATAGTTTATTTGTTAAAATAACTGTTATCAATTTTATTCTGTTACTTTAAAAATATAAATTCTTAGTTCAATTTAATTTTTAATCTTTACTTTTATTCTAATAGACAAAATGATTTTTTTCTACTTTCTTTTTCAAGACAAGAAAGTTTCTTGCATAAATTAAGTTTTATTGCAATGGGAGGAGCAAATAGTCTCTGTCTGATGATCTTTGAACTTTCAAATAACCTTGGATTGGAAGAATAAATGCTGGGTAATTTTTTTGAGGGCTATAAAAAGGGTTAATTATAATGCTAAGGGGACTACCAAATAAAGAAGTCTACCAACTAAAATTCTCTACTGATAGAACTAAAAATTATTCTCTAAACAAAGTTTAATAGTATAATTTTTATTAAAAGCATATTCTTCCAAAAAAAACCAAGTTGAAAGTCAAAGGTAATACAAGTTTCTTCTAAAATGATAGTGTAAACAACCTTAAAGGTACATTAATCTTTATTCTTAATTGACAGTTTCAGAATTCTCAAATCATTACTTTAAATGCATAAGAGTATCTACATTATAAAGTATTTAAAATTATTTATTAATATGAGGAAAAGAATGGAAGTACGTAACTATATTTTAAAATTATTTTACTTAAACTTTAATTCTACTTGTGAAGAAGAAAGATGAATGTATGTTTATTTTTCAAAATTATTTTTCTTAAATTTTTTATTAAGAAAATAACTGAAGCATGTATATACCTTTATTATGTCAGGAAAATATGTGAACTATTATTAAACATATTAAGAACTCTTTATGATAAATTTTGTGCTAGTTATAAAAGAAGATTGAGAAGGATGCGTATGAATCATTTAATTTTATTGTCATTATTATTGGAACATTTGCTGAATTACTTCTATTTTTGCCTATTTAAAAAAAAAAGACTAAAGGTGCAATTGAATGCATTGCTAATATTTATCTATTTTTCCCAATTACTGTGAGAAATGAATTTGTAAAATGGATCAAATTGAATATGACTTTACTTTATTAATTGCACTCCTCATTTGCTATGGAATTCCCCTATCTAGAATATTGCCAACAAACTCATATAAATCTAAATAAATATTACCAGTTAAATAATTATATGCGTTCACGAATGGCTCTAAAAATATAAAATAAATACTTGAATATATCCCAGGAATGAAATATGAATTATTACTTTCTTTGCGTCATGATAAAAAAATGTTTATTGCTTAATTAATAAAAATGTATCCTATATGATATTACTAGCGGTTTATTAGTCTTGCTAAAAAACATTAAATGCACTATTCTGGATCCCAAATAATGTTGTTTTGTTTTCTTGCAGGAATGTGTGTTATGTATTCATCAGTATTTATATTTGTGCTAATAATTTTTATTATTTAAGATATGACCAAGAGATGTCATTTATAAACTATCAATAAACTTCTCGTTTTTACAACCAAGGAAAAGAAGAAAAAAAACTTTTGTTATTATTCTTGATACTTGATCTTTAATAGATAGTTTAAGAAGTGTTTTACGATTTTTATTATTATATTTATTATTGTTTTCTACTAGAATGTCTCACTAAATGTATAATATAGAAAATATTATACAAGGTATTTATTACTATTTTAGTATAAGTTTTATCATGTGTTCTATTCTAAACATACATGCGTGATAAAAAAGGGAGACGTACATTTAATGTTGAAGAGGTAATAGCTCTTTAAAAAAAAAGCTCATTATATAGATTCTTATAGTATATCTTTGCGTTTTTCAATAGATTAGAAAATAATTATTTTCAATAATTATTTAATCTAGAATATAAAGCTTTATTATTTATCTAAGCCAAACTTTTGCTTTAGATGTGTGCTAATGCAAATGCACTAGAAAAAAATTATTTTGTCTTACCTTGCCAGTAGAAATTATCTTGACTTGCTTTTCAACCATAATAAAAATGTTTTCAAATTAAAAATATTATATCAGATATGAAATGTTTCCTGTTATTGCTTTTATAGTTGGTAATTGATATTTTACAGTAGTTCTTTACCTATTGGGATTTACATTGTCTGTGCATTATTATGCTTGTATACGTGTGTATATTATTAAATTCAACTATAATAATGTGTAGATTGCAAGTAAAATGATATAAAGTCTATCGGTTTCGGAAGATGAGAATGGACCAATTAAATTTGAAAGATTAGAATCTGTTTAAGTATGAATTTATTGCTCTTTAGTATGTTTGATAAGAAAAGTATTTAGTGGCTATGTAGAGTGACGTTAGGGGTGTTTTATTGTGCTGTATAAGATTGAGTAATCTCTCCCTTTCTGTTATTTGCATATTTGATATGGTAGATTGCCTAGTATATCTTATGGGATAGAGTAAAATCCCTTTGTTATTGAAGTATTTGATAGGAGTAGATTGAATCCTCCAGTTTTGATATTGTGAATTAAAGTATATGAATCCAAGTATTTTATCTCCCTGATTTTTGGTGATCAGAATTTATTCCCACCAGTTTATTCAGTCTCAGAAATTCGACTTGGGATGTATTGTCTTGTTAGTTATAAAATTAGAATTGTGAAAATCTTTTAACCCCGTGTGCCTTATAGAATGCTTTCATCTTACTCATAGCCATGTGCCAGATAATTTATTGATAAAAAGAATAAAAGTAGAATTGATTTACTCATAAAACAGCTGTGTTAGAATTAGTGCTGAAGCTTGTTTGGTCCATTGTCAATGTCCGTATTATGATTTATTTACACAGTCATAAGTAAACTGGAGTGATTAGTATTAATTATTTATTGTATGACACACAGCATAATGCAGACACATGTGTAAAGTATTATTTTTAAAAGTTATTAAAAAAAATCCATCATTAATGCCTAACTTCTATCATTTTGCATTTATTATTTAAATTTCATATCAGCTTCCATAATATTTAATCATCTCTGGAAAAAGCAAGCAAAAAAAAGACAAATCATAGTTAATAGCATTATTCATTTCTATTTTGCAGAGATAAAACATAGCTAATTGATAGAATTTTTTCCATTTTGCAAAGTATTATTTGATCTTATTTTGTGTTTATTCTTAGGTTCAAACCCCTTATTTTTGTTAACAGCATTTAAAGTAAAATGCAAAGATTTTTAGTTTTATTTTATAGGTTGTCGTAGAATAGCTGCTAAATCCCACTCGATGGCGCAGTTATCATGCTAAAATTATAAAATATGATCGTTCACAGGCCGTTAATTATAATCATTTTGATGTGTTTTTTGTAATGCGAAAATAAAAACAAAAAGAAAATCGTCTTTTTTAAATATTACTTAATTTTAAATATTATTTTTTATTAACGTATACAAATTAAATGATAATAATAAATGTAAAATAAAATAAACAAATTACAATCTGATTCGTCTTTTTTAGTTTTCTTTTTATTAAAAAAAATCAATTTACTATCTGAGATTTTTTTTACTGGGGTTACAGCTTTTTTTTTTGTTGTTTACCGCTAGTTTTTATTTCAAATAGAATGATAACTAAAAGTAAAACTTGTTACGTTTAGGGTTAGTTTTAGGGTTAGCTTTAAGGTTAGTTTAGGGTTAGTTTTACGGTTAAAATAAAAAATATCAAAATCGTATTTTTGTAAATATTTTTTTTTTTAACTAACATCTATAAAATAAATGATAACAATAAACGTAAACTATATTCGACAAAGAATAACAGTAGTCGGAGAAAAAGAAAGAAACTAAAACTTTTTTAAACAACAACAAATATATATATATATAATGTTTATAATATATGCTTTTTATGACATTTAAAAAAACAGGGTACAATTGTACTTTTCTTATTGGATATTTTTGTGTTAACGCTTTTTTTTTATTTCAAAAATATACACACGGGTACAATCTTAAAATGTCTTGTGGAATGTTACGAACAGTACGTTACTTGACTCGTTACCTAATTCCAAATAACTTTATACATATATCTCGTCAACATTTACTACTTAAAACTTCAATACACTACGGTGTAAAAAGTCTGTTAATTATTACTTTACAAAATCTGAACATTTCAATACTTTAAAATAAAAAAAACTAATAAAAACAACATTTCCATCCAATTCAAAAAAACACACCTTCTCCCCAAGCTGTAATCATTTTATAAACTGTGAGAATTCGGAAAATGTATTTGCTGTGTAAAACATACATGCTGTACTGCGACGCGACATAGCGGCCTGCAATCTGTAGCACAACAAAAAAGTTTTATAGAAAATGCAGGTTCGAAGGTGTCGGCCGCGGAAACGGCGTTTTTATGTGTTTTAGCGCGAAAACAGCGCCATCCAGTGGGATATATCTGCTCATTGACGACAACCATTTTATAATGTAATTGAAATATTTAACCTATGTTGTTTGTTATAGACTTATTAGATTAATTGATAACTGAAGAGTGCTATAAAACAAGATGAATATAAAATAAATTTTGTAGTTGATTACCAGAATTGTAAGGTTATATTACTTCAGTTCTATATGTTTATCAGAAGTGACTGATAACTGAAAACCATTTTTGCAATAAAATATATGGATTTTATTTTAGTTTATTATTTTAGGGTTAAAGATATGATGTGTTGTCATAAGTATATCAAAGTGACTTGATAGATGAAATGTGTCAGATTAGAAATTAGAAAATTATCTTGTGATTTCTGCTCTTATGTAGGTTTTCAACCACTGATGTTAATACATCCAGAACTTACATCTGTACAAATTGTAAAGAAATTAAATTTTTGCTTAACTATATATATATATTGTTAATAAATGTTTTATTATTCAAAATTGTATTTAGAATTCTTTTTTAACATACGCTCGTTTTCATATTTCCACACATGCTCACACATTTACTTTACTTAATATGATGATTGTACTTTTCATTTAATTTAAGGATAAACACCCAGATAAGATGATGTTGATTTCCTTGATCCAAACACTGTATGAGATGCCAATTATTTACTGATTTTCTAAAAAGGTTTTATCATTTAGTAATTGTTTAGATGATGAATTGAAATCAAAATGTGCCGATTTCTTTCATTATCTAACTACCATTATTTTGTTAGGGTATTGCTTAATTTATTCCGTACTTTCATAATATTAAATAATAGTTGTCGAGAGATAAAGATTTTAGATTAAACCATGCAATAAATTGATTCCCTGAGGTATTAAATTATTAATTTAGATTAAATATTAATTCAGTTAACTAGATTAGATTAGTGTATAATTAAAAATTTAGTAATGATAGGTTTAGTTTAAGTTCAAATCCAACTTGTTATACAGTTTAGTTTCTAAATATTACATTTTATTTATTAGTTTAATTTTATAATATGGTAAAGGTTGTTCAATGCATGTGGATGATGGGAGGAGGTGAAGTAAAGACTATAACTGGTTAATTTTAGATGGTAGAATTTTACCAATTTAATTCTTATTTAGTATAGAATTTAATAATGTTTCATTTCCTATTAATTATAATATTTCCTCCCACATCTAATGTACATTTTACACCTCATAGACCTCTGTATCCCTCAACTGAGCTAGGCTAAGATGAAACTTTATTTAAGAGCCTCATAAATAAATTTAGAATAAAATTAGATTAATAGTTCATTCTATAATCCATAGAATTGGCGCCCCCGGGTATTTGTGGTTGTTGGTGATCAGTAATGAGGGGTTGCAATATATATTACGTGCTTCTAGTCTTCTAATCTGGGGGTTGTGACAAGTTCGAACTCTCAAGCCTTGTCCTGAGGATAATTGATCTACCCAGGATCATTTATTTCGTATAAAAGGCCTCTGGCAGTGATTCCCATAAGTCTGGCATACGCTATGCCTATCCAATTTCCTCGTACAAAAAGGTCTGCACGTCGGCAACATCCACAGCATGCCTATACACTTTTCTCTAAGCACTACCCAAGAATGGGGCCTTAGACTTCTGTCTTTCGTCCAGAAGCACGACTTTTCCTGTTATTCCTTGGCTAATTATGTCAGCACTGCAAACTTCATATTATTTCTTTTGTTTCATGACCCAGTTTTAATGCTCCGATATTAAAATTGCGCTCTGCTTAAAATATATATAAATGCCAACTACTTCTACTTTTATTAATTAAATTTATTTCAGTCTTATACAATCCCACCATCATAACTTATTTCTGTATTTAAGAGTATCTATATGCCTTGGGGAAAATAAAGCGTTCTTCTTACCAGCACTAATTAAAAGAAGTTTCATTAAGTATTTTGTCATATAATCAAATATGTTTCCAAATGTATTTTATTTATTTTCATGACCGTAATGGCGTGAAAATAGTTTATTATATCTGTAATGAATCTCGGAATGCTCCCCAAAATAATGTTAGTCACCATGTTTCAGAACCGTATATAAAAGCGTTAATAGCAATTCTATGTAAATTCTTTCTAATAATCGATTGGCATGTATGCTTATTTATAATATATTATTTAGCTAATAAAGAGCATATGAGAAATAACAGCATGAATGACACTATGTAATCATCTACCACTTGCTCATTCATGCACATACTAATGTGTGCAATTAATTTATAAATGTATGTAAATAATTTGTCATTATATGAAAATAATTTTTACTATCTAACTTATATGAGTAGCTCTAATTCCTTTTTCTCCACTTCCAAACCTACAGCCATGTATATACATATTTTAGTTAAGTCATAGTTAATAATGTGTCATTGTCTTCTCCGTTCTGCTAGTGGGCCGGATTAAAACTAATTCTCATGTGCCATCACTATTATGTTATTCATTAGGTGCTAGATCTGAGGCTTAGAGAGTGGGTTTGAATTCAGACTGATCCCTGACCTAAATCTCAGGCTTGACTGGATTTGAAGTACATTTTGTGAGTTCCAGCTTATGTTAGATTAATAAACAAAACATTTTTTGGCCGGTATAGTATCTAGCATTCATTAATATTCTATTATAACGTTTTCTGTCTTGCTAGGCCTCTACACGCTAATATAAACTGTGCGTGAGTTGATCAAGTTATGTCGAAAAGAAGAAAGTTGTATTTCTATTTCTAAAAACATAACTATATTTCCTGATCAACTCGGCCTAATAATTGTTGAGAATTATGCTATCGATGAAATCAGCTTTTAATTTATTTAATATGGGCACCAGAATCCTTTTATTCTAAAGAATCTGCTGAAATCGTCATATAACGTCTCACAAATAAAAATAAAAAAAATACTTTTAAACTAATAGGTATTGCATCATACCATAACGAGAATTATTTTTTTAAGATTATTAAACCTGGGCTTATTCAAACATATCGGCAAAGGTAAATTACATTTTAAATCTTATTAAACTAATAATAAATTTAATAATAAACACTAATAAATATTAATAACATACAAATGAAAATTGGTATTAGAAATATTTTTATTCTAACAGATTAAAAAAATGTTTGAAGTAAATTATTTATCAAATAAATTGGAGAGAACACACTTAATTCAGATGTGAAATATTAATAAAATAAAGCAATTAACATAAGTAATTAAAAGTTCTTGGGTACACAAGAGTCTCTTGAACAATAACGTAAAAGTCTATATCGGGATCCTATTATAAACTTATTTTTACGAGTTGTTTGTAAAATGGTTAAATTTGTCACAATCAGGAATAATGACCATAACTTACCGGTAAGTTTAGTGAATTCAAGATGATTGTAGATAACTATGCATAGTTTTTTCGGGGTTGAAATGAGCTCACGGCCATTGATGATTAGTTGATCTTGTAGTCTCCATCTTCTTAACGATTTCAGCAAAAGCCCTGGTCTCCTCCCGCATGAAGGATTATTTCATCGTGAAGTGGTTTTAGATTTAATAATCTAAAACCAGCCAAAGGAAAAAATAGAAAAAACAAGACGTTCTTCAAACTGGTCTCTGCCTTTTATACTAGAGGCCCAGTTTTCAGACTTCTGCGCATCCTTTTGTTTATCAAAAATATACACTGATAATTAATCTGGTAATTCCTTATAAAATTTACGTTACAAAGTTCTCTTTTTTTAGCAATTCTTTCGGCCATCTTTAATTCTTTAAATATCTAAAATATTTTTCTTTTAGCTTATCTTTTTTTTTTTTTACTTTTGGAATTCTTTTGTTCTCTCCAATTCTACTTTTATTTCTAATTACATAAAAAAATACGAAAGAATAATTTAACTTTCATTGTACGTTTTTTTTTAAAAAAAATTAATTATAGTCAAAAAAAAATCTAAATTTACTTTTATTTTTTAGCTTTTACCAAAGGCAAATATATTTGCACCGTATATAAATAAACGGTACACTATCATTCAATATTAACAATTTAACACACAATTCTCGATTTTCGTCTTCTAGCAATAGCAGATGAAATACACAAGTGGATCACTATGTGCCAACCATTACATGACTATCAACAAAATTTATATAAACTCACACAAATATATAACAATACATGCCATAAACTCAAAGAATACTTAACTACAAAAAAGAGTAAAATCTGCCTTTCTCAGCCTCATACATGGTCTAGAAGTTACATTCGTTTGGCACTCGGACATCCCCCAAACATTAAGAGTCCCCATGGCAATACAAGTTGAAGATATCACATACGCTGGCCAAAATATGATACAACCTATTTTTAATCACTTTAAGAATAAACTCCAGGAACAGCAAATCTTTACACCATCATATAACTATTTTGGACAACCAGAAACAGATGCACCATTTAATCCAGGCCAGTTTGCAACCAAACTTGACACAATCAACAATACATGCCACCCCGGAACAAACGGTTTCCCCAAATTTGTTTTTTATCACTTAAGGCAATTTACTTCACAATATATAAGTAATCTAGCTAACTACCTATCACAGAAAATTTACAACATTAAAGAACTAAATACAATAGCCATTGTACCTTTTAATATAAAAAATTCCCATATCAACACTCGCAAACCTTTGACCTATTTCTATGGGACCATTAGGCATTAAAACCTTGGAGAAAGTCATTAAAGACCAAACTGAACAACATATACTCCCATTAATCTCACCCTTCCAGTTTGCTAAAAAAGAGTCATCCACAGGGCAAGCTGCTTTACTTTTTAATACAATTATGACTACAATACAAAAACAAAAAAAGTATGCACCAATTGCTGTCCAATTAGACATCGAAGCAGCTTTTGATTCAGTGCCAATAAAAATACTTCTGGACAAACTAGCTAACACCACCATCCCTCCTATTCTACTCTATGTAACTGCAAATCTTATTCTTAATAGGAAAATTCACATCATACTTAATGGTAGAAAATCCCCTATATTTACACCAACCCAGTCAATCTCACAAGGCTCACCATTAAGTTCCCTCCTTTTCACATTTTACATTGATCCTCTTATAAGAAAAATTCAGCAAAACATACCAGGATTAAAAATTCCTCACACTCAACAGTATGTTTCATGTTTAGCATATATGGATGATATCACCATCTTTCTAAAATCTCGTAAACAATTTCTGAATTTAAATTAAAATTTAACCTCAATAAAACAGCTGCTTGGTTTATTTATACAACCAAACCTTATACAAAAATCTTTCATGGCAAACCTACCGCTTTTCTTGGGTTTCCATTTTATATGGGAACTGACGGAATGAGACACAATATACAAAACAAGTTACTTGAAACTGCAACAAAAATATCAAACTCTCTTTCAAAGGCTTACCTTTCTATTTACTCTAATGTCCAATTATTTAACATGCTAATTATTACTAAAATCACATATTTTTGTCCCATAATAAAATTTTCAAAACATTTTACTTCAAAAATAACATCGCTTTGCACCAAGCTACTATGGGGCGGAAAGCTGTTGCTGTATCAGCTAAATGTCTCAGCAGAACACTCACAAACAATGGACTAGTTCTTCACACTATCAATACATTCTATGTACAGAAAACAGTTAACCTTCTAGCATCAACTATAAGGCAATTTTTTACACTATCATGCTTGCTCACGGGTACCCCAACAGATACTCCACCACCATCCTCAGAGTATATATATATCATCACTTATACAATCTGTCACAACCACATCCAGTAAAATAAACATTAAATCTACAAACAAATACACATACTGGCAAACCCATAACTTATTATATCCAAGTGGTTTACAAGAAACCCTAACAACAATGCTAGGAATTAATAACCGTCAATTACTTAGCGGGTTCAGGAAATGGTCATTGGTGCCTAAATATTTTGATTTCATCTTGAAAATAAATCTACATGCACTACCAACAACATCAGATTTCCTTTGCTTCAGACATCTATACACCAGTATTAATTGATTCTGCAACCTTTGTCATACAGCAGAGGAAACCCAATAACACATATTTTATACTTGCACAGCTCTATCAAACAAACATAAAGTCTTGATAGATACCTATCAACACAAAAACATCTCAATAATATATATATCATGCAATCATATAAGAAAGCTTCTACTCCCACAGTACGAGCAATTACATTTCTATTATATGCATACTGGTGCACTCGTGCTCCTTCATAATCAGAAATAACACAAGAAGACATCTGGCTACTTTTACAAACAAATTGCAACAATTAAGGACATGAGATTTTAAAATTACTCCTCCAGATATTGTAGCTGCAACATGGTCACTCATAAAATAACCCTCCAATCTATAATCAGAATACACTAGCCCAAATAGCCAACATACATTCACAGATCCATAACCGTAACTATTTAACTTGCCCATTCATCAAGCTATCTTCCAAGAAAAAACTTATAAGGAACTATGAAAGTACAAGAGAATTCACAAATATAGAACTATACTAATATACAAACTTAACTCATGATTGCACTTGTAGCATGACGCAATCAAATTTATAAAACTATTGTAACTTTTTTGAAGTATCAATAAAGATGTATCTTTGAATCATCATCATAATAATAATAATTTATTTATTTATTCATTTTGAAACAAACAATAAATGTATAATACAGTAAGATAAATTCCACACAAGAAAAATCTTGAGTGAGGAATTTACATGTAACAAACAAAAACACTAATAAAATACAAAAAGAAAAGTATAAATATTGTAGTGTATTCGTGGTGACGTCACAGTTACTGCAGAATGAATATTATCCGAACTGCGAGACTTGAGAGGGAGGCCATGTTAGGACGGTGATTATGCTTCCCTAGTATTTTATAAGCATTATGTATAGTAATAGTAATAAATGATTGACTAGTAAAGTGTTGTTTGTGTTATTTGTATTCGTGATACACAACACTTTTTGGCGATGAGGATGGGATTCCGCTAGCTGCATTATTTTCTTTACCTTGGGATTATGGCAAGAAACTACAGAAATACTTTTTCTTTGTGAAGACGTTCAACAAGGCGTTAATGCTCAAGGATGGCAACTGTCGGGAAGTTATCTGCATTCGACGTCGAGTTCCCACAACTATGGGATACGTATGCATCGCAAGTCGAATTTTATTGTCTGGCGAATGATATTACAAGTGAAGACAAGAAACGAGCTACTTTGTTGGCAGCCTGCGGACTACAAACGCTATCGATATTGCGGTCTTTGATAGCCCCAGCTCAGCCGTTAGAAAGGTCATATGACGAGCTCACCGCTGTGTTAAAACAATACTTCAATCCAGGGCCCTCTATAATCTATCAGCGCTACCAGTTTTTCCATCGTGAACAAAAAGAGGGAGAGACTATTAGTGTTTTTCTCGCGGGACTGAGACGTCTCGCGGAAGGATGTGATTTTGGCACGACACTCGTCGAGCGCCTCCGTGATCAGTTTGTTTGTGGACTGAGAGATGAAAGTGTACAGCGCCGACTGCTCACCGAAGAAACATTAACCCTAGATGCCGCAGTGCAGAGGAGTTTAGCAGCCGAGGCAGCGGGGACCCAGGTGCGGGAGATGCATGCTTCTGGATTGTCATCATCAGTGGATCTAATACAACACCGCCGGCAGTTTCCTACCAAATACAAAACGGAGTTACAAAAACATATAGTGCCAACTGTGCCATGTTGCGGCTGTGGTGGTACACATGTTCGTACAGAATGCCCTTTTCGCCGAGCAAAATGCCATTTTTGCCGAAAGACAGGTCACATCCAAAGTATGTAAGGCCCGACAACAGGACACTCAGACATCATCCACCCAGTGCATGGCAGTGAAAGGGGAATTGGATACTGATGGGACATTGGACTTAATATACAAGCTCCATAGTGACAGCAAAACTCTCAGAACTACAGCAAGAGTGCTTATTAACAATACTAAATGCTGCATGGAAGTAGATTCCGGATCGGAATATTCAATTGTATCTTGGGGGGTTTTTCAAGACTTGTGCAAAGAAAAACCGCCAGTGTTGGAACCTGTGCAAACGACACTGCGAGATTTTCTGCAAAACCGGATCACCTTTATGGGACAGTGCTTTGTCAGCGTCAAATACGGAAAGTATTCAGCTTGTTTATGCCTGTTAATTGCGGAAAGAGCATGTACAAATCTACTTGGCCATGAATGGTTTGCCCCCTTGGGAATATTTTTATCGGGGGTGCATTCAGTTCGACATTCACCAATGCAAGATATCATTGATGCTTTTCCCCAGGTTTTCAGCACTACTCTTGGAAGATATCGAGGATCGCCAGTGTCTTTACCGATAGACCCAAAAATACCACCTATTCGCCTCCGAGCCCGGCCATTGCCATTGGCTATGAAACCAAAGGTTGATGCAGCGCTAGACACCTTATTAAAGGACGGAATCATTGAGCCAGTTTGCGACCCTGTATGGGCAACACCAGTGGTGCCCATCATCAAAGCGTCAGGAGAGGTCCGCCTTTACCGTAAATCAAGCATTAAGAGATCACCCATATCCAATACCAGCAGTACACCATTTTCTCGCATCGTTTCCTAGGAGTTCAGTGTTTGCAAAAATAGACTTAGCTCGAGCATACCTACAACTGCCGGTAGATGAGGCATCAACGGATGCACAGACCATTATCACTCATCGGGGAGCTTTCCGAGTGAAGAGATTGCAGTACGGCATTAGCGTGGCCCCAGGAATATTTCAGGGAATGGTGGACAACATACTAAGAGGTACTCAGGGAGTTTTCCCATACTTCGATGATGTACTGATATGTGCAACATCTGATACGGATCTAACCACCAAATTAAGAACAGTCTGCAGCAAATTGGCTGCCTGTGGGCTGAGTGTAAATAATGACAAATGTGTCCTCAGAGTGTCGTCGATAGACTTTTTGGGATACACCCTGGATGCAGAGGGCCTGCACCCAACGGCCGACAAAGTGGCTGCTATTAGGAGAGCACCGACACCAACAGATAAGAAGAAGCTACAGGCATTCTTGGGGTTGCTCAACTTCTACAGTAACTTTTTGCCACACCGAGCTATGACAGCCGAACCACTACATAAATTGCTTAAGGCGGATACAGTATGGTCATGGACCAAAGAACACGAGAGAGCGTTCACACAATTGAAGGAGGCCCTGACGTCCGACGATGTGCTGGTGCCTTTCGATCCCCGTCAACAAGTGGTGGTAACCTGCGACGCTTCACCATATGGAGTGGGAGCAGTACTTAGCCTGAAGTATGCAAATGGCCTATGTTCACCGGTTGCTTTTGCATCACGAACACTCACCAAGTCTGAAAGAAATTACGCTCAGATAGACCGGGAAGCACTTGCTATTATATTCGGGGTGAAACATTTCCACCATTTCGTATATGGAATACCGTTCGAGATAGTGACTGACCACAAGCCACTGCTGGGAATCTTCACGTCGGACCGGTCGACCCCATTCATTCTATCACCCCGAATGCAAAGGTGGGCATGCCTCTTGACGGCTTACAACTTCAGACTGCAGTATGCACCAGGGAGGAGCATAGGGAACGCAGATGCACTGAGTAGGTGGCCATCCTCTGCAGTTCAGCAGAGTGAGGAGAAGCTGCGAGCAGTATTATTCCTTGAGGACTTGGAAAACCCACCAGTTTCTGCAGAACAGATCGAGAAAGAGACTAAAGCAGACCCTGTGCTATCTAGAGTAAAGGAGTGCATCCTGACAGCATGGCCAACACACATTCAACAAGATCTTCGATCTTATCAGTCGCGAAAAAATGAGTTGTCAACACACCGAGGATGTTTGCTGTGGGGGGCACGGGTGGTCATACCGACATCTCTTAGACCCATAGTTCTTCGTGAGCTGCACCTGGGACACATGGGAATTGTGAGAACAAAAGCACATGCACGCTCATACGTCTGGTGGCCTGGAATGGACCAGGACATAGAACAACTAATAGCTAAATGTAACAACTGTCAAGAGATACGACACCAGCAACCACGTGCACCAACACACCACTGGGAGATTCCAGCTCTGCCATGGTCATGAATACATGTGGATTACGCTGGACCTGTCCAGGGGAAAATGATTTTGGTTGTCGTGGATGCACACTCGAAGTGGATCGACGTCCGTGAAATGCCATCGACAACGACTGGAGCTACCATCTCAGCACTTAGAGAACTTTTCGCAACACACGCTCTTCCCGAATGCATTGTCTCAGATAACGGCCCTCAGTTCACTGCGATGGAGTTCACCACCTTCCTTCACCGGAATGGCATTCGCCATGCAAGAGTTGCTCCATATCATCCATCAAGCAACGGTTGGCAGAACGTGCAGTACAATCTGTTAAGGAGGGATTGCAACGTCTACGCAACGGGACCTGGAGTCAGCGGCTTGCACGTTATTTACTAATGCAACACACTACGCCATCAACAGCAACGGGACTTAGCCCGGCCGAGCTACTGTTCAAGCGGCGCATAAGAACATGCCTGGATTTTCTGCACCCTGACAGGGCACCGCAAATAACTCAGATACCGATACAAAGGGTACGAACATTCCAACCACAGGATACAATTTTGACACGTAGGGCTGAAAAGAACTCACCATGGATACCTGCAGTTATCCAACAACAGACAGGACCATTGTCATACGAGATTCTAACGGACTCCGGAATTCAAAAAAGACATGTAGACCACTTGCGACCTAGAGCGGTAGATGCCCACACAGAGGAAACTGCGGCAAACCAGGACAGTCAGAATGAGACAGCACTTGGAGAACCCATTCAGGTGGCCGCACCTACCACCAGTATACACCGAGAGAGTAAACCACAAACACTTAGTGGTCGCCCCCGGCGAGTACGCCGCCCTCCTGCACGTCTGTTGGACTATGACACTTCTCAAAAATGGGGGGAAAGGGAAGGAGTGTAGTGTATTCGTGGTGACGTCACAGTTACTGCAGAATGAATATTATCCAAACTGCGAGACTTGAGAGGGACGCCATGTTAGGA
The DNA here is from genome assembly GCA_028023455.1 of Epiperipatus broadwayi. NCBI lineage: Eukaryota > Metazoa > Onychophora > Udeonychophora > Euonychophora > Peripatidae > Epiperipatus > Epiperipatus broadwayi. The sequence goes on along the minus strand of JAQFVV010000036.1, from coordinate 7,633,636 downwards.
CGGTGATTATGCTTCCCTAGTATTTTATAAGCATTATGTATAGTAATAGTAATAAATGATTAACTAGTAAAGTGTTGTTTGTGTTATTTGTATTCGTGATACACAACACTTTTTACTAATAAAATACAAAAAGAAAAGTATAAATATAACATAAAATATTAAAATCATACAGATATAACATTTGGCAATTCAATCACAGTAGTAAATAATTACAACATATGGAGACTTAAGTTCTCTGAAAGCGCACAGCCGTATAATTCTTTGCTAATAATAAGCTTCACCTTTTTGCATAAAACGCAATTGAAAACATAACATACAGCATAAACAAAAAATAAAAAATAAGATAAAATAAAACTAATGCTTACATAATATAACCAATGCCATAAATGTTTTTTAAAAATCAAATAACTAATGTTCAATAAATTCACAGAACAATCTCTTAAAAACATGTTAAATAATTTAGGACCATTATAACTAAATTGCTTCCTACTGGATGTTTTAAGAAAATTAGGTAAAGCTAGCTGATATTTAGTAGATAAACGAATATTTACAACAGAAAATTTAGTATCAAATGAAGTTTCCTACAATAAATATCAAGAATCAATCTATATTTATACAAATGGAAAACATCTAGTATATAAACGTCTCATATATATCTTAAACAGGGGTGGTACGTGATCTACTAAAAATGATACACATTGTATAATTTTGTAAAACAGACAAAGTAGTCACTGCAAAAGTAGAACAGTTCCCCCAAACTGAAATATTATAACATAATAAACTTTGATAAAAAGAAATATATAAAGTAATCAAAGCTGACCAAGGAAAACATTTAGATAAGTAAAAAAAACATAATTTAATTTACATAAATGAGAACAAAAAAAGTCAATATGGTTTGACCAGGATAGTCTGGAGTCAATAAAAACATCTAGATAACAAATATTATCAACAAATGAAATGTTAGCACAAGTACAAGTGCTATTACAATGCCAAAAATACTTATTACAAATAGTAATGTTAAGCGAATGAATATTTGACTTATAAGAAAAATTAATGGTTTTTGTTTTACTTAGATTAATTGATAAATTATTAAAAGCTAATTACTAATTAGGATTAAATTATCATTAATTATTTTTTCAACAAAATTTTATGAAACTGCAGCATAAGATAAGGGTAGTTGAGTATTAACTAAGCTATGATGTTCTACACAAGCCGCCGGTAGATACGATCGACGATGAACCAAAACAATGCCATGGCAACTGAAACATTGGCATGACTAATCGATAGAAGTGGTCAAGGTGTTTTCATGATCACCTTCGAGATTTTATAATACTGCGGTGAATTGTGGTAAATATCTTTCTTTTACCTGCTGTCTTATTTCAAGAAAGAAGTGTTTTTTTTTTTGCTTAATCATTTTTGAATTTATTGCTAATTTTTTGCTTATGCGTATTTCAAGAAAGAGGTATTTTTGATAATTTTTGAATTTATTGCTAATTTTTTGCTTACTATTGAGAATTTTTTAATTTATTGCTAATTTTGTGCTTATTTTAGCTTAGTTCTGTGTTTTTTGCTGCTTACTTCTGTCTACCTGCTGTCGTATTTCAAGAAAAAGGTATTTTTGATAATTTTTGAATTTATTGCTAATTTTTTTTAGTTCTGTTTTTTTTTTGCTTAATAATTTTTGATGCTATTTTTGAATTTTTTTGCTTAGTTAATACTTAAGTGCTAATTTGTACAATTTTATGCTAATTTTTTTGCTTAGTTAATACTTAAGTGCTAATTTGTACAATTTATTGCTAATTTTTTTACTTAAGGGCTAATTTTTACAATTTATTGCTAATTTTTTTGCTTAGTTAATACTCAAGTGCTAATATTTGAATTTATTGCTAATTTTTTGCTTAGGTAATACTCAAGTACCGTTCCCGAAAATTTATTGCTAATTAATCAACAAAAATATGTCAGACATTAAGTTGTGGAACTTACCATCTTCTGAGGCTGAAGCAGTTGAATTTCTACAAAGATATGGAATCATCCCGAGTGGGAAATGTTGCATTAACGGCCATCCTATGACTATATACATTAAGAACTACGAAGACTGTTATAAAAGAATCGCTATCAGAAAAGGGACTTCGTTCGAAGGATCCCGAATCAGTTTTGTCCCTGCAATCAGATTTATTTACAGATGGTGTAAAGAATTGACATCTATTCGATTTTGTGAGGAGCAGTTGGACATCGCAAGTAAAACAGCCATCGACTGGAACAACTATCTTCGGGAAATCTGCACATGGAGACTGTTACATAAGGAAAAAGTCAAAATTGAAAGACCTAACAGAGTTTTTGAAATTGACGAAAGTCTTTTTTCAAAAAGAAAAAATAATGTCGGCAGAGTACTCCCCCAGCAGTGGATATTCGGTGGTGTTTGCAGGGAAACGGATGAATGTTTTGTGATAGCCATTCAAGACAGAACCTCATGCAAGCCATCAGAGACAATGTACAGGAAGGATCTACGATTTATAGCAACTGCTGGAAAGGTTACAAAAATGATGAATTAAAGGAGGCCGGATATGATCACCTTCAGGTCAATCACACCTACAATTTTCAACTGGAGTCCACACTCAAAATATAGAAAGGTTGTGGAAGCTAGTAAAATGGCGGAACAAAAAGCACAGAGGAACAGCTAGACAACACCTGGATTCGTATTTAACTGAATTCATGTGGAGGCTATGCTTCAAGGATGATCCTTTTACTGCTATTTTGCAACATATCCGAGAATTCAGTCCACACTGTGAATTTCATTTGTAAGTACAATTTACTTTTTTTTACTTTTGTAATTTTGTTTCATAAAACGGTTTGGGGAAAATTGCTTGTCATGGCGTCATTTTTCCTTTTTCATAATCGCAGTAGCTCAGAAAAGAAATTGTTTATACACCTGAGTCTCTTTTTACGCAGACTTATTTAACATGATTTTGAAGTTACGCGATTCGTGTTTTACCGGATGTCGACCTCCGATAATGCGCTATTACTTTAAATAATAAATTTCGCGCACTTACGTTATATTGAAAGTAATAGCACATTATTGGAATTCTACTTTCATCTTAGTAATTTCAATATTTTCAGTGCTTTATAATAGTATGATTTTATGCAATAATGAAATTAAAATCATGATTTCCACATTTTATGTATACACACATTAAATTTTACAAGATTATAATGTAAATTTGTTCAAACATTGTGCGTGTTAATTTTGCATTTTAAATCACATTCTGTTTTTGCTTTTTAAAAAAAGAACGTAATCAATTATTAATCATTTAGTGTCCACAAGTTTATTTTTAAAAGGTCAGTAATAGCAGTGGGCACAATTAAAATCTGATTTTTAATTGTAATTAACAATTTAAAAATTACTTACGGGCGACTTGAAATTAATGCGATGTAAAACGAAATTTGATTTTTAAACGGAATTGAAAATTAAAGGCAAAATAATTTAATTTTTAGTTGTTAATTTTAATTAAATTTTTCCCAGCAGTGGTGAATAAATGTCTTTTTATTAACATAAGTCTAAGTTCATAAACAATTAATAAAATCGTCATCGTCATCAACAGAAAACTATTAACACAACATGAGAGTGAACTTGGCGCTAGTTGTATTTCTCTTGTGAGAATAATTGCTGAGATATTCTTGACTTCGTTTAAGGAGAAGCCAAATACATCACATCACATCACATGAGAATCTGATTTTTTTACTAGTTTGCAAACTAACGTGTTTTTGGGCAAATAGCAATAATAATTAAAACGTGTATAAAAAAATATAAATGACTGTACTGTAAATTATGCATAAAAATATATTATTTTGAATAAAATTAAATACTATAGTTAAAAAAAGTTTGTCTTGTATCAATTTTTTTCAAATTTGAAATTTTTTATTAGTCATATTTTATTTCCTTTTTTTTTTTTTGCGCGAATTTTAAAGTAATTTTACATTGGTGTTTTGCTTTTACGCGAATTTTGAAAAATCACAGACCGCATCCTCCCTTTTTCAATGTAAGTTACGTCTATTTTTGCGCGATTTCATTTGCGCGTGCTTTTTGAGGAACCTATCTATCGCGTAAAATGAGACCCAGGTGTACTTTAAATTTTTAAAACAATTTCTTTTTTTTGGTTTTTTTGTTAAATACCATCCCAAAAAAAAAAAAAGAGAGATTTTACCTTGTTTCGATTATTTATATATGGCTTATAATTATATTCTGAAAACTATGGCTAAAAATTTGTTGTAAAATCCGCCATTTTATCTTGTTGAGTATCGCAGCAATTATGAAAGACCATTACTTGTAGTAAATATTTCATAACAATTCCCCCCCCCCCTTTTTTTAAATGTAATCAATTTGGGTTTATTAAATAACACCCCCCCCCCAAAAAAAAAATATGATTTTTTACCTATTCCTTGCTTTTGTTTGTTGATTACTTAAATATTGCTTATAATTATTGTCTGAAAACAGTACAGGTAAAAATTGCTTGTCAAATTCGGCCATTTTACCTTTTTTAAAGGCAGTTACTTGTAAGTAATGAATTTGGGTTTAACTATTATTTCTTTTGTTTATTAAAATATCATTGAAAAAACTGATTTTCGATTATTTTATCTCCTTAATAATTTTAATGCTTTTTGATTTTTCTAGATCGTTAATAATTCTAATGCTTTTTGATTCTTAAATATTTACATTTTACTACATTTTCATTGAAAATGATGATTTTGGATTATTAAACATTGTTTATAATTGTAATGATTTTCCATTTTTTTTTAGAACAATTTCTGCCATTTTTGTTTGATTATTAAAATATCATTGAAAATACAGATTTTTGATTATTAAATATCGTTAATAATTTTAATGCTTTTTGATTATTTTATATCGTTAATAATTTGAATGCTTTTTGATTCTTGATTATTAATAATTGTAATGTTTTTTGATTCTTATATATTTACATTTTACTACATTTTCATTGAAAATGATGATTTTGGATTATTAAATATCGTTTATAATTCTAATGATTTTCGATTTCTTTTGGAACAATTTCTCCCATATATACCAAAATATCATTGAAAATACTGGTTTTGGATTATTAAATATCGTTAATAATTTTAATTCTTTTTGATTATTTTATATCGTTAATAATTCGAATGCTTTTTGCTTCTTGATTTTTGATTATTAAATATCGTTAATAATTGTAATCGTTAATGCCATTTAAGTTATTATTCCATTTTTTTTTCCAGAGAAATTTTTCCCATTTTTGTTTGATTATTACATATCGTTAATAATTCTGTTGATTTTCTTAAATATTTATATTTACATTTTAGGACATTTTACTTATTATTCCATTTCTTGGTTTCAGGGTTTGGCGACATGGTGGATATTTGTCTCTCCTTCTTTGATGTTAACTATGATATGACGTACTGCCCGAAGGCATACTACTCTAATCTTATGATCTTCTCGGTGACTTCTCCATGTGATCTGTGGACAAACTTTATCGATTACGTTTGTTCGGAGATCACTAGGAGACGTTATCTTGAAAATTGTAAAATTTGAGCAGTATGCCTTCGGGTGTAGTACGTCATATCTTAGTTAATACCCAACTACCGATAAAGCAATATTATCTGCAAAACCATAAATCTTAGATTCTAAAGGTAAAAAAAATAAATCTTGCAAAATGATCCGAAATAAAAATATTTAGTACAGACGAACCATAACTTTGATTCTAGTTTAATCTGATAAATATATGATCCAAAATGGATTGACAAGATTTAGTAATACGAGTAGATGAAAAAATAGCTTGATTAATACCGTAACTATAAAGCAAATTCAAATACCGTACAGTAGGCCCATGTAGATTATTACATAAATCTATATTCAAATCTCCCATAAGAATTACTTAAGTAGTATGCAAATCAGACAATAACACATCAAGTTCATCTATAAAATCCAAAATGATACTTGTACACGATCTATATAAAGCAATAATAGTTAAGACAAAACAAGGTAAATTCAAATGAATCGAAACACATTCTACAGAGGCAAGAAATGGATTACGATATGTAAATTTAATGTTTTCTTTCACAAAAATTAATACACAACCTGAACATGAAGCATGAGGAGAAAGAATATTTGAATAGCCATCCAGAACATATAAAGGCTGTTCTTTGATGGAAATCCAAGATTCAGTTAAAACTATCACATCATAAAAACCGGCAAGAAAATCATTTAAATACACAACAAATTCATCAAAATTAGATCTAACACTTCGTATATTCATATGAAAAATATTTAAAGTATCACCATGAGGATAAAATGTATCAAGCTTCATGTTAGGAAATAAATTTCAAAACAGTGACAACTCAGATTTATTTTTTATTAAAACATGCGGAGAATTCAAATCATTTCTAACATAAACCAAGCCATTACATATAAAAGCTAAACCTTTACATTCACACATTTTTTGCTTTGCCATCCATAATAGTTGCCTAGTATGCGAAGTTATATGTTGGTTAATATGTACACGCTGAGTAGATTCCATTAACAAAAAATCAGAAACCAATTTAATAACATTTCTTTTCAATAAAAATGATTTAGCTAAATTTTCCAAAATAAAGCGAGCAACAATAAAACCTGCTATATTAGTAGATTTAATTTTTTTCTGATAAACATTCTCAATGCAATTAGCAGTAAAGTTTTCAATTTCAAGTTTTTCAGCTAACTTCGGAACAATTGAAGATAAATTTTCATCTTCACAACTGTGAACGTTCCATAGAGTCAATTTTTCATCTTCACAAAAGGGAACACCTTGTATTTCAATTTCATAATCCAACTGTGAACGTTCCATAGAGTCAATTTTTTCCTTTAATAAAGTGACTTCGTTTTCACAAGAATCATATATATTTGACAATTGGAATAAATTATCATTATTTTTATCAACTTTACCCCGCAAAAAATCAATGTCAACCTGAAGCTTCGTAACCGTAATTGTAAGCTCTGAAATTGCCATATGTATAACCGGAAGTAATTTTAATTTTTCAAAAATATTTAAAATCAAGTTCGAAGAATCAGTATTATTTACCATAACAGAATCGTCATCATCAGGTGGAATTCTACAAACATTACATCTCCATGCCTGCTTTTTAAAAAGACATTCGTCTATAGGTTGCCTCTCCTAACATTGAGCACATACATGAAACAAAATTTCCATTTTAGTTAGTAATTCATTACAAGTCTTGCAGGAAGACATTTTATAAGCAAATCGAATCAAATCCTAATTTACGAACACAATAAAAATAAATACCAATATGTAATATATAAAGAGCCTGCTACTAGCTCTAAACAAGCTTAATTTTTTTTTTTTATGATAAATGCTACAAGAGAAAATACATGAAGCTTTTATCTATGATGGTCCCCATCCCCAGACCGGTTTCGAGCTATAGCTCTCATCAGTGAGGAGCTAAGACATAAGATTCAAAATATTAACTCAAGCCTTTATCTAATTCTTAAATATTAAGAAAAAGATACAAATCTTCAGACATCTACATAAAAATACAGTAAAACAAAACAAAAATCAAGGGAGAAAAAATTGAACGTCTTTAATCTAGAACACCGGTGGCGGCGACGATGGCGACAACCACAACAACAACAATAATAATAAAATTTTCATTCTATAATGTCTGAAAAATATTGTCATTTTAACAATCAAAATAGAAATAAATAAAAAAAAGATTTAAATTTAAAAATAGTTTAAACTGAAATAAATCTGCTCAATATTAATTCAATTTTAAATTGAATTTTCAAATATCAGCAGAAAGTATAAAAATAAAAAAGAAGAATTTTGATTATAGGTGGAACACCGTATGCTTTATGTAATGGGCTTATATTTGGTAAGCAAGTAAGAATTAGATGCAAAGTATGTAATAAAAAGTTTCATGAATCATGTACAAAACTCACTGTGACATTTCAACATAAAAATGAAAAAGAATTAGAATGTTATATATGTGAACAATGTGATAATAACTCAAATGTTAAAAACAAAATGGAAGCATTTGAAACTATTTTAGTTGATTTAGAAAAACTGAAAAATTCAGTAGAACAAACTTCAAATGAAGATAATCTTGAAACTGCAGAAAGTAAAATATCTGATCAACTCAAACAAAATAATGGATTTAATAGAATCAAACATTCAACTGTTAAACAAAAAACAAAATAACTGATCAAGTCAAACAGGATACTATAAAACAAAGAACATGTCTCGTTGTGACAATTTAATATATGGAAGACAAGAAAGGATTTGTTGTAAAATATGTGAACAAAAAATTCATAATACTTGTTTTAAGAATTATTATTTCGATTCTCCTATCAATTTAAGGGAAATATGTGGAATTTGTAAAGACATTATTAATCATGAATATCAGAAATATATTGAATGTAATGGTATTTGTGATAATAAATTTCATTTAAAATGCATTAACTTAAAAAAAATTGATTTACAATTATTAACCGAAAATGGGAAAAATTATTATAAATGTTTAAAATGCTCTTACAGTGACTTAATAGAACAGCAAAATTTAAAAATGATCTCTACTGAATCAACAAATTTATTTAATGATTTACCTACTGATACAGAAGTAAACAAAGTGAAAGTTTAATTATGAAAGATAATGAACATTCTGATGTAAGTTGTTGTGATAATAAAAATATTTTAAAGGAAATATTGACCAAATTAAATGTCAATAATTCTTTAATGCAAATTAAAGCTGATAGCAATGGTGCTTTGGTATTAACTATGCTATGACATACTACAAAACCCATCGGTAGATATCATCGGTGAAAAATCAAAACAATGTCATGGCAACTGAAACATTGGCATGACTAATCGATAAAAATGGTCAAGGTGTTTTTGTGGTCACCTTCGAGATTTGGAATACTGGGTGAATTCTGATAAATATCTGTCTTTTACCTGCTTCTGTTGACTAAGTGCGGTGTTTTTTATTGTATCTCATCCCCCATTTTGAATATTTTGTAAAAATTGAATATTTTGATTGCTGATCTATTACTGATTTATTGCTCATTTTATATTTTGATCTGATTTATTACTAATTTTATTACTAATTTATCAAATTTTATTAATAATTACCATTTATTACTAATTAACCAAAATGTCTTGAAAAAAAACAAGAAAAGAAAAAGAAAGATATTAAGTTATGGGAACTGACATCGGTACGATTTTGTGAAGATCAATTACAAATCGCGAGTAAAACAGTGGTTGGTTGGAATAACTATCTCCATGAAGTGTGCACCTGAAGACTCTTACGGAAGAAAAAAATGAAAATCAGCCCTAACAGAATCGTCGAAGTAGATGAAAGTCTTTCTTCAAAACATAAAATAACACAGGCAGACTACTCCCACAGCAATGGATATTCAGTGGTATTTGCAGGGAGATGGATCAATGTTTTGTGAAAGCCATTTGAGACAGAACCGCGTCCACTTTGATGCAAGCCATCAAAGAGGAACGGTCTACAATTTACAGCAACTGCTGGAAAGGTTATAAAAACGAAGAATTAAAGGAGGTCAGATACGATGAGCTTCAAGTAAACCACACATACAATTTTGTAGACCCATCAATCGGAGTTCACACTCAAAATATAAAGGTTGTGGGCTTAGTAAAATGGCAGAATAAAAAGCACAGAGATAGTTAGACAACACCTAGTTTCCCATTTGACAGAATTTATGTGGAGGCAATGCTTCAAAGATGACTCTTTGCTATTTTGCAACATATAAGAGAATTCAGTCCACCGCAGTGACTATTCTATTTGTAAGTAGAATTCATTTGGTATTTTATTTCTTACATTTTTTATATAATATAGTTTTAACAAGGCTGTAAACCTTAGCAATGAGCGTCTGAAAAAATCGTCACTAGGGACCTCTGTAGGTCTTTAAAACACATGCTTACGCTATGAAGAATGTGTTTTAAAGACCTACAGAGGTCCCTAGTGACGATTTTTTCAGACGCTCATTGCTAAGGTTTACAGCCTTGTTAAAACTATTACTGAAATAATAGTGAGCGTTTAATAAATTTATAATTATAATATAGTTTTGTAATTTTTTTTTGCAAACAAAAAAAAATTGTAAACAGCCATTTTTCCTTTTCCAGTATCGCAGTATCTCAGAAAGGTAGTTATTTATAGTTAATATTTGAGAATAATTTGTTGCCTTTTTTAAATGTAAATAATTAGTTAAATACCGTTAAAAATTCTAATGATTATTTATAATATTCATTTTTGATGGGGAGACTAAGGCTTCTGTTCATACGAGGTTGCTACAACATAAATATGCATACAATAAAGCGCTCTCAGATCCTTCCCACTTTTCCATTTTTGCGCAGCATAAGATCACTACAGGCCACTCATGTATACCGGACAATCCACAAGTGATATGCAGTGAGCAACATAAGATAAGAAGAAAAATTAAGGAGGCCTATTTCATTAATTTAGATGCAAACTCGTTAAATAAAAGAGACATGCTTTACGCAATCTCGAAGAAATGGCAGACCTGATTTGAATAATTTGCATCTGTTGGTTTAAATAAATAAATTGAACATCGTTATTAGAACTATCTATCTATAGCTTTGAAAATAAAGGCATCGTTCATTCAAAAGTGCTAAGTATAGAAATAAATAGAATAATATAAATATATTGAGTTTTAGTGTGGAGATATTACCATAAAATATCTGATATTAATATTTTATTATAATAAATTATTACTTATTATTTCATTTCTTATTGGAGTAAATTATTAGTTATTATTTCATTTGTTAGTGAAGTAAATAATTAGTTATTATTTCATTTCTTTGTTTCAGGGCCAAATGATTACTTAAATATCGTTAAAAATTCTAATGATTATTTATAATATTTTTGATAATTTTTTATCGTAGTAAATTATTAGTTATTATTTCATTTCTTTGTTTCAGGGCACTGAACAGCCAACATGGCAACATTTGATGTCTCCTTTGGTATTAACTATGATGCTATGATATACTACCCCGAAGGCATACTATACTCTAATTTTCCGATCTTTAAGATAACTTCTCCACGTAGTCTACAGGCAAGTTTTATCGATTAAGTTTGTTCGCAAATCACTTGGAGATGTTATCTTAAAGATCCGAAGATTAGAGTAGTATGCTTTCGGTGTAGTACATCATAGCATAGTTACTACCAAAGTACCAAAATAATTTTTTGAAATCATTTATTTTGAAACATTTTGATAAAATAAAATTCAAGAGTGATGTTGTTACACTTGATAATGATCAAGTTTCTTTGGGAATGAAGAAATGTCTTGTATCTACAGGAAATAATTGTGAGGTAGTAAAAAAGAATATTTCCAATCAAGATAAGAAAGACAATGATGGGAAAGACAATAACTACTCTCTAATTAAGAAAGCTACTAAACCTTCATATAAAGATATTTTAATTAAAAATAAAAGAAAGGAAAAACATATTGATAATAAAGTCTATAACAATATGAAAAAAAGTTGAATCAAATGTTACTAATGATAATACAAATGAGAAATTAAATATTTCTGAAAGTTTAAATTATGAAGAATTTAATACTGTAAATTATAAAAATAAAAAAAATAATATGATAAGAAAAAAAGAAAAGCTAGTGATTGGTAGAAATTCGGATCACATATTGAAAACAGTTAAACCTAGAATGAATTTTAAAAAATATTTTCTAACTAGATTTTCCTCAATGACTTCAGCAGAGGAGATTAAAAGTTACTTAGAAATTGCATTAAATATTTCAGTAGTACGTCACAAAATTTTAACTGTTAATTCAAAATATGCTTCATTTCATGTTTCTATACTGGAGTCTTATAGTAATAAAATGAATAATGAAAATTTATGGCCGGAACATGCGGTTATATTGCCTTTCTTTGAGAAGTTAAATAAAGATATAAATGTTAATATGAATGAGTTAAGTAATAGTGTTTTAAATGGTAGTACATCTATAACTCAAAAATAACGAATAAAAACAATATGCTTAATTGTTATTATCAAAATTCAGGAGGTTTGAGAACAAAACTTCCAAGAATTTTATGAAGCAATTTTATTAACAAATTATGATATAATTTTCATTACAAAAACATGGCTTAATGAAGATATTTTTGATTGTCAGTTATTTGATAATCGGTACAAAGTTTTTAGATATGATCGAAATATGAATATGGCTAATAGAGGGGGTGGTGTTCTAATAGCTGTTAAATCTCATTTTGAGTGCATGATATAGGATTTACATATAGATGTTGATTATTCTACACTAATAATGTGGTCCTAGATTTGTTGGTGGTGGTTGGAGGGATCCAAATATGGAGATTATGCAGATATTGAGACAGCATATGAGGTTTCAAAGAAGAAAATGGTGATTAAGCAGGTTCCTCCATTGTTAAAAGATTGTTATTATAATCTTGTAGAGGATAAGAAGTAGTATAGAAAGATTAATAAGTTCAGATTGTTGCTCAGGGATAAAAATATTATTTGTGCAGAAGAAGATAAAGCAATAGATTTGTGTTGATGGATGGACATATATATATAATGTAGGATATTGGCATTTAAAATATTTAAAAGCTAAAAAAAAAAAAAGTTAATTTAAAGATCTTTTAAATTGTGCATTTTAAACTTTTTTTTTAGTTTGTGTAATTTAGTTTTTTTTTAACATACAATGAGAGTTGATTCTTTTTGTTTCGAATTATTTCTCTGTAATTCGATTAAAACTTAAAATTGGAAAGGAATTTCAAAGTAAAAGATTACAATCAATAAAACAATTTTGGAAGCTAATTAAAGATGGTGGAATTATATATAAAAAAAGACTTTGCAACATAAAGCTAATAAAGAATGTACAAGATTATAAACCTAAATGTCATGATAATAATAACATGCACAGAAGTTTCAAAAATTGGATCGAGGCATAAAAAGAAGAGGACAACATCGATCTAGGTCTTTCTTTACCTTCTGGTTATGTGGATTAGAGTTGGGAGTTTCCATGAGCATAATCTGTGGCTATAATATACTACTGCACAGGTACGCTAATTGCTGAATGAAGCCGTCACGCAAGAATGGAAACGAAGCCTCGTGAACACCGTAATGAAGAGGTTATCATGACCGAGTTCCAGCTATAGCACGGACCAATCAAGCCGGCAGGAGAGACAAATTATAATTTCTATGAGCTTGGGATCCCATAAATGTATAAAAACTTACCTGTAAGCTAAACTATTCATATCCCAATAGTGACTAAATTAAGTTCGCAAACAATTCTTAATATAAATTTGTGATATAATTCCGATAAGAGACATTCCCTGATTTATAACATTTCGATCCATGGATTATTTAAAGAGATAAAATGATTTCCTGGATTAGCATGCATGGTCCTTTCTAAAGAATAATAACTTCTTATTAAATATTTTAAATGCATAATACAATATTTACTTTTTAAGATAACTTTCATTTGTATGTTATTAATTTTAGTTATTTATTTTAGTTTATTAGAACTTGAATGTATAATTTACCCTTTGCCCATATTTATTAATTAAGCCCTGGGAATAATATCTTAAAAAAAAAAACCTTATCTACGGTAAACTATGACCCAGTTTTCTTTTAAAATCACTTTCTTTTTAATTTACAATATGCGATGCGACAGATTTCAGCTGATTCTTATATGAATCCTAGTGCCCTTATAAAAAAAAATAAAAAGCTGATTCCGATGTTAGCGTAGGTCGAAATAATTGGTAGGCCAGTTAATCAGGAAAGATAGCTATGTTTTACAGAAATATGAACAAAATATTTATATTTTCTGTATTCATAGCTTGATTAACTTTCACTAAATTTACGGTGAGTGAAGGTCTACCAGATCTATTAAAACGGTAAAAATGTTACAATAAAAAGAAAATTTCTCAGCAAATTGTTATATTGAACTTTGAAAAAGTTAAGAATTATAAGTTAAAAGTGTGTAAAGACAAGTTTGTTTGCAAAGTTTTGCGACTGTATGTTGGTAAAATATTTAGGAGTGATGAATATTTAAGGATTTATCCATCAGTTGCAGTTGTTCCAAGTTTGTTTGCAAATGGTAAAGTTCATAAGAAGAATGTTCCGTTAAGGTTGATAATGGATTTTGGGGTTATTATCAGAAAGCATCGCAATTGGCTACAAGATTTGGTGGGTTTTGGCGAATATACAATTAATTCTACATTTGAATTTGTTCAGATTTTGGAGTTTGTCAAGGTGGTTGATGATAGTTATATGGCCTCATTGGATGTATGTGAGTTATATGGATCAGTGGACCGTAATAAATCGATAACTGTAATTAATAAACATTTGTTGGATTATAATGTAGACTCTTGTAAAGTCAGATTTATTATGGAAGTGTTGGAATGGATTAATGAGGATATTACTGCAAGATATGGAAAAGATCATTATCAAATGAAGAAAGGTTGGCTAATGGGGTTGGCAGTGAGTGTATTGTGTGTAATTTACACGTTTCGGAAATAGAAAAACATATTGTTGAGCCATTTATAAGGAGTTATGATTTAATATATAGAAGATATGTGGATGATGTTTTTGTGTATGGTTCAAAAGATGTGATAGTGAATATGTTCAATGAATTAAATGAGAATTCCGGTTTGTCATGGACTATTGAGTTTGAAAATGATGGCATCTTAAAGGTATTTAGATGTAAATGTATATAAATGCTATAATATGTTTGAATATAAAATGGTTGTTAAACCATTGAATGTAAGATGTTTTATACATCCATCATCGAATGTTCCTTTGAATTATAATATGGCTGGATTTAAGTGTTTTTTGTATCGAAATTTGCATCTTTGTAAATTTGAGAGAAGATAGGAAAAATAATATTGATAAATATATGGATGATTTGATAGGAGTGGGTTACAAAAAAACTATATTACACAGACAATTGTGTTTGTTTTATCAGAATTTAAAGTTTAAACATAAAGTGGATGTAAATAATAAAATGGTCAAAAAGTGGTTTTCTTTAGCTTATATGACACCTATAAGTAAAAAATTTAAAAATATTATCAATGAAGATCATAATGTAGGATTCCGTTCCTGTTTGTGTTTAAATAGATTAATAAACAATTCAAAAAATAATGTGGAAGAAATGAATAAGTATGAAGTGGTTTATTCCATTACTTGCAAAAAAATTGGTTGTAATGCTATTTATTACAGTGAAATGAAGGCGAATGTTTTAATGCCATTACAACAGCATATTTATCAGTACAAAAAAATCTACAAGTGATTTGCAGATTAATTCTGTTTTTTCAAATCATGAAAGCAATCGTGGTCACGAGTTTTATCTTCAAAGTATTACTACTGTGTGCAATGAGTCAAATGATCGGAAAAGGAAGTTGAAAGAGGCTTGGTTTATTGTGAAGTCTAAAAACATTATTAATCAGTGCAACATTAGTATTCCACTGAGCATGCACTGAAATATTAAACGTTCAGTTCCAGTATGTCACCATGATTCTGGTATACAGTACTGCAAGCACTTGGGCAAATTGTTCTTTATAATTAATGTTTTTGCATTTGGGCTGCTCTGTTTATCACGCTTTATTCCTGTAGAATAATTTTCATTATCTGACAGTTTTTATATTATTTATTTATTAAGTATAATTATGGAGTATCAATATGATTGGAGGTACGTAGAGGCCTTGAAGCTATGTAAAGAAATTGTTAAACTTGGAGAGCAGTTAAAGTTCTTAAAGAAGTGCATGAAATTTAAAGTTTTTCCCAACTGTTGTAATTTTGTTATTAACCCTTCCATTTATAAGAAGAGAGAAGCCATGGGTTTAATGAGGATTACGTTATTAAAGTGTATTGTGAAAGATTGTAAAAAACAATTATACCTTTACCTCGCTTAGCGATTGGCTACTTAGTGATCATTATCAATTTGTACCCACTTTCAATTTACAATCGATTATTCACTATAACAATCGGGCAAATTAAAAAAAAAATTTTGGCAGCCATCTTGAATTTTGCATCACTGATGACATCAGAGGATAGGTATTTTAAATTCATTTTACCCAAAAACAAGAGTACATTACTGTATAGCACATACAATATTTTATTCATAAAACACAATGTTAGTGCTGCATTCAGTATTATGAATGTAGAACATACAAACTTAAAATATATATAATTACTAAATCTATAATACTGTATACATATAAGTGTCGAATGTCTTTACAAAAATTAAACTTTATTTAAATATAATGTATGGATTATTTAAATAAAGTTTAATTTTTCTACACATTCAACACTTATATTAGATGATGAAAACATATCACAAACTTTCAGGAAAACACTAAATACTAATATTAAATTGCGTGTGTGTGTTCCTTAATTACGTACACTCAAGTGGTTTCAAATCAAAAGAAAAACATTTTTAAAAAAAAGTTTAAAAAGAAAAATAGATTGCATTTAAAATAAGGGTTAATAAATAATCTTTCTACACGAACAGGGAGGGGGAGACACTATTATATTACTAAAAATATACAGTAAGAAAAATAAACTTAGCGTATGTTTTTAAAAAATTAGAACAGATTTTTTTTCTTTTAAAATAAGTTGATTTTTTATTTTTCTAGAGTTGACTGATTTACGATACGCATTAAGCCTTTTGTTACTCTGGAATACAGTAACAAGTCTTTATGTTTAATTAAATAATTTATAATTAAACATTGTTTTTTAATTTGAATAATTTCACATAAGTAATAAACATAAATGTACAGTAATATGTACTGTAATACAAATTTTAAAAAATGCACTTCAGTATGGATTTTTTTTTTCATTACGATGAAAACCTTCTGCGGAAGAATATAAAAACTCTTAAATTCAAATTTAGTTTCACGTTCTCTTTCTTTTTGCTGTACTGTGCTTTTTAAACAGTGAAAATATGCATTTTTTTCCCTAGTGATATAAAACTTTTGTTTTTAGATACCGTATTTAGTCATCATTGCCATAAAAAAAATCAAGAAAATCTTTGAGCTTGGAAACCAATGTGGATATTTTACGTCGACTGGAACTGACCGATTTTTTTCCCATAGACCCCCATTATAAATAAGTATTCTGTATACGATATTCTCGCTTAATGATGAATTTTGGAGGACCAATTGCCATCGCTAAGAGGGGTAAAGGTATATATTTAAATTATCATCATGGATTGAAATGAATGTTGTTTACTGTTTAGCCAGGTCATTATGTATTAGTTGAAACTAGTTATTTGCTTTAGGGGATTATTTAAGTAAAACATTTCAGAAATTGATGTATAGTGTAGCTGAGCTTAGCTCACTGCTTGTTATCGAACTGATAATTATTTCAAATTTAAGGTTAATAATTTAAACTCAGACAAGCAATGTGAATCATATCCAGCTAACGCTGAAGCAAATCAATGCTGGACTGGTAAGACAATGGTAGAAAAATTCATGTTGGGGACATCGTATGGAATACAACTGTGGGTGCAAGAATGTAACTTCTTAAATGATACAATTATCGAAGTTAAACATTAAGTGTATGGAGAGTAACAGCTTATAAAATTAATTGTAGGTTGAAATACCAAAAATGAAAGTAATTTCTAAGATATGTGAATTCCTTAATGGAGAGAAAAGAAATGATTTGATAAGGGCTAAAAGTTAACTATTCTAATAATAATTATATTTATTGTAATATTAGTAATGATGAAGCGCTACTTCAGAAAAAAAAATAATTGGTCTTAGCCAACATGTCACGGGTTGAAACAGTTTATTTAACAGTCTATAATATAGGAATTATTTGTTCCCAGTATTAGAATATGAGTACCGATGTTGGGACGAGGGTTATATCCTAGATGAGATGAACCCAGAAAGAACTTGTAATCCGAAGCCAATGTAGATCCATTATAAATATGTTTTGTGATTATTATTTTCTTATTTTCTTTTGCCATTTGGATCGCTACAATGTTTGTGTTTATATTGCATTATTTATCGTTAATGTGTTAATAAAGATTTTGTTTTGAATTTAAACTTTGGTCTTATGTCTTAATGCTTGAGTATCCATTGATTCCAGAAATGTGATGTAGAAAAGTTGTAGAAAATAGTCCATGATTTCCACTACAGATGTTCACGAAAGGTCCTTATTAAATATTACTGCTAAATTAATTTTTATTATTATTATTCATTTGTTGAAATTTGAGAATTAATCTGCTAAAACATTTAGTTATATTTGAAATTATAATGATCATATGGCAAACATCTAAGAGAAGAATTTAAATTTAGATTTAATATTTAATTTATTGCATTATGACTAATGTCACAAGTGGACATGAAATCCCTTTTCCACTCCTGATATTTGAAGACATTCCCAATCAATGAGGATCTAATCAAAATTCAGTGTAAATAAATATTTCATTTAAGTAACCGTTTTGTTGTTGTTGCTCTTGTTGTTATTATTATTATTTCTGGTTTATTGTCCACTATAACTGATTTATCTAAAAAGATTGATTTTCTCGCTAGTGAGATTCAAAATTTGAAAACTATTATTATTAATAGAGATTTTAAAGTAAAGGAAAACATTTCTGGGGATAATATACCATTAGTTTCTAAAAAAAATAAATTTTTTAAAGTAGACAAAGAATATTGTGTAATTAATGATAAAAGTTTTGCTTCCCCTTCCCCCACTTCTGAAGACAAAGGAAGTCAAAGCCAAATTTCTATTTTTACTTCTAAAAGAGGTGTGAATAAAAGTCCAACAAGTGAAGACATTAAAAAAATAAAAATTAGGAAGAGTTTGCCTTTGCAAAATGAATCAAATAAAGGCAAAATTGGGAAAAGTATGGCTTCTATGGAACCAGCGAAAATAATTGCTGAAAATTTATGTCATCAACAATCTAATTTTGAAAGGGAAAATATTATTTCTAATAATGGTGTTAAAAAGTGGACTGACGTTTTAACTCAGGTCTAACTGTAGAAAATAAAAATGTTAAAACAGAATATTTTAAAAATACAAAAGTTAATAGCAGCAGTCTTCATTTAAAAAAAGAAATGCAAAATCTAATGCGTTTAACAAAAATGCTGTAATAGAAAATCTTGCTGACACACAATTAAAAGTTATTCCTGCTAAACAAAAATATAAAAGATTCTTTTTGACTAGATTAAATCCAGAAGTTACATCAAAAGATATGATTGCTTATATAACAGGAAAGTTAGATACAACTGTGGCATGTCATAAATTTATACCTGCAAATAAATTTTATTCCTCATTTTATATTTCTGTCAAAGAAAATGACATGAGTGAAATAATTAATTCAAATTTTTGGGCGTCAGGCATTTATATATATCCATTTTATGGGAAACTAAATAAAGATTTAATTGTTAATGAACAAATAAAGGATCAGGTAGTTGAGGCTAATATTGGTAATGTATAATGGATTATTGCATTTATAAAGATTGTAAAAAAAAAAATTCATCACATAAAAATGGTAATAAGAAGTTAATTAATAAAAGTAATATTTTCTGTTATATGCAAAATATTAGAGGGTTAGAACTAAATGTCAGTTATTGAAACATGCTGTTCTTGTGGAAGAATATTATCTAATAGCCTTGACAGAAACATGGTTGAATGATCAATTTGTTACTGATCAGATTGTGGATCATAGATATTTACTATATAAACATGATCGTGTAAACTCTAAGCTGCCAAAAGGTGGAGGTGTTTTATTGGCAGTTAAAAACAACATTGTAACAAAGCAAGTAAATATAGAACTGAATTTTGTTGATTCTTTTTGGATTGAAATGATATTAGGATCTCAATTGTTTTTGGTTGGGAATATATATATATTCCTCCTTATATTAATATAATTGAACTAAATAATGATTTGGAGAAATTGGAAAAATATTTACTTAATTATAAGCACAATATTTTGATCTGTGGTGACTTTAATGCACAATATGTAATGACAGCAGGTGAAATAACTGGATTATGCAGTAATGAAATAAATAAAGGACAAAGAATTATAGAATTTATGAATATAACTGGTGTAGTACAAAGAAATCAGTTAAAAAATAATAATGGATGTGTTCTAGATTTTATATTAATTAACTTTAATGATATAGATGTGAGGCATAGTGTACAGCCATTATTGAAGGAAGACTTTCATCATCCAGCAATTGAGTTTTTCGTTTATGTCAAACACATATCATTAAATAAGGGTATGATAACTTCAAATAGAAATTATAAAGTTGGTGATTATTATAATTTATATTGTGACAACAAGTATGCTGATTGGGAACACATATATTGTGTCCCAAATGTAAATGAGGCTGTACATCTGTTTCAAAAAATTATGCAAAACATTTTAAATAATAGAATACCATTATGCTATGAATCATCTAAAAAATATCCTCCTTGGTTCTCTAAGAAATTGATTTGTATTTACAAAAGAAAACATAAGCATCATAAGTTGTTTAAGAAATCAGGATCAATAATATGTTATAATAACTTTATAACTTTTAGAAGATTATTTAAAACGATAGAAAAAATTGATTTCAAAAGATATATTGACAAACTAGAGGACAACAAAGTGCAATTCAAATTACTTTTGGTCATTTATTAAAAAGCATTCTGGTGTAAAAAAAATAAAATGCCAATTGACAATGGGAGTCTTACAGCTGATGATTTTGCCAACTACTTCTCATCATGTACAGAGAAAAATGTGCCATCTAAATCATATACAGTTAAATCTGCTTTTAAAAGTAATGATTTGATAGTTATTGACTCATTAAATTATAATGACATTTTATTAGCAATAAAACAGCTTAAAAATAAAAAAAGTTTTGGATATATGCTACCTGTTTTTATTTATAAAGGATGTGCTGAACTGCTAGCTCCAGTGCTTTGTTATGTTTTTAATACCTCTTTACAGCAGGGTATTTTTCCTGATTCTTGGAAAGTTGCAAAAGTTATACCAATACCAAAAGTCAAATCAAATGATGTTAGTAATTATAGACCTATTTCATTATTATATATAGCTGGAAAAATCTTTGAAAAATTTGTGTATAATAAGATGATAAAGTATGTAAATCTTTATCTAAAACTCAACATGGTTTTATCCCAGGTAGATCTGTTGAAACTAATTTGATACTTATTCAAGATGCGATTGCAAATGCAATTGATAACAGATTACAGCTAGATGTGATTTATTTTGATTTAAGCAAAGCATTTGACCGAGTAGATCATTCAAGATTGATTAGTAAGTTGCACACGATTGGTTTTAGTTGTGAATTTTTGCAGTAGTTTGTATCTTTTGTCTCAAATAGACCTATTTAGTAATGCTGGAGTGCCTCAAGGAAGTATGCTTGGACCACTGCTTTTTTCAGATAATTCTTTGGATATAGAGCAGTGTGTAAGTGGTTGTGACATTCTCTGCTTTGCAGATGATATTAAACTCTATAAAACTATTAAGAATTTTGATGATCATAAGATTTTGCAGAACGATATCAAAAAATTTTAGGATTGGTGTGTGGGAAACTATATGGAAATTAACATTGAAAAATGTTGTGTCATATAGTTTTCTAAAAAATCATCTACAAGTCTGTTTAATTATACACTAAACTCAAAAAGTATTTCAAGAAAAGAAGATCATAAAGATTTAGGTATTATTTTTAATAATAATGGAACATTTAATAATAATATTCCAAAATATTACAAAAAGTTATAAAATAATGGATTTAATTCTCAGAAACTAAAATGTTTAAGACAAATACATGTGTGTATGTTTCATACATTGGTCTTACCTATTTTAAATTATGGATCTTTGATCTGGAACTCATGTAAATTAAATAATAGATAAAAAATGGTGTATTGAGACAAGTATTTATAAAAAGAACAATATTGGTAACAAAATAACAATTTGGTTTTCCAATATTGATATGGAAGATAAAACTAGTTGTATATATTCAAGAATATAAGGGCTGCAATGTAGTGTTCAAGGAAAGAAGATTATAATAAACAAAAAGATTTAATAATCAATGAGCTAAAAATGAATGATTTCCCTGTATATATAATTAAAAGAAGTATTGGAAAAATAGAGTATAAGATGAATAAAAATGAAAAGAGTGAAGAAAAAAAGAAAGGTGAAAATAGATATATAGGAATAAAAACAAATAATAATATCATAGTAAATAAGTTTAACAAAATTATAAAGAAGATTAATAAAAGATACAAAAGAATAATTAATACAAAAATAGTTAATAAAAAAAGAGAAAACCTATTAAATTTGATAGTGTGATGATCGCACATACTGCGGTCACACATATAAATATTAAACATTCAGAGAATATTAAATATTATGTTTGGCAGGAAAAAAGAAAAAAAAAAGAAAAGCGAGCTTGGAAAAATTTACAGAACAAAGAAATGTTTCAACTAATTAAAAAAAAAAGAGAGGGAATTAGAATCAAAAGATTCTTATCTTTTACCCTCCAAAGTTTGGGTTTTGGTGCAATTAAAATATAAAATTAGAGATATTGGAAATGTATGTTAAAAATAAAGCGATAAAGAAATATAAATAAAATGCAAGTTAAAATCCGATTTTGAAAGAAAGTAAAGTTTAAAAAAAAGATAAAAAAAACCTTAAATAGCGCGCAAAACAGAGAAAGTTAGACATGATCAAAAGATAAGGATCTGGGTTTTAAAGTACACATTTGACGATAAACAAAATGCGTGTATGGAGTGTATTTGAAGCAGGATATAGACAGAAATAATAAATGCTTGTCCAAATTTAAAAAAAGAAAAACATGTATTAAAATCTGTTTAATTAAAATCAAGAATGTTGAAATACATAGTGCTACGAGAGTGGGTAAAACCAATTTACATATGGCCGAAGGCATAGTAAGAAAGGAGGTGTGAAT
Organism: Epiperipatus broadwayi; assembly: GCA_028023455.1. Taxonomy (NCBI): domain Eukaryota; kingdom Metazoa; phylum Onychophora; class Udeonychophora; order Euonychophora; family Peripatidae; genus Epiperipatus; species Epiperipatus broadwayi. The sequence continues at coordinate 7,610,663 of JAQFVV010000036.1, read as the reverse complement.
AAAAGTGAAACAAAGGATCGGAAAAACAAAGGCTTGTGGAATTTTTTTAATTAAAAAATAAGTTTTTCAAGAGAGATTAGAGCTAGAGACTTCGTGTTGACAGGGTGGTAAAACACAGCTCCGATAATCAACAGATATAGTTAGCAAATATGACTTTTAACATCGGTGCTTCATCTAGAATGGCTGGCTAAGGCCATCGTGATTGCTGGTCGATCCGGACTTACTGTGCTAATGGTTCTTGTCAATATGTAATAATCGCCGTTGTAGCGCCTGCCGATGAATTCATTTAGTTGCCTTGTCCTCAATGCCTTGTCCTTGATGCCTCGTCCATGATGCCTTAACACTGAGAAGCTATACACAACCAAATCTAACCTACGACGACCGTCCCACCTAAAAAAGTGGAGAAATCCACGTGGCGGTCGGCAGGACGTCGGATAAATTCAGAGACTAAAACCTAGGTAAAGATATACTTTTTTTATATATTTCAATGTGCACATCGTTGACTTAGACAATGGCCACATGCGTTTTTTTGTGAATGATAAAGACATTCTTGAATTTTTTTGATAAATACCCAGAATGACGATTTATGAATGTACCATCATTTATAAGATTTTTTATGTGTTCTTTTTCTTGAAGCACTATAGATCATAATCTGTTTTATTTAATGTAAATGTGTTTTATAGATTTTCTTTATGATTGATTTATTCTATTAAATATTTTTTTTCTCTATTTAAATCTGTCTTGTCTCGTTCTTCGCCACGTTCAAAAGGGGATAGTCTAGTCTTAGGGTGGGAAACTATTATTCATTTTTTGATCATTGAATTAACATGTGAAATTTGGTGGTGCAGTGTTTGATTCCGTTAAATTTATAAATCATTCAAGCGCTGTAACTGTCAAATCTTACAGCAGTCTGGAGAAAGTTGATCAGGAAACATAACCTGGGGTTATATCCGTATAGCATACAGGTTCGGTCAAATACGGAGATAGACTCGTCTATTTCCGTATTTCTCTCTGCTTGTGGTAACGGAAAGTGGACGATTTTAAATTATAGAATTCCCCATTATGTACACATAAAAGGGAAGTGTAGCCTTCGATTGTCGTGTGCCCATTACAATAGATAACAAATACATAGGATATAATAAAGATAATAAAGAAATAATTAATGGAGTATATGTGATAAAATGCAAACAATGTCTAGATAGTGTGATGGATAACAAATATGTGGGAGAAACAAAAAATTCTATAAAAACAAGATTAAAACAACATATAGCAGATAATAAATCACGGATATATATATACAAAAGAAACAGAACATAAATTTACACAAAGTTCAATAAAAATGAAGTTACATACAGAAAGTATCAAAAAAAAAAAAAAAGAAGCTATGTTAATAAAAAAGATAAAACCAGAATTTAATAGAGATTCTGGGATTAGGATGAGATTGGTATAGTTATAGTTATTAAATAAGATATATAGAGGTAAATATGTAGAGAGATAATTGTTTATAAATGAGTTGGGGATGATAAAAAATGATTAGGTTAAATAGGAGTATAAATGTGGGTATATTTACAGAAATTAAATAATAGAAAAATAATAAATATATTAATAAACTTAGCATAATATTTACATACAAAAAATTTATGAAAATTATATAATAATAGTAATAGTAACAAGTCAGAAGTCACATGACATATATAGCTTGCACTTACTAATATGTAAAGTTAAGAGCATGCTAATAGCTCTAAACAAGCTTTTTTTTTTTATTTATGATAAATGCTACTACAAGAGAAGGCATTCAAATCATGGGAAAAATAATAAAAGTTAAAGTATATAAAATAAAAAAATTTATGTAAATAAAGTTGTAGGGAATATATATTGTACAGGATAGAGGATCCATCCTTACTTTTTGAAGTTTTAGTATGGTTTTAAAAAAAATAACTTTGATATAGTTTTACTTAAGGATAAGTAAATAAGTTGTTAGTGTCATTGTTAGTAATTGTTTTATTGTTATTTAGTTCAAGTTTATTTATTTATAATATATGCTTTGTTTTGAGATAGATTGTTATAATGGCAATATATATGTGTATAATTATGATATATAATGGCAATATATGTGTATAATTATGAGTATGCGTATAAAGAAATAATCATTAGCAGTGGTATTCAAATTGCTAAATATAATTATATTGTACCTTTATTTATTTATTTTTTTAAAAAATTATAAAAGATATAGTATTATTATTCTGGTTGTTTAAATATTCATTTGATTTGTAAATTACAACATAAATTTTTCAATGTAATAAATATATATGCATATTTTTTTTATTGACATAATTTTTTTTTCCTTTTATTTTGTTATTTTAATAAAATATTTTAAAACTGCTAAACAATGGTGTTGAAGATTTTTATTAAATCAGCACGTGAATATTTACAACAATAGGAAGCTGGCTAAGGAACGCTGAATATCGTCATCATTCTTCTTGCTGGTTAATGAAAAAGAAGACATTACTTTCATTCGTCATTTCTCCAAATTTTTCTTATAAATTTCCTTAAAAAAATTATTGGATTAAAGATTAATACTAAGAGATAATGTGCTAAGAATAACTTTTATCATTTGGGGCGCTGGCCTCTCTATTTGCCCATCAAATAACATTGGAAACTTCAGTGAAGCATAAAACCTCAAAAGTAAACCGGCGTTCTTAAATAAGTTTTAAAAAATAGCTATCATAATTGATTGATACACTTTATTATAACTTCCAAATTACTTAGTGATCTAAAAAATAATATTCAACTTGACCACGTATATAATTGAATATCCAGGAAATGACAGAAATTAATGGTTTTAACAACAAGAAGCAAATCTTTTCATTTACTTGTAATATGTACATATTTTACATCACTTCAAGCCATTTTAGGATGAATAAAATAAAGAAAGTGCTGGAAATAACTAGCCGATTTAAAAATGACTGGACATTAATGCAGATAGACGGTGGTAAAAAAAATTTTCTTATTTTTTTTTTATTGTTTATTTTTTGTTTTGTTTTTTTTTTTGGATTTTTATGTAACATTTAATATATCTTTATGAAAGAATATACAACTGAAATCTTTAAAAACTAACTTACAAATTTCTTTTGAATGTTAAAATTTTAAGAATGATGAAAGTTGATTTTAGTATATATGTTTGTTTATTTATTTTAAAGACATTTTACAGTTTAAACTATGCAAATATGTTGTAATTATAAATATATATAATATTTATTTATTTTTTGCTTTTTATTTGATTCGCGTTTGCATACAGGTATACTAAATAATAAAAGTCATTTGTCAGTTTAAATTGGAAAGCCATAAATTATATTTTAATTGCATAGGAATTGAATAAATGTACAAATTTATAGAACTATATTTATAAGTAATATCATTGTTTAATAATTATCTTAGTTCTTCAATTATTATTCTAACAATCTGGTTGCATTTATTCATATCCATTAAATCTTATAAGTTAAAATATTTAATATTTCATACTTGTGTGCATTATATATATTAGTGCCAATATTTCATATGCTAGTCACTGTCTTTATTTAAATGTAAGTCAATTGACTTTTAAACTTATTTGTTGGTGCAGACAGTACTTATGGTTTACTGAGGTTAAAATTATAATTATAACTTTAATCCACTATTGTGAAGTTTTTATCTTGGTATTATTAGTTGTAGAATAGCCTTAGTATGTCAGGCCTTATTTATTATAGTTATTATTATTACTGGATGAAGTGGTTAAATTCCCCATCTGCATTGTAGTTATCCATGAGTTGATAGTACTTATATTTCCAGTGATTGTAATAACATATTCCTAGGTAGTGCATGTTTTGGCTGATTTGTTGGATTGTCAAAACCATTGGTCCTCCTCCCTGCACATTCCAGCGCTACGCCTGACATGTATAATATAATTTAGAAACTTTTCCAAAAAAAAGGATAAGCACTTTTTTTTTAAAAAAAATGTTTTAAAGGAAAATAAATGTAAATCCCTATAAAAAAAAGAAACAGGTGACAAAAGATCCAGGCATCTTATTTTGCATCAAATGTAGGTGTTATTTTGGAAGCCACCGTGCTTTTGATATATTTATGCTAGTTGCATTACGGAGTCCTCTTTTTGGTTCTATCACATAATTAAAACTAAATTTTCCACCATAGTAGGTAAGGTTGCTTGTATTTTAGTATGTAATGTCAAGATAAGTTTGTTTAAAGGATGTGATTCCTTTAGGATGCACTCAATTATGTTAGTGCTTTAAAGTATAAGAATGTCTGTGTTTTGTGATATCATGATTTGTAATCATTCACAAACCAACCAACAATATTTTGTAATAGTAAATGTTGAATTTATAAGCATATGGCCAGTTGGTATAATCCACACTTATGTATATGCTATGATCATCCAGAATTTTTCCAATGTAGATGTAAATCACTTAGTTATATCTAAATGTTTATTTAGATGATTTACATTATGTAGGCATTGAATTTATAACTTGTGTGTATAAATGACTTCTAATAAATGGTTCATTCATTAAATCCATGTAATATTTGCTTAATTCAGTCATTTAGTTATTTGCTATTTATAATTGGTATTTATTTAAAAAAATGTATTAAAGAAATACATTTATAACTTAGATTATTAATGCAACAAGATATCTCCAACTTGTTTATTTATTTGTATATTTATTTAACTTCATAACAGCTTATACAGTTCCTATGTGAATATAAATTGCAAATTACAAGTGTTACTGTTAAACCTTATACTTAATTTACATATAGAAAAATTGAGTATTTGCAAAACAAAACTATTATTGTTTCCCAAATGTCTATATATGTATATGTATGCTATTATAAATCTAAAGTCGCAATTGTTAAAATAAAACTGTATTATTTATTTTATATAAAAGAATGATTTTGAGTTTTATTTATTTTCTTTTTCTCTATTTTTAGTACATCAGTTCTACAAGCTAACAGATATGCAAGTATTAAATTATTGGTAATTTCAATTGAATAAATATATTTTGGATTCAATAAAATTCCTTTTGTTCCAAATTATATTTGGTATATAATTAATTGTAAGTTCAATTAACCCTGAGAACTAATTAGTAACGTACTCTAGTCAATGCTCTATATTATTAAGTTTGTCCTATTTAGTTAGCCGTGGCAATAGTATATTTTAGTACATTCATTTTGAGGCAGTTTTTTTTATCTTAATATATGTATAACATGTTATTAAATGGGTATTACACTTCTTATCTGTATTATGTTTATATTAAGTTGAATGGTGGAAGAAATTTCTTTCTTCTTGCATGACACATGCATTTTATTATAGTTGACAAGGTACTATGAAACCTGATTAATTTATGGGTGCTTCATAGGTATATCTTATCCAAATCTTTTCTCTATTTCTAATATAGTCTATCCATTATAAATGGTGCAATTTATAGATGGAATTTATAGATCAAATAATTTAAGATATAACATATTCCATTAGAAATGTTGTGTCATCATGAGTCTTAGTCAATTACTGATTGCTGATTAAATATAGAGTTTCAAGTTGTGTTTTTCATTATAAGTGCTGCTCAATAATTTAGGCCACATCATTTTTTTTTTTACTTATGGCTTATATGACATGCTATATTGATTATACACTGTATATTCATCTTTCTTCATTTATATTCATTTATATATTTTCCATTACAATTGGTCTACTAACATTTAGGGACTTCTTATCTTAATACATTTACGTTCCATTACAATTGTCTTCCAATGTTTGGCGCATTATTTTCTTCTCATAAGTTTACGTATATATAAATACGATATGTGTAGTGTGACGGACAAGTTGATTTAAGATTGTTGAAATTCTTTATGTAAATAATAGTGTAAAATTAAAGATTCATAAATAATATAAGTGTATAAAAAGTATTGGAATTATTAATGTAAATTGTCATGTAAAAATAACCATATATGGGTTTAAAGTTAAGTAAAATGTATTTACAAAATGCCTCACCTTATAAGGTAAAAATGGGGATAAATCAAAACCTATAGGGACTAGCGAAGGGTTCAGCTAACAGACCATATAAGGAGAAGTATTTATGAAATGTTTTGTTAGGACTCCAGAAGTCGGGTATATAAGTGGGATGTAGAAGGAGAATAGTGAGCATTAGTAGAAAAAGTTAGACTACAGTGGCCCTAATGGGCAGACCTATGATACCCAACTTTAAAGGAGTGCTTTAACCGACATATGTAACAGTAATGTATATATTTAAATTTGCGGAAAATTAAACTAATATTTTAACTTACTCAGATCTGTCTAAAGTCTCATTTATTTGACCCATACACGTCAAAACTGGCGCAGTTCATCAGGATCACCATAGACAGATTTTGGGAACAACAAACATACGTTGGACTTTAGTATTAAACCAAAAGAGGGAACCGCAACAGGAGATAAATTCGTGCATCAAAAATGGCCGCCAACATACAATTGTGAATAGCGGACTTCGATGTTGAAAATCCGGGTAACTGGCCATTATATGTAAAACTAGTAGAAAAACATTTCCTGGTAAATAGCGTTAAGGAAAATGATATAAAAATAGCTACTCTTTTGGGTTTTGCAGGAATAAAAGTATTGGAAATAGCCAATCATTTGTGTGAGCCAGATGAGCCTGAAACGTTACCATATAACGATGTAGTCGTGAAACTAACTGCAGAGTTCTGCCCTCTACCGTCAAAACATATCGCCAGATGACATTTTAGACGACTTCAGGAAAAAAATGAAACTTTTAAAGAATACGATGCGGCTCTACGCGAATTAGCAAAAAATTGAGCTTACAGCCAGTTTTTAGAAGAAGCACTCCTCGAACAATTATTACTGGGAATATATGAAACAAAATTCCGAGAACATTTATTAGCAGACTCGACAATAATGTATAAGGAAGCAATAAAAAGGGGAATGGGACACAAATTAGTAATCGACCAAGCAAAGGAATATATAATGAACACATCGCAGGCGTATTCAGTACCAGTCGATTCAGAGAACAGTCGAGCAAGAAGGGAAAGGCAGAAGCCAGAAAGATTATAGGTGCAATCGCGTATGTTACCACTGCGGAAACCAGGACACCTCGAATGGAATTGTGGTCAAGTACAACGAAAACAGTCAAGCCACGGATTACGAGGACCTCTGGTGAAGGATTTTGATGAATCAAAATTAAGTAAACAATCCCCAGAAATGTACAATATAAAATCATTAAAGAGCGCAAAGTCTGAAATTAGGCAAACAGTATACATAGAAGGAAGGCATTTAAAAATAGAAATAGATAGCAGCTCGGGAGTATCTCTGATATCTTTAAGAGATTGGAATAACATTACTAAGGAAAGCAGCTTTTCAAACAAAAAAATCGAGAGAACTGAAGTTTGCGCTAGAGACGTCAATGGAAACATGGTTGAGACTGTTGGAAGAGTTTTCGTGAGAGTAAAATTAAACGCGAACAGCAGAATGCTACCATTATTTATAGTGTATAAACAAATAAACCCACTAATCAGCAGAAACTGGATCCGACCACTGGGAATCACGATCAATGTAATAAAAAAAATCAATATCAGTAAAGAAATTCAAAGTAAATTCCCACTTCCATTTAGTTCAAGATTAGGTCAAATACAAATGACACCAGTACAACTAGAGTTAAAGAAGCATGCAACGCCTGTAATATGCAAGAGCCGAAAGGTACCATACGCACAGCGAAGCAAGGTGGAGGAAGCATTGAATGACCTCATGCAAAAGGGTATTATAAGCCCAACTGAAGATGCAGATTGGGCTAATCCAATCATAGTAGTGAGCAAACCGGATGGCAAGGTGCATCTCTATGGAGACTATAGAGGGACAATAAATAAAAATTTGTGTAAAAGTGCATACCCAGTCCCAAATACAAGGTAGGTTCTAGCCCTCTTGGAGAAGACTTCACATTTTGCCAAGCTCGATCTCCATGCACATCTAGGGTTATTTAGATATAATCAACTTCCTTTTGGGATTACTGTGGCTCCTAACATTTTCCAAGCAAAGATCAATCATTTGGTAAAAGGACTGACAGGAGTTATCCCATACTACGATGATATCCTTAATACAACTGACTCTGAGGACAACCTTAGATAGTCATCCAAGTGTGCAGGAGATTGGAGAAATTTGGAGCAATGCTGAACACTGATAAATGTGTATGGAGCACTCAGAAACTTAAATTTTTGGGACACATAATATCCGGACAGGGTAAATCTCCAGCACCTGAAAAAACAAAGGCAGTGAATAATGCACCTAGACCAAGGAACGCGAAGGAACTGCAGGCATTCCTGGGACTTATCAACTACTTTGAGACCTTTTTAAGAGGGAAAGCCCATGTCGCTCAACCACTGTTCAATTTGCTGAAGAAGAATCAAGTCTGGGAATGGGCGTCAGAATACGAGAATGCCTTTAATAAAACAAAAGCCCTTCTAACATCAGAGACACTACTAGTGCATTATGATAACAAGGCAGAATTATGGTTGACAACAGATGCATCAGAGTATGGAGTAGTGTACCGGTCGGCTTTGTCTGTTCATATAACAAGATCTAGCATCTAGGCAAAAGTACCTTGAGTCCAATCATGCGCAAAATACATAAGTCAGGAACACTCATGAACTCTGCCCTATTTGCCTATTTTCCAGATCTACCAACTTATGAGCAACAATTCCAATGATACTGATCTAATTTATTTCTACCCGCCGGCATCACAAAGTCGTGACACAAAAAGACTCTTATTTGAACTTTATTCATGTATAGAATATTATTGTTAGCGATTTTCGATCATCTAGTAAATGAAACCTTTTATATAACATCAAAATTATTTCTATTCAATAAATGAAACAATGACTTAGATATTTAGTAATATGTATAAGATTTATTAAGTTAACTTGAGATATATTTATGATTGAATGCAAACGTTATTTGAGTTAAAATGTAAATAAAATGGGTATTTATCTCCCTTAGACGACATTAACCTCTCTTACAATGCTATAAAACGAACGTATTTAATCAGCAATAACAAATAATTTATGGCTTTGTTCTAGTGCGGCTATTTATATGTCAATAATTTATAGATTGTATGCGATATCTAAGATTTTTAATAATAGTGCTAGACTACAGTTACTTAAGGTTCTTTGAATCCACCATTAATAAAACAACAGCACTTGAACCAATACATAAGTTTATTGAGTTTGATGGCAAACAGTAATTATGTTTAAGTAATAAAATAGCATGCGCATTTGCGAAATAAGAACGTATGTGGGAAGCTAATTTAGGAAATAATAATTATGGCAGCAATATCGTATCTGAAAGTGTGAATGAAATATAAAAAATGGCAATCCATTTAGCATAATCATAACAGTACGGTTTAGGAGCATTGATAGGTTTTAACGAGAATGAAATATGGGAGAGCGGTACGTGTATGATGGCAATGGAGAGATCTATTCTGAGATCCAAGAAGATGCTTCAATTCACAGTTAAAGAAGGCGACTCTCTGCAAACATTGGCAGGGTCGGGTCATAAACAACGAAGAATGCGCTTTATTGAATTGCCATAGGCTGGACTTTTGCCAGAGCGAACCCTATGCAATAATATCTAGCGCTGAAGAAGTCCAAAGGGGTTTGCCAAACCTTGTCCTTGGTATTGGAAGTAAAAATGAACGAAGCACAAATATATATAAAACTAAAGGCCGGTATACACGTAACGCTTGCATTAATATAAATATATAAACTTAACTAAGAAATAAAGAATTATCGCCTATCTTTATTGATAAAAACCCAGCGTACCGGTATGATTTAAGTTACCACGTGGATATGGATTAATTACATTTAATGCTAATATAATAGCTTATAGAACTAGAATATCCCTCCCCCCCTTTATATTACTTTAAATTACACATAAACTTCCCACAACGTATGACTAATATAAATCTTTGGTTTTGAATGCTTTAATAAATAAATACTTTTCATATTATTAAATATATATAAAGTCGTTGGTGGTTAGTGATTTCAAGAAAGTAATATTAATTTAATGCATATAAATATATTTAAAGTTTTTAGAAGTTAGCGCTATTATTTAATTAAAAAAAAAACACATTTCTAAGAAAACAGATTTTTGCTTAGCTTTCTTTCGAAAATAACATTATACAGTAATTATCAGATTCTGATTTTATTTCTCCAGACTTGCAGGCACCCGCTATAATAAGAATAACAAATTTGTTTTAAAAAATACTAGATTAATCACCCTCTGAAAAATAAGGAAGGTTTTCTTTTATAAAAAAAAAATAGCCAAAGCATTTGTGATTCTGGGGGAAATTATCGACATATAATTTAGTATATGGAAATATAAAATATAATAATGAAAATAAAGTATTGCCGCATAGATGTGAAATTTAGAAATAATAATAATTCAGGAGAGGTTTAATGTAGGAGAGATTACAGCTAAGTTATATAGAGAGAACACGGTACAATTGACTAAAAGGTAAGAATTTTACAGATTAATTCATACTTAATATTACATTTTACAAATAAAAAAGGCTTTACAAAATGTTTAACGAAACAGATAGGTGAGAGTTAAAATTATTCACGGTAACTTTAAGAGTCTAGCAGCATTTGAAATGATTACCTCTTTACAAACTTGTCTGTTCTTTTGATGTTTTTCAGATTTCCCTCGGAGAACTAGATCTAGTTTGACGAGCATAATTATTGAGGCAGGTAGTAAGTTCAGTATTTAACAAACAGGCATATAGTTATAGTCTATGAGTATCGGGATCCATGGGCACAGATTTCAGGGAAAGCCATCTCGAATGGCGAGAAAGGTAAAGTGGATTTACTCATGACACATTGAAATTAAACGAATGCAAATTTTTGGCAACTGCTCTCCTTGACTGTCTTAGTTCCTCTGTTAAAAATTAATTCATAATTATCCCCTGCCTTGGTATTTGTAGAATCCTTTCTTGATTGGTCATTGCTAATCATTTTCTTCAATCTAATTTCCAAAAGAATTTCTATACAAGCTTTTACCCATTAGATGCCATTGTTAGATAAGTATTCAAACTGAAATTAATTTGATAAAAAAATGTTTGAGACAAAAGTAAATCAATTAAGTTTAGTTTCTAATTTTGATTTTAGAGAAACTTTTAAATTTATTTTAGAAGATTATACAAGATTACGTTTCTCACCTTTAATTAATTTTGACTAATTACAATCGTATCTTCCATATTGGATTTAAAATAAAAATAGAGTTTAATAGCAAAAATAATTTAAAACAAAATTTTATAGAATGACAGATAACGAACTTTTTGTAGTAATTATTTGCTCATTATGTTTGTCTCTACAATATCTCTGTATATGAGCTGCAATCAATAAATAATTACTATAACTTTTATAAAATAAAAAATACAGAACATATAATATATTTTGATATTATAAGTCCGTTATAATTAATCCCCTGTTACCTATTGCGTATACATATTCCATCTTTAAATACTATATTTATTACCTTTACTTTTGTGTGTGTGTATTTAAATTCAAATATTTATGCATATATCTTCGTTAATAAGTATGTTAGTTAATAATAATCAAAAAAAAAAGAACAAAAAAATGTGTTAGTGAACGGAATATATACGCAAGAATAGGGTTTGAATTTAGCTTGGTAGCGGAAGATTTGAGGTGGGCTGTGAAGCGCAATCTGAATCTCAGATTCCGTTTCAGTAGGTGCAGTGCTAACACACCCCACTCCTGATGGCGAAAGACCAATAGCTTATGCCTCAAGGACTCTATCTAGTGCCGAAAGAAATTAGTCAAATAGATAAGGAGGCATTGGCAATAGTTTTTAGAATCAAGACATTCCATCAGTATTTGTATGGAAGGAAGTTTACCATAACCACAGATCACAAACCATTGCTGGGAAAATTCGCAAAAGTGAACCCTATTCCTAATCACGAGCCCACGGATGTTATGCTGGATTACCATACTGTCGGCTTATGACTATGAACTGCAATATAGGTGTGGAAAAATGATACAACATGCTGATGCGTTGTCAAGATTGCCGGATACCTCAGAAGAAGAAAAACCTACCATCGAAGTCAATTACGTTGATGATTGGGAATGGAAAGTAGTGAATAGTAGACACATAGCTGAATGGACAGATGCTGACGCAGGCTACCAAATACTTAAGGGCTGGATCAGTAAGAGTTGGCCCATCAGAAAACCTAAAAATTTACCAACAGCATTCTGGAACGCACGTGCCCAACTATCAACCTGCAAGGGTTGCATCCTCATGGCGACAGAGTTGTGATACCTCCAAGAGGCCGAAACAAAGTCCTAAGTTTACATCATGGCTGACATCCCAGCATAGTGCATGCGAAGGCACTGACAAGGAGCTATATTTGGTGGCCAAAACTGAATGAAGAGATTGAAGCATTCACAAAAAGCTGTGTAGACTGTCAAGCAAATACCGGACAGAAAAAGGAGTAAACTTCATGGCGACCAGCAATGATAGTTTGGGAGCGTGTTCATTAATGAAATACCCAGTGGTGCTGGCATTAATATGCAAGACTTAATGAGCATGATCATGGAGTTGTCGCAAAAATTGGAAGTTGGATTGGAAGCTGTTTCCCAAAAATTGGAAGCTAATAATGCTAGATTAAAGGCTAATACTGCTAGATTAGAGGCTGAAACAGAAGCTATCTTAAAAGTTAATTCTAGTAGATTGAAAGCTAGCTTTGATGAAATAAGTCCAGAATCAGTAACGTAATAAATGAAAATTTTGAGACTGAAGATAGTCAGAATGAAAAATGTATTGATGAATCTTCTTTAGATAATAGTCAACCTTGTTTGACTGGTATTTATAAAACAAATAGTCTATGTATAGAAATAGATAATTTAGGGGTTCAATGGTGTTATTGCTATGAAACACATAATGATCAGTGCAGGAACTCCAATGATAGTGAAAGACTTGTAGTTAATGAAAACACAAGATTATTTTCTGAAAATAAATTTTGTGTGGAAAGTATGGAAAATTTTTTTTATAAAAAAGATGTCATGATAGGTCAAAAATATTTTGACAAGTTGTTTTTGTACAACAGTTTTAAAAATAATAATTGGAGTTTTGATCAGCAGTTGTTTAATATAAATCTTCGTAGGAGATTTACGAATCATGTGTATGCCAATAACTTGGATGCAAGGGATTATTACTATTGTAACAAACCACTTGAAAGGCAAAATTTAATATATAAATGTAATTCTTCTCAATCTATAGCCAATGATGATAGAGTTCATACAAAATGCTTGGTGTATAATAACATGAGTGTTGAATTCAAGAAATTTTGTCTGGATATGACAAATTATATTAATCATAAGACTTTATCTTATAAAGAACAGTGTCATGGTAATTTTGTATGGTACCAAGAAAGTATATTATTAGATATATTAGAGCATAAATATTTGAATGGAAAGTTGTACCATTGTTGCAATAGAAATGACTTATTTTATAAGTATCCCAGTAGAACAAAAATGGTAAGAAATACAGTAGTGACGTTTAAGCAGAATAAGAAGGTAAAGAAACCTAAAGTGAATTTTCTTTATGAAAATTGCAATAAAGGTATGAAAGAAGGCAAAGCAAAAATAAAACTTAAAGTAGTGAATAAAAAGAAAATCCAAATGAACTTTCTTATAGATAATCTTGATCAAATGGAAAACTCGAGAAAAGCTAAAGTAATTAAAGATTTAACATTTGATAATTGTCTTATAAAATAATTAGTGAAGAAAGAGAGTTTGGAAAAAGCAATGGTATTGTTTCATCCAGTATTTTATGTTATTAAAAAATTATGTTATGATATTGTTTTATATATATATATAGGTATAGTTATAGAGAGTTTGTATAAGCATATATTTCTACTCTCATAGATATAGTTGTTCGTATACAAAGACATTTTTTTTTGTTAGTGAGAGAGTAATGTACAGGATAGAAAATCCATCCTTACTTTTTGAAGTTTTAGTATGGTTTTAAAAAAAATGTTTTTGATATAGCTTTACTTAAGGATTTGTAAATAAGTTATTAGTGTTATTGTTAGTAATTGTTTTATTGTTATTTAGTTCAAGTTTATTTATTTATAATATATGCTTTGTTTTGAGATAGATTGTTATAATGGCAATATATATATGTATAATTATGAGTGTGTGTATAAAGAAATAATCGTTAGCACTGGTATTTAAATTGCTAAATATAATTATAATATTGTACCTTTATTTATTTATTTATTTTTAAAATTATAAAAGATATAGTAGTATTATTCTGGTTGTTTAAATATTCATTTGATTTGTAAATTACAACATACATTTTTCAATGTAATATATATGTATATTTTTTTTATTGACATTATTTTTTTTCATTTTATTTTGTTATTTTAAAAAAATATTTTAAAACTGCTAAACAATGGTGTTGAAGATTTTTATTAAATCAGCACGTGAATATTTACAACAATAGGAAGCTGGCTAAGGAACGCTGAATATCGTTATCATTCTTCTTGCTGGTTAATAAAAAAGAAGACATTACATTCATTCATCATTTCTCCAAATTTTTCTTATAAATTTCCTTAAAAAAATTATTGGATTAAGAATTAATACTAAAGATAATGTGCTACGTACAACTGTTATCATTTGGGGTGTTGGCCTCTTTATTTGCCCATCAAACAACATTGGAAACTTCAGTGAAGCATAAAACCTCAAAAGTAAACCGGCGTTCTTAAATAAGTTTAAAAAAATAGCTATCATAATTGATTGATACATTTTATTATAACTTCCAAATTATTTAGTGATCTAAAAATAATATTCAACTTAACAGCGTATATAATTGAATATCCAGGAAATGACTGAAATTAATGGTTTTAACAACAAGAAGCAAATCTCTTCATTTACTTGTAATATGTACATATTTTACATCACTTCAGGCCATTTTAGGACGAATAAAATAAAGAAAGCGCTGGAAATAACCAGCTGATTTAAAAATGACTGGACATTAATGCAGATAGATGGTGGTAAAAAAATTTATCTTATTTTTTTTTTTTTGTCTATTTTTTTTTTTGGATTTTTATGTAACATTTAATATATCTTTATGAAAGAATATACAACTGAAATCTTTAAAAATTAACTTACAAATTTCTTTTGAATGTTAAATTTTTAAGAATGATGAAAGTCGATTTTAGTATATATGTTTGTTTATTTATTTTAAAGACATTTTATAGTTTAAACTATGCAAATATGTTGTAATTATAAATATATATATTTATTTATTTTTGCTTTTTATTTGATTCACGTTTGCATACAGGTGTACTAAATAATAAGTCATTTGTCAGTTTAAATTGGAAAGCAATAAATTATATTTTAATTGCATAGGAAATGTATAAATGTGCAAATTTATAGAACTGTATTTATAAGTAATACCATTGTTTAATAATTATTTTAGTTCTATAATTATTATTCTAACAATCTGGTTGCATTTATTCATATCCATTAAATCTTATAAGTTAAAATATTTAATATTTCATACTTGTGTGCATTATATATATTAGTGCCAATATTTCATATGCTAGTCACTATATTTATATGTAAGTCAGTTGACTTTTAAACTTATTTCTTGGTGCAGACATTACTTATTGTTTATTGAGGTTAAAATTATAATTATAACTTTAGTCCACTATTGTGAAGTTTTTATCTTGGTATTATTAGTTGTAGAATAGCCTTAGTATGTCAGGCCTTATTTATTATAGTTATTATTATTACTGGATGGAGTGGATAAATTCCCCATCTGCATTGTAGTTATCCATGAATTGATAGTACTTATATTTCCAGTGATTGTAATCACATATTCCTAGGTACCTATTGTTGTTGTTTTCGGTGAGCCTCTCCATATATTTTCCTGATGCACTGAGACAAAAAAATCCAGGTATCTTATTTTGCCTCAAATGTAGGTGTTATTTTGGAAGCCACCATGCTTTTGATATATTTATGCTTGTTGCATTACGGAGTCCTCTTTTTGGTTCTATCACTCATGAGATCTAATTAAAACTAAATTTTCTACCATAGTAGGTAAGGTTGCTTGTATTTTAGTATCTAATGTCAAGCTAAGTTTGTTTAAAGGATGTGATTCCTTTAGGATGCACTCAATTATGTTAGTGCTTTACAGTATAAGAATGTCTGTGTTTTGTGATATCATGATTTGTAATTATTCACAAGCCAACCAACAATATTTTGTAATTGTAAATGTTGAATTTATAAGCATATGGCCAGTTGGTATAATCCACACATGTTATGTATATGCTATGATCATCCAGAACTTTTCCAATGTAATCACTTAGTTATATCTAAATGTTTATTTAGATGATTTACATTATGTGGGCATTGAATTTATAATTTATGTGTGTGTAAATGACTTCTAATAAATGGTTCATTCATTGACTCCATTTAATATTTGCTTAATACAGTCATTTAGTTATTTGCTATTTATAATTGGTATTTATTTAAAAAAATGTATTAAAAAAATACAATTATAACTTAGATTATTAATGCAACAGCTTATACAGTTCCTATGCGAATATAAATTGCAAATTACAAGTGTTACTGTTAAACCTTATACTTAATTTACATATAGAAAAATTGAGTATTTCCAAAACAAAACTATTATTATGTTTCCCAAATATGTATATGTATGCTCTTATAAATCTAAAGTCGCAATGTTGAAATAAAGCTGTATCATTTATTTTATATAAAAGAATGATTTTGAGTTTTATTTGAGATTTATTTATTTTCTTTTTCTCTATTTTTAGTACATCAGTTCTACAAGCTAACAGATATGCAAATATTAAATTATTGGTAATTTCAATTGAATAAATATATTTTGGACTCAATAAAATTCCTTTTGTTCCGAATTATATTTGGTATATAATTAATTGTAAGCTCAATTAACCCTGAGAACTAATTAGTAACGTACTCTAGTCAATGCTCTATATTATTAAGTTTGTCCTATTTAGTTAGGCATGGTAATAGTATATTTTAGTATATTCATTTTGAAGCAGTTTATTTTATCTTAATATATGTATAACATGCTATTAAATAGGCATTACACTTCTTATCTGTATTATGTTTATATTGAGTTGAATGGTGGAAGATATGTTCTTTCTTCTTGCATGGCACATGTGTTTTATTATAGTTGACAAGTTACTATGAAACCTAATTAATTTATGGGTGCCTCAATACAATGTTTCGAAAACATTTTTTAAATTTATATTCATTAACTATATCTCATTTATTCTAAACAACTTGAAAACTTTACTGCGCATTTCAAACTGTATTACCAAACGATTTGCTCGAATATGTTTAAATAGTAGTTGTAAGGATATAAGTTTGGCTTTTTTTTTTCATGTGTCAAATGTGTTGACCGGGAAGCAATCCCGGGCTAGCTACTTGGAAGGCAACTACGCTAACTACTAGGCCAACAACGCTTGACAAGTTTCGCTTATTTTGGTAACTATTTAAAACTGAAATTCACAAAATTAAATAAAGTCATTTAAAATAGATTACATTTAAGCAAGGTTTATTAAATAGTTTTTACAACATATTAGATAGGATTTTCAAACTGGTAGCATTGATATGCAATTTATTTATAGCTCGAATTATTCCTTGACAATTCTAGTGTGTATGTGTGAATGTTTGTATTATTTAAAAGAAAGGTTATAAAAAAAAACAGTATTTAAAATTGTTACTTTTTTTTTTTTTAAATATAATTTATTATCATGTACAATGTGTTACAATTGATTACTTTTTTTTTTCTTGAATTACAAATGATATATTTCTAGATTCATAGCCGCTTCAAAGATTTGCTCTTGACTGTTTGTTTATTAGTCGTTAATGTATTTTATGAGTTCATTTACAGAAAATGATACCTTGTTGAAAGTTTCCCGAGTTAATTACAGAGTTAATAGCATTCTATTACTGTTTTTAATGTTTTTACTTATTACAATGTAATCCGGCATTGCATCCAGAGTGTTTTGCCCCAATAATAATTGGTGTTGAAAGTCACTGTGGTAAATGAGTGAAAACCTAGCCAGACTAATGATGAAATGATACGTAGTGATGATATTGGTTTTCAGAGAAACAAGGTTAAAATGTTCACTATTTTGTGTGATTCATCTGGGTTTTTATTATTGTTCTTTAATACTGATGTTAATTGAGTTATTATTGGGATTTTAACTTCTTATCTTGTGATATTCAGAGTCAGTTATCGCTTTGTTCATCTGCTGACATCGAGGGTTCGGGTATATATGGATTGTCATCGTGTTTATCATCAATTGTTACTTATTTTAGGAGTAATATTATCTTTAATGGGTCAATATTATAATATTAAAATATATTATTTAAACTATAACTGTGAGAACATTTAAAAGAAACAAAAGCTAATTGTCAAACAACTGCTGCTGCCATACATTCCTAATTTACATAATAAATTTTATGAAATTTTTAACAGACAGTTTCAACTAACTTTTCATACCCCCCCCCCCCAGTTCTAACAGATTGATTAACAACACGAAAGACAAACTAACACTGGCTCAAACACCTCAAGCATTTATAATATTGCATGCACTCATGTAAATTGTAGAGCCTCATATTATAAGGAAACCAAGGCAGCAATAGAAACCAGATTACTACAACATAAATATGCATATGTTAAAGCTGTCAGATCCATCACGTTATTCCATTTTTGCACTTCATCAGAAACTAACAGGACACCAGTGTGAACCTCAAGATGTCAACCTGGTCTGCAAAGAAAGGCACCATGTAAAAAGAAAAGTTAAGGAGGCCTGCTTCATTGCGATGGATTGCAACGCCATCAACCGCAAGGACACATGCATCGTGATCTCAAAGAAATGGAGCAATTAACTTTTGAACTTTGCATAATTTGCATATAATTACTTCACTTAGAGCTATGAAGATGAGAGCACTTCTCTTGAAAGCGCTTGCAGAGTAACATAATTTTATTTTGTTTTTAAGTAAAAAATAGCTTTGCGGTCAGGTGTAATAGTGTCTATATTATTTTACACATTTTCGCATGCAAAGTTTTCGAGTTAGGTTTGAATTCCAACATTAACTAATTAAAAAAAAAAATTATTCCATTTTGTTATTTTATTTATATCTAGACAAATTTAAAAGTTATTTTTAGAATACCCTGCTTGGAGATTGATTGAAAGTTCACATCAATTAAGACCACACCCAAGTATTAATTATAGATTAACTAATGCAAATCACATAGCCAATCCAACACTTTGTAAATAAGCATATGCACATATTTAAAAAAAAAAAAAAAGAGTAAAGTATTATTATTATGCCTTCATCTTGGGAATCACTCATCAGTTAAATAAGTCTTTATAATGTCTGAGTAGAATGTAATATCATTTAGGTAATCAATACCTCTTTCCTTGACATGCCATTGCTATCCTTAGATAATTTCTACACTGTGGAATGGACATTAAGTTTTTATTGCAAAAACAGAAATCTCGAAGCTTTGTTATATAGAGAAAATGAAACTAAAACTGATACATAATTTACGTTTAAAGATTGGTAATCCTGTGCTTATGCACTTTTTATCTAAATTAGTTATTAAAGTTATTTATTTATTTTTCAAATTGCTGTAAATCTGTTTTGATCAACAAAGTTACTTAAGTATTCTTATCTACAAGGAATAGAAAAATTCAGAAGATTATGTGATAGAAAGAAGAATATTATTAGTATTAATACAAAATTAAGACATGATAAAAAAATTTTAAGTTTAAAGAATGAAAAAGAGAGTGGAAGATATAAGGAAAGAGTGAATAAAAATGAAAATGCAATTTTTAATATGACGTCTATAGAGTTAACAGATGAAGAAAAAAATATAATAAACAAAGGAATTAAATATGTACCATATGGGTATAATAAAAATAATGACATTATAGAATTGAAAGCAATTAAAGAAAAAATAGCACAAAAATTTTTAGAGGAAAAGTATAATATATATTATTATCAAAATGTGGAAATTAATAAAATTGTTAAAAATAAAGATAAAATATGGATGGAAGAATTTAATAATGAAGTAAATAATATGATTTATAAAATAAGAAATAATAATAATAAAAGAAATAATAAACTAGATAAGAAAAATATAATAAAAGTGAGAGAAGTAAAAGAGATAAAAAATAAATATAAAGAAAAAATTATATTTATAAAATCGGATAAAGGGAATAAATTAGTAATGATGGATAGAAAAAATTATATAGAGAAGATGGATATTATGTTAAAAGATAACATATTTGAAAAGATAATTAAAGATGATACTAAATTATTAAATGAAAAAGTTTACGGGTTGATAAGACAATTATATAAAGAAAAAATAATTGATTATAATACATGTGATTTTTTAGGAGTAAAAGATTGTAATGTGGCTAAAATTTATGGGGCACCCAAAATATTAAAAGAAGGAATACCATTGAGACCAGTTATAAATGGTAAAGGATCATATTTTAATAAGGTTTCTAAATGGATGGCAAATAAAGTATTGAAAAAGTATATAAATAAAGAGAGCAGTTCATTTATAAAAAATAATAAGATTTTAATAAATGATATAAAAAAGGTTGTAGATAAATATAATAGGTATAGGTTAACTTTTGTTAAGATGGATGTAATATCTATGTATACGAACATTAACGTAAAAAAAGCAATAAAAATATTAACTGATAGATATGAAAGAGATAATAATAAGAGTGTGGAAATACCAATAGAAAAATTAAAACAAATTATAGAAATATGTTGTAAGGAAATAACATTTAATTATAAAAAAGAATTTTATAAGCAGAAGAAAGGTTTGTTAATAGGGGGAGCCTTAAGTGGGGTTTTAAGTACAATTTATATGGAAGAATTAGAAAAGATAATGTTGAGAAGTGGTAATGCACCAATATTTATTAGAAGATACGTTGATGATTACTTATTAATATTTAACAAGTCACAGAGGCAAATAGATTTATTTATTGAAGAAGTCAATAAAATAGATGAAGGAATTAAATTTACTGTGGAAAAGGAAGAAAATAATAGAATAGTATATTTAGATATAGAATTAAAGAAATATTATAAGGAAGGAAATTGTAAGGTGGAGACATCAATATATAAGAAGAATAATAAATATAATATTGCTAATTGGTTTTCAAATATAGATATAAAATATAAAAGAAGTACAATATATTCTAGAATTTATAGAGCAATAAATTATTGTTCAGATGAAGATGAATATAATAAACAAAAAAAGTTAATTAAAGAAGAATTAAGGAATTATGAATATCCAGAAAAGTTTGTGGATAATAATATTAAAAAGATAGAAAAAAAGATGAAGGATAAATATAAAGAAAGAGATAGAGATAAAGAGATAACTAAAAAAGAAACAGCTTATATAGGTTTAAAAACAGGAAATAATTATATAGTTAAGAATTTGAATAGAATTATAAACAAAATTAATAAAAAGTTTAATGAAGTATTAAAACTAAAAATAGTTAATAAAAAAAGAAAAAATATAATAGGAATATTAGAGAATAAATATGAGTGTTTAAATAAAACAGAATATAATAAAGTTAATGGAGTTTATGAAATTAATTGTAGAGATTGTAAAATTAAAAATAAAGAGGTAATGAATTATGTTGGAGAAACTAAGAACTCAATTTATAGGAGATTGATACAGCATAAATATGATAAAAATTCACCAATATATATGCACAGATTGGAGACAGGACATGAGTTTAATAAAGAATGTATTAGAATGTTACATTTTACAGAAAGTAGGAGGGAAAGAAAGATTAAAGAAGCTATTTATATAAATAGTATTAAACCAAAAATGAACAATGATTTCGGATTGAGGAGAATTTTAATATAAAAGTTAATATAATAAAAATAAAAGAATAAAATTAAAATAAAGATAAAAAATTAATAGGTAAAAAATGCAATAGAGGGAGCTAATGTATGAAAAATATAAAAAAATAAAAAACGGTTTAACTGAAATAGAGCAGAAACGTAAAAGATAAAGAAGTTTAAAAGGTAAAATTAAGAATTAAATGTTAGAATTAATTAAGATTATTAATATAATAAAAAATAAAATAAATAGGAATTAAACATGTTTTTCTGTTTATAATAATTTCAGAATAGTTTATGTAATAGATTTTAAATTATAAAATATGATAAAAAGTTTAAAGGTTAAGTTTTAGAAATATGAGATATATATAGGGATATACAAAGTAAAAATAAAAAATTTAAGAGGATATAAGATAAAAAAATGGAGTAAGTAAGAATAGGTATATAAATAAATATGATAATGTTAACATATAAAAGTAATAATTAAATATAAATTATGGAAATAGAAGATAAAGTTATAAAGATAAGTTAATATAAAAATAATTGAAATAAATATATTTGAAAAATATAAAATAATAGCATGAAAGTATATTAAATATATATAATAAAAAAAGATTAAAATTAAGGTGTTAAAAGATTTCAATTATTTTATTAATGTTCATGTATTTGAGGGGATATACAGGTGATAAATATTTTTGTATATTTTTATGAATATATATATATATGGATTTTATAGGATTTATATAATTTGTATATAATTTATATATAGTTGTGTAATTTATATTTATATATATGTGTATATATTTATAGTTCTGAAGAAGATTGCAGGGGCAATCGAAACTGTCGATGTTGATGAATGTTAAGCATTGTACAAAAAATTAAAGATTTTATAAGAAAGGATTGATTAATTAATTAAGGCAATGCAATAAAGAAACAAATTAAAATTAAATAATTCATTGAAGAAGATAAGAAGTTACTACTTTTTAGATATAGAAAGAATAATATACATATATATGTGCGGATTGTATATGTCATGGGATACATGGAAAATATAAAGAATATTAAAAATTTGTTGGATTATATAAGGGATAAAGAAGATGAACAAGTAAAGAACTATTTGAATAGAAGATGGAAATTGGTGTTAAAATTGAATAATGTTAATAATGATATAAGTTTTTTAAAAAAATGTAAAATGATGGACATAATTCCTAGGTTTATCAGAATTAATAATCATAGAAAATTGTTATTAAAGAAGAAAAAATCTGTAGAAATCATTGAAAAGCAGTTATTAAACATATATATTGATAACTGCTATGGGAATAAAAGAAGGTTATATGAAGATATAAAGAAAATGGAAAAGGAATTAACAAAAAAAGTAACTAGAGAAGAAGAAGAAAAATTCAGAAGATTATGTGATAGAAAGAAGAATATTATTAATATTAATACAAAATTAAGACATGATAAAAAAATTTTAAGTTTAAAGAATGAAAAAGAGAGTGGAAGATATAAGGAAAGAGTGAATAAAAATGAAAATGCAATTTTTAATATGACGTCTATAGAGTTAACAGATGAAGAAAAAAATATAATAAACAAAGGAATTAAATATGTACCATATGGGTATAATAAAAATAATGACATTATAGAATTGAAAGCAATTAAAGAAAAAATAGCACAAAAATTTTTAGAGGAAAAGTATAATATATATTATTATCAAAATGTGGAAATTAATAAAATTGTTAAAAATAAAGATAAAATATGGATGGAAGAATTTAATAATGAAGTAAATAATATGATTTATAAAATAAGAAATAATAATAATAAAAGAAATAATAAACTAGATAAGAAAAATATAATAAAAGTGAGAGAAGTAAAAGAGATAAAAAAT
Source organism: Epiperipatus broadwayi (assembly GCA_028023455.1). NCBI lineage: Eukaryota > Metazoa > Onychophora > Udeonychophora > Euonychophora > Peripatidae > Epiperipatus > Epiperipatus broadwayi. Next base: position 7,586,776 of record JAQFVV010000036.1, on the reverse strand, counting down.
AAATATAAAGAAAAAATTATATTTATAAAATCGGATAAAGGGAATAAATTAGTAATGATGGATAGAAAAAATTATATAGAGAAGATGGATATTATGTTAAAAGATAACATATTTGAAAAGATAATTAAAGATGATACTAAATTATTAAATGAAAAAGTTTACGGGTTGATAAGACAATTATATAAAGAAAAAATAATTGATTATAATACATGTGATTTTTTAGGAGTAAAAGATTGTAATGTGGCTAAAATTTATGGGGCACCCAAAATATTAAAAGAAGGAATACCATTGAGACCAGTTATAAATGGTAAAGGATCATATTTTAATAAGGTTTCTAAATGGATGGCAAATAAAGTATTGAAAAAGTATATAAATAAAGAGAGCAGTTCATTTATAAAAAATAATAAGATTTTAATAAATGATATAAAAAAGGTTGTAGATAAATATAATAGGTATAGGTTAACTTTTGTTAAGATGGATGTAATATCTATGTATACGAACATTAACGTAAAAAAAGCAATAAAAATATTAACTGATAGATATGAAAGAGATAATAATAAGAGTGTGGAAATACCAATAGAAAAATTAAAACAAATTATAGAAATATGTTGTAAGGAAATAACATTTAATTATAAAAAAGAATTTTATAAGCAGAAGAAAGGTTTGTTAATAGGGGGAGCCTTAAGTGGGGTTTTAAGTACAATTTATATGGAAGAATTAGAAAAGATAATGTTGAGAAGTGGTAATGCACCAATATTTATTAGAAGATACGTTGATGATTACTTATTAATATTTAACAAGTCACAGAGGCAAATAGATTTATTTATTGAAGAAGTCAATAAAATAGATGAAGGAATTAAATTTACTGTGGAAAAGGAAGAAAATAATAGAATAGTATATTTAGATATAGAATTAAAGAAATATTATAAGGAAGGAAATTGTAAGGTGGAGACATCAATATATAAGAAGAATAATAAATATAATATTGCTAATTGGTTTTCAAATATAGATATAAAATATAAAAGAAGTACAATATATTCTAGAATTTATAGAGCAATAAATTATTGTTCAGATGAAGATGAATATAATAAACAAAAAAAGTTAATTAAAGAAGAATTAAGGAATTATGAATATCCAGAAAAGTTTGTGGATAATAATATTAAAAAGATAGAAAAAAAGATGAAGGATAAATATAAAGAAAGAGATAGAGATAAAGAGATAACTAAAAAAGAAACAGCTTATATAGGTTTAAAAACAGGAAATAATTATATAGTTAAGAATTTGAATAGAATTATAAACAAAATTAATAAAAAGTTTAATGAAGTATTAAAACTAAAAATAGTTAATAAAAAAAGAAAAAATATAATAGGAATATTAGAGAATAAATATGAGTGTTTAAATAAAACAGAATATAATAAAGTTAATGGAGTTTATGAAATTAATTGTAGAGATTGTAAAATTAAAAATAAAGAGGTAATGAATTATGTTGGAGAAACTAAGAACTCAATTTATAGGAGATTGATACAGCATAAATATGATAAAAATTCACCAATATATATGCACAGATTGGAGACAGGACATGAGTTTAATAAAGAATGTATTAGAATGTTACATTTTACAGAAAGTAGGAGGGAAAGAAAGATTAAAGAAGCTATTTATATAAATAGTATTAAACCAAAAATGAACAATGATTTCGGATTGAGGAGAATTTTAATATAAAAGTTAATATAATAAAAATAAAAGAATAAAATTAAAATAAAGATAAAAAATTAATAGGTAAAAAATGCAATAGAGGGAGCTAATGTATGAAAAATATAAAAAAATAAAAAACGGTTTAACTGAAATAGAGCAGAAACGTAAAAGATAAAGAAGTTTAAAAGGTAAAATTAAGAATTAAATGTTAGAATTAATTAAGATTATTAATATAATAAAAAATAAAATAAATAGGAATTAAACATGTTTTTCTGTTTATAATAATTTCAGAATAGTTTATGTAATAGATTTTAAATTATAAAATATGATAAAAAGTTTAAAGGTTAAGTTTTAGAAATATGAGATATATATAGGGATATACAAAGTAAAAATAAAAAATTTAAGAGGATATAAGATAAAAAAATGGAGTAAGTAAGAATAGGTATATAAATAAATATGATAATGTTAACATATAAAAGTAATAATTAAATATAAATTATGGAAATAGAAGATAAAGTTATAAAGATAAGTTAATATAAAAATAATTGAAATAAATATATTTGAAAAATATAAAATAATAGCATGAAAGTATATTAAATATATATAATAAAAAAAGATTAAAATTAAGGTGTTAAAAGATTTCAATTATTTTATTAATGTTCATGTATTTGAGGGGATATACAGGTGATAAATATTTTTGTATATTTTTATGAATATATATATATATGGATTTTATAGGATTTATATAATTTGTATATAATTTATATATAGTTGTGTAATTTATATTTATATATATGTGTATATATTTATAGTTCTGAAGAAGATTGCAGGGGCAATCGAAACTGTCGATGTTGATGAATGTTAAGCATTGTACAAAAAATTAAAGATTTTATAAGAAAGGATTGATTAATTAATTAAGGCAATGCAATAAAGAAACAAATTAAAATTAAATAATTCATTGAAGAAGATAAGAAGTTACTACTTTTAGATATAGAAAGAATAATATACATATATATGTGAGGATTGTATATGTCATGGGATACATGGAAAATATAAAGAATATTAAAAATTTGTTGGATTATATAAGGGATAAAGAAGATGAACAAGTAAAGAACTAGTTGAATAGAAGATGGAAATTGGTGTTAAAATTGAATAATGTTAATAATGATATAAGTTTTTTAAAAAAATGTAAAATGATGGACATAATTCCTAGGTTTATCAGAATTAATAATCATAGAAAATTGTTATTAAAGAAGAAAAAATCTGTAGAAATCATTGAAAAGCAGTTATTAAACATATATATTGATAACTGCTATGGGAATAAAAGAAGGTTATATGAAGATATAAAGAAAATGGAAAAGGAATTAACAAAAAAAGTAACTAGAGAAGAAGAAGAAAAATTCAGAAGATTATGTGATAGAAAGAAGAATATTATTAATATTAATACAAAATTAAGACATGATAAAAAAATTTTAAGTTTAAAGAATGAAAAAGAGAGTGGAAGATATAAGGAAAGAGTGAATAAAAATGAAAATGCAATTTTTAATATGACGTCTATAGAGTTAACAGATGAAGAAAAAAATATAATAAACAAAGGAATTAAATATGTACCATATGGGTATAATAAAAATAATGACATTATAGAATTGAAAGCAATTAAAGAAAAAATAGCACAAAAATTTTTAGAGGAAAAGTATAATATATATTATTATCAAAATGTGGAAATTAATAAAATTGTTAAAAATAAAGATAAAATATGGATGGAAGAATTTAATAATGAAGTAAATAATATGATTTATAAAATAAGAAATAATAATAATAAAAGAAATAATAAACTAGATAAGAAAAATATAATAAAAGTGAGAGAAGTAAAAGAGATAAAAAATAAATATAAAGAAAAAATTATATTTATAAAATCGGATAAAGGGAATAAATTAGTAATGATGGATAGAAAAAATTATATAGAGAAGATGGATATTATGTTAAAAGATAACATATTTGAAAAGATAATTAAAGATGATACTAAATTATTAAATGAAAAAGTTTACGGGTTGATAAGACAATTATATAAAGAAAAAATAATTGATTATAATACATGTGATTTTTTAGGAGTAAAAGATTGTAATGTGGCTAAAATTTATGGGGCACCCAAAATATTAAAAGAAGGAATACCATTGAGACCAGTTATAAATGGTAAAGGATCATATTTTAATAAGGTTTCTAAATGGATGGCAAATAAAGTATTGAAAAAGTATATAAATAAAGAGAGCAGTTCATTTATAAAAAATAATAAGATTTTAATAAATGATATAAAAAAGGTTGTAGATAAATATAATAGGTATAGGTTAACTTTTGTTAAGATGGATGTAATATCTATGTATACGAACATTAACGTAAAAAAAGCAATAAAAATATTAACTGATAGATATGAAAGAGATAATAATAAGAGTGTGGAAATACCAATAGAAAAATTAAAACAAATTATAGAAATATGTTGTAAGGAAATAACATTTAATTATAAAAAAGAATTTTATAAGCAGAAGAAAGGTTTGTTAATAGGGGGAGCCTTAAGTGGGGTTTTAAGTACAATTTATATGGAAGAATTAGAAAAGATAATGTTGAGAAGTGGTAATGCACCAATATTTATTAGAAGATACGTTGATGATTACTTATTAATATTTAACAAGTCACAGAGGCAAATAGATTTATTTATTGAAGAAGTCAATAAAATAGATGAAGGAATTAAATTTACTGTGGAAAAGGAAGAAAATAATAGAATAGTATATTTAGATATAGAATTAAAGAAATATTATAAGGAAGGAAATTGTAAGGTGGAGACATCAATATATAAGAAGAATAATAAATATAATATTGCTAATTGGTTTTCAAATATAGATATAAAATATAAAAGAAGTACAATATATTCTAGAATTTATAGAGCAATAAATTATTGTTCAGATGAAGATGAATATAATAAACAAAAAAAGTTAATTAAAGAAGAATTAAGGAATTATGAATATCCAGAAAAGTTTGTGGATAATAATATTAAAAAGATAGAAAAAAAGATGAAGGATAAATATAAAGAAAGAGATAGAGATAAAGAGATAACTAAAAAAGAAACAGCTTATATAGGTTTAAAAACAGGAAATAATTATATAGTTAAGAATTTGAATAGAATTATAAACAAAATTAATAAAAAGTTTAATGAAGTATTAAAACTAAAAATAGTTAATAAAAAAAGAAAAAATATAATAGGAATATTAGAGAATAAATATGAGTGTTTAAATAAAACAGAATATAATAAAGTTAATGGAGTTTATGAAATTAATTGTAGAGATTGTAAAATTAAAAATAAAGAGGTAATGAATTATGTTGGAGAAACTAAGAACTCAATTTATAGGAGATTGATACAGCATAAATATGATAAAAATTCACCAATATATATGCACAGATTGGAGACAGGACATGAGTTTAATAAAGAATGTATTAGAATGTTACATTTTACAGAAAGTAGGAGGGAAAGAAAGATTAAAGAAGCTATTTATATAAATAGTATTAAACCAAAAATGAACAATGATTTCGGATTGAGGAGAATTTTAATATAAAAGTTAATATAATAAAAATAAAAGAATAAAATTAAAATAAAGATAAAAAATTAATAGGTAAAAAATGCAATAGAGGGAGCTAATGTATGAAAAATATAAAAAAATAAAAAACGGTTTAACTGAAATAGAGCAGAAACGTAAAAGATAAAGAAGTTTAAAAGGTAAAATTAAGAATTAAATGTTAGAATTAATTAAGATTATTAATATAATAAAAAATAAAATAAATAGGAATTAAACATGTTTTTCTGTTTATAATAATTTCAGAATAGTTTATGTAATAGATTTTAAATTATAAAATATGATAAAAAGTTTAAAGGTTAAGTTTTAGAAATATGAGATATATATAGGGATATACAAAGTAAAAATAAAAAATTTAAGAGGATATAAGATAAAAAAATGGAGTAAGTAAGAATAGGTATATAAATAAATATGATAATGTTAACATATAAAAGTAATAATTAAATATAAATTATGGAAATAGAAGATAAAGTTATAAAGATAAGTTAATATAAAAATAATTGAAATAAATATATTTGAAAAATATAAAATAATAGCATGAAAGTATATTAAATATATATAATAAAAAAAGATTAAAATTAAGGTGTTAAAAGATTTCAATTATTTTATTAATGTTCATGTATTTGAGGGGATATACAGGTGATAAATATTTTTGTATATTTTTATGAATATATATATATATATGGATTTTATAGGATTTATATAATTTGTATATAATTTATATGTGGTTGTGTAATTTTATATATATGTGTATATATTTATAGTTCTGAAGAAGATTGCAGGGGCAATCGAAACTGTCGATGTTGATGAATGTTAAGCATTGTACAAAAAATTAAAGATTTTATAAGAAAGGATTGATGAATTATTATAAACTTATAATTATTATTTAATTCTGCGAAAAATAAATATAGATACATTATTCAGGTCTATCATCCTTGAAAAATAAATAATTTGCAAAAATAACTTATAAAATATGAATTATTTTTATGCTTCATTGTTCCAAAACAGTGGATACATATTAAGTAACGGTATATAATATGCCGTTACAATATGCTTATTTTGTTTTCTCTGAATGTTATGCTAGGCATAAAATTATTCAAGAACAAAAGAAGTCAATGGGGCTTATTCATTTTAGGAATTATAATTTGTCTAAAGACAACAATATCATGAGTTAAACCTATGCTTTTACTATATTAATGTAAACATATTATTTAATTATACTGCGTCAAATACAAATGTTATTTTGAATTAATGTAGAATCTCATTTATTTATTTTTTAATTTTATGAACCCCATATTAATTTTATCAGTTTGGAAGATTTTATCCTTCCTCAAAATTAAATTATTTAAAATCTAAGTTCTTTATTGGTATCAAATCTGTTAAATTGTTGTATAGATTATCATTGTGAAAACGGACTCATTTAAAATTTGCTGAACCATGTTCTGCTCTACTTGGAAAAAATTTCGATGATTTATAATATTTCATATGAGCTCTACTTTGTTTTATTATGCATTTAATAAACTTATGAGCTTGTTTATTTCAATGGACGATGATCAGACTCATAGGTGCAGAGTTATTTAAAAAAAAAACCATCAATTTTTGGACTTTTAAAGTAATAATACAAAATATATTGTAGTACTGGTGTTGGTAATATTTTTGGCGTATTATTTATTTTACGTCTTATTTTATATCAGATATGCACATAATGTTGTGTTTCATTATGAATATTTTTTTTTATTATGAGTAAATACAAAGATAATATAACTATGTTTTAATATTTAAAGAATTCTCAGAGATGATTTGTCAATGATATGCAGGTATAATAAACATGTATATGGAGTAATGAAGTTATTTTATGAATTCATGTCAATGAATATGTTTATTTAGGGTTGAGCTGATATTTTTCTGCCAGTTCATATTCATATATATATTGTAACCATATGTTTTGGCTCAAAGATAGTAAGTTTTATCCAGTGGATAAGTGTGTAAAATTTTAAATGGTAATAATTTGTTAAGATATTGAACATCAATGTGTAGAGACTAGTTATAGAGTGAAATGCTTGTGGATTATAATTTTTCCACTAAGCAAAAGCTCATTAAGAAATATCTTAAGAAGTGATGATGATCTTGACTGTTTGTGGGACACTGGAAAATCTGATAGAGTGGATATAAATCCCATAAACATTTTATCACATTGTTCCAGTGGCAGCTATTTCAAATGTTGTTTTAATAGTATTAAAATATTATTGGGAAGCATAAAAATATTTAACACTTTATTTATTGGTATTGTTAAACAATAATTAAAAATAAACAGCAAAATCGATTTATAAGTCTTCTAAATTTTCTTATAAACAATCTTTGAATATACTATATTTAAATGTAAATTGAAATGCATCAGTCTAGATGATTCTCACTAGAGGGATAAAACTTAATTTATTCACATTTTACAGTGATTGGCTCATTTAGAACCAATCCTGCCATGTAATACAAAGTATATAATATAAAAGTTTGTAGGGGGAGGGGACTATTCTAAGAAATGTAAATGGAACAAAACTACAACTCCACTTCTGAAGTAAAATAGAAAAAATAAGCTAGAAAATAATAATTTTTTTAAAATTAATTGGGACAAAATTTCATAGATATATGGATTTGAATAGTATGGAGTAAACTTACTAACCCTGTGAAATCTCTACATTACTTTTCATCAATCTTAGATTCTTAACTTTGCCTACTGAAGGAAAAACTGGAATGACCACTATTTGGATAAGTATTTGCCTAAACATGTGCTATTTGGAACGAAAAATAATACCAGAAAATGTAAACAATTATTTTTGTTTTCTTAATTTTAATCAATTATCATAACTAATCATAACACAAAAGTTATTTAGACTGAAGAGAAAAAAAATTTAAAGTATTTTAATTTTCACGCTGCCATTAATTCAGCATTAAGCAGAAAAATACGTCTGTGCATAAATTGATATTTCAAGAAAATATTCGAAATCATTTTTAAGAAAAGTATTAAGAAGTAATGAAAAAATTAAAATTTCACTTTAAATTATATAAAGTAATTAGTTTGAAAAGAAAAGTGCACAAAGTATTTCTGATTTCACTGCAGAAAGAGATCGTCTGCTCTGATATTCCCGCGAAGCAGTCACGTATATATATTATTAATAATTGCTTACTATTAAATCAATTCTGCTTAACATTCTTAAATATGAAATAAATTGCCAATAATAGTGAATAAAGAAATATTGATTTTTTTTTCTTGATTATACAACATATAAAGTAATATTTTAACTGGTTAAAATTACCCAGATTATTTAAGCTTGTGACAATTACTATGGACGGGAAAAACAAAGTAAAAAAAAATCCATAAATGATTTAAAAGTTTATTTTCAAAGATCGTAATAAACTGATTATAATTGTGCTACATTTGGAAAAATATATGTTACATATTAATTAAAATAGCTTAGAAGATCGTATTTATAATTAAATAGATTCTTCTCAGTATAACTTAAAACATCCTAATTTACTGATAAAAGGGAAGTGAAAAAAGTATTTATTTATTTTATCGTTAGTGAATAACTTGCAACGTGATAATGTTTTAAGGGAAGTGAAAAAAGTATTTATTTTATCGTTAGTGAATAACTTGCAACGTGATAATGTTTTAAACGGTTTTAAAATCACCCAGATTATTTAAGAGTATAACATCTTCGCGCAGATGAAAAAAAAGAAGAAAAAAAAATAGACAAATCAATAGATATTAATTAAACCTATTTTAAGTGACTTAATCTCGAAAATGTTTTAATATTGCTTCAGTATGCTTACATTAGTACACAAACCGATAAAGGATTTCTATTGCCATTGGAGAAATGTTTGAATTTTGTCTGAAGATGTTAATATTGAACCGGATAACCAAAATATATATATATTACTCAGGAATGTTTGCTTATCATATCCGTTTTCATGTTGTTTACTTATAAGAACGAATCAAACTTCGATAAAGTCCAATGGTAGAAAATGTAATGTTTGTTTAGTTTGTTAATTGCTAAATATAATATTGTAAGGCGTTTTTTTCTTCTTTTCTTTCAGATGTTATTCAGGCATTAGTTTTTTTTGTATATATATATATATCAAGGTATAGAATATACTAAGTAATTATGTAGCTGGGAATAAAGTTATATACATTTATTATCCATATTTATATTATATTCCCAATGAAGGGAAAGCATAATGTTAAATATTTATCTGGTAAGAAAGAGAAATGTTTATCTCTTTTACTGCTAAAACAGATGTTAATATTATATTGAGGAGGGGGACAAATAGACCCAAACTGGTCAAAAATATACACATAATGATACCATTGTTCTATTATATAAAATAATTTAATAAGCATTTTTTTTATTATTGCTTAATTTCACTTATGAACGAAAATGTGCACTTTAAATACAAAATGTAGTTTAATCCTCCTTGTTTACGTGTACATGGCTTGCTATAATAAAAGATATAATTATTATTTTGAAATAATTAATGGTTATTTTACTGATATTGGTGGTCTGTTTATAAAACATTAACAGTTTCTGCAATGTGCAATGGAATATTTATGTTTCCACTTAGATTATTAGTGTTGTTTTACCTTGCTATTATATTGATCAGAATTTGTGATATATTTTAGGATGAGTTTGGGCTACATATAAGAGCCTTAGATATAATAATAATTAATATTGTATATGGGATGATGGAGAATTCCCCATTGTTGATTAATATGAGGATGATATTCTTGGCGCTGATTTAGAGTTAGTGCTTAGAGCATAATTAAGCCTAAAAGAGGATGATCCCATGGTCTGAATTCTGTTTTCCAGTGAAGAGGCACTGCCCACACTTTTATACCTATGAAAAGGTATCAGAATTGGCCATATTCTTATACAACTATTATGTTGTTTTGTAGAGCCTCCTTTATTTAGATCCCTCAAGAAGTTATATAGTTAATATTTCACCGTGTATGATAAAGTGTAGTGTTTTTTAAATCGAATAGCAAGAATAAGATAGTCAGATTATGGGACACTGATATAGCTATAGTGTTGTCTAATTGAAATAGTGTCTTTCTGATGTGTAATCTTCATCAGTTTATAAACAGACCAACCAAAACTTACTAGTGTTTGTAGAACTTCTACATAAAAGAGCAAGGTGTGTACATGGACAATGTGGATTGGTTTTCAACAAGTAGGTATTTACTGATGAATTAGTAAGATCAGTCAATTAATAAATGATTAAGTTGTGGACATAGTGAATGTTTTAGTGTCATATGTGCATTTAACTTATGATGTTTGCCCCACATCAATGCAATGAAATTTTTTATATAGTAAATTATAATAAATTATTACTTGTATTGGAGAGTGATAATTGCCCTTATCATATTCTAATAACTCAAACAGCTACAGTTTGATATAATAAATTGTAATTTAGAGTTGTTTTTTTACATTTAAAAGTTGCATATATCCAAAGGATATTAATACATTTTGTTTGCAATTTCAATGCTAAGATAGCTCAAATAAGTTTAACTATCTTAGTCTACCTGATAGAATAATAAAGAAACATATCCAAAATGTTTGTCATATTAGTTAGTCATTACTTACTACATCATTAATTTCCATCCCTAATTTTGGAATGGATTTATCTTGTTTCATGTAATGTGTCTGAAAGAGACTTGTACATAACGTAAATAAATATTGTTGTGTTAAAAATTTATTTAGTTGTCAGTATTCTTATTGCTAATCAACACATCCACACACTATATTATTGTTATTGCTATCGACCTATCCTGTGATTATGGTGAAATTGTCAATCAATATTGTAAAGGTCACTATATGTAGGTATATCATAATAATTGTGTTAAGCACTATAATTTATGAGTATATCTAGGGCATCCTAACTTAATAATTAAACATACTGACCTAAAGAAAATTAGTTTAAGTGATATACTAAAAGATTAAAAACCCAATATTGTTTTGATCAGTTCATTTGAATCCACAGATCTATCATTCACTGGTCTTGATCACCTTGTTTCTAATTAATGGAGAAAGAAAATTGGAAAGCTATTGCGTTTAGCTATTGAAAAATTACTCTTACTTATTGAAGCTTAAAGTTTAGCATAGTTAGGGAATTTATAGAATTTAGTTGAAATTATTGAATAAGGTTTAGTAATTCAATTCAGTATTAAGAGCTATTTTGTGTGTGTTATGCTAAGGTAGTGATAAAATCCCTCTCACTGACCCAAGTGAACCCTAAGAAGGATAAGTTATATCAATTTGTGATAGGATTTGAATTTAGGGTAAATTTGTATCCAGTTAATTATTGTAATTAGAGTGGAATTATGTTACATTCACCGTGAGATATAAGGTCAACCAAACTTTAAAGTATCTATTACTTCTTTTGTCTGAAATGTATAGTTGGTTTTGACTTTATGGTGAATATTCTGGTCTTAGTAAGCTTAGAATCTGTATTTTATTTAATTGTCTTATTATCATTTAATTCAATATCAAATTCAGAGTTCTGTACATCATCTTTCATCATCATCATTCCTCTCATCTGTCATTTCAATCTTTCTTTATTCTTTTTTTTTCATCCTAATTCATTATCCTAATTAACTAATCATTCATGAGCTCTTATTCCATTCTCATCTTAATCATCCATTAACTCTTACACATCTTCATTTTTTTTTCTCTTCATTCTCAGACTTATATTATTTTATTATTTAACTATTATTTATTTTCATCATTCATTTAATCACTTACATCCTCATTTACTTATTGCCTAACTTGCATTTTGGTTTAGATCTCATTCTCTTCGTATACTGAGTCTACTCCTATTTTCTATATTCCATTATTATTTCATGGATCTGGTGATTTCCTTGGTTTTTTTTGTTTGTTTACTTGTTTGTGAATTTTGACGCTAGTTTGACCAGAAATTATTAATCACCTTGTGATCTTCTCTAAGATTATAGTTTCATGCGAGCTTAGCTAATAAAGAAATCATCTTTAGTTTATCATTTATTTTAGATTAGTTGTAGCTAGGAAGGTTACAGAGAGAGATATGGTTTCCAAACGTGTAAATTAGACTAGTTATATTAGTGGGAAAGGCTACAGGAAAGATTATAGCGCCTAAAACGTGTAAATTAGACTAGTTATATTAGTGGGAAAGGCTACAGGAAAGATTATAGCGCCTAAAACGTGTGGTATGATTCATTTATGATTACAGCAATCTAGGAGATGGTTACAATTGGGATTATGCCAAGCAACGTGGTGGCCTGATTGATTGATTAGGGATGACGTAGGTTATATGGGATTATGGCACCCAGAAATGTGTAGGCCTGATTGTCCAATGATCAGAGAAGGTTACAATATATACGACATATATTTTATTAAAATATATATATTATTTTATAATAATAGTTATTTTTGTACTAAGAAAAAAATAATAATAATAATAACATATTTTAAAATGGAGTTTTTGAGAGTTTTGAGATAGATTAAATCAAGATAAAAAAAAAAAATCTTGCAAGCTTTTTTATAAAAGCTTGTCTTTTAATTAGTTTCTGATTATTAGGAATTCTTTAAGATGGGAGAAGTAAGAAAGTATAGAATTTTTCTGCAATTAGTTCTATTGTTGAAACTTTAAAAAGTTGAGGCATTTTTATGTTATCTATCATGTTGATCAATTGGAATGTCTCCACCGGATTATAAACAAAATATGAAAAAAAAAAAGGGAGGATATAAAAGGTGTGAACTCAGACTTTGAAAAAAACCATAAATTACGAATTTGCCTTTTGTTTAATTATTAATTGGAATTTGGCCGAAGTCAGTATCTGATATATTGGTTTTAATTCGGTTCGGACTCTTCAAAAAAAAAAAAAAACTGCAAATGAAATAATGAGAGAAAAATGTCGAGTGGCTAGAGGTAACAGAACTTTCCCCTTTGGGAACCTCTTTTCATTACCACCTGGAGCTGCCACTGGAAATGCCTAAGTTGCAAAGGACATTAAGAGCTAACCAAGGAAAACGGACTAAAATAGAAATCCGAACAAACCACGGTATGCAGCAAAAAATTATCGAAAAACAAGTTTGCAAAATTTGTTCCATGCGCTGGTCACTCTTTAAATTTAGTAGGTTGTTCAGCTGTTGATTGTTGCCTTGATGCTGTTAATTTTTTTGGTGTTGTGAACAAAGGTATATCTTTTTTTCGTCTTCCACAAAAAGATGGGCAGTTTTGAAATCACATTTGAAACCTCATTCTAAAGTGCCTAAATATTTATCAGACACTAGGTGGGAGGCACATGCAAAAGCTACAGAAGCTATTTTAGAAAATTACAATATCACCGATGCACTCAATTATTTACATTCAGATAATAATAGAAAGGGTGATACTAGATTGAGGGCCAACAATCTTTTAGAGAAGATGGAAGAATTTGAATTCGTGTTTATGCTCCATTTCTGGAATCGAATACTAAGGCAATTTTCAAAAGTAAATAAAATTCTTCAAAGCCCTAATATTTTACTTAGTAGTTGTGCAGATTGGTACAGGTAACTTTTGGATATTTTACGTGGAATTAGGGAAAAGTTTGATGCACTTGAGCAACAAGCAAAAAACACATTGCCAAATACTGAATATAGAACTGCCAGAAGGATAATAAGAAGTAAAAGGCAAGGGAATTACGAAAATTCATCTGACCCTGATGCCTTAGACGAACTCTCTTCAAGAGATAAATTTAGGATTAAATCATTTATTCCTATATTAGATGCACTAGAATCAAATTTACGAAGAGCTTCTGTTTATGATGATGTAGTGAAAATATTTTCCTTTCTTGCCGATCTTACATTATCAAAGGTAGAACATCAAAGAGGTGTTGAGCTGTTAATGCAAGAATACCCAGATGTCAACCAAAATCTTACTGAATAACTATTTCATTTCTACACATATGTGAGACAAACACATAAACCTACAAAAAAATATTCCACATTGTCGCATACAGACTTGTATCAAATAATATTCAAAAAAAATATTCTAAGTGGCCTTCCCCAATGTAGAATCAATCTTACGGCTGTTTCTTAGTTTAATAGTCACTAATTGTACTGGAGAAAGGTCATTTTCAAGACTTAAAAATATCAAAAATCAATTAAGAAGCACAATGACCAAGACGAGGTTGTCTTCATTGAGTATTTTGTTCATCGAAAATGAGACCTTCAGAAAAATAGATTTTTGATGAACTTATAGAAGAATTCTGTGTGAAAAAGTTTAGAAATTCTTCTAATCTACTATTTCATTTTAAATGTATACATGGATTGAATCAGTTCTTAAATAAAATAACTATTAACATAAAATTTACAATATGATATACAATTTGATATTTTCTTTTTTGTGATCTGGATTTTGTTTGAATAAAGTTCCATTTTTGGTATAGTTTAAGACTTAAAATTCATAATAATTCATACTTAAACTTTAAATGCGAATTATTATGAAATAAATTTATCTGAATTGAAATTGGTTTAATCTTCAGTGTATTGAATACATTTAATTTAATAATAGAAAATATGATAATTTTTATTGCGTATTTTATTTTCGTAGTCAAAGATTTTGTTTCTTCGTAAATGTTGTGTGTTATGTTTGATTAGTTATTGTTACAAGTACTATAGATGGTGCTGAGAATAAATGTCCAAATAAGTGTTCTTGACTTTTTTTTATTTATTATCCGTGTCACATTTTTTATAAAGGTTAGTACCAATAACAACATGTTTCATTTAACATATTGATATATATCACAGTAATGATGTATTTTATTATCTCTCATGTAATTTACAAACTTAAAAATGGGAGGTGAAAGGGCCTCATAAGTGGAATAGCCTAGGGCCTCTTTTCATCTAAATCCGGCCCTGGTCTCAGTCCTCTGCCAGTCTGTTCTGTGCTGTTTTAGGATACTAACAGTGCTAGAGCGAATCTACTCTATCCAAGTGCTATCTGGATCTGATCTGCTTGCTCGTTTCTGCGACACGTAACTAACTGCTCCCGGAGTCCTGTTTTCAGCCTTGTAAGTAAAAACTCTCATTTCTTCTCTCTCTCTCTCGCCCCACATTCTTATTTTAAATTTTGAAGGGCCTCTAAAATATTAGTTGCCCAGAGCCTCATATTTTCTCTGAAAGGCCCTGGTCATAATAATGCCTTTTCATTTTAGTGGTATTTTGTTAGTTGACATATTCCTATGATGGCAATTAGTTTAATGGTTTATCATTACATTATATATTATTAAGCCTTTCTTTCTATACTGGCAATAAATGCTAATATAACACTCATAAATCATGGAGATAAGTATTGGCTTTTTTTTTTTGCTATTATGAGCTCTGAATTTTTATCATATCGATTGTTTATAGGTAATTAAAGTATAACAAGGCTGGGTTTAAACCCTATTCCAAGGTAAAAAGGAGTTTAAGTAGCCACGCATATGTTTTGGTGTACATAGTTGATTGAATGAATTAACCAAAACAATCTGAAAGGGGGTCTTGTGCTCAACTTGTTTTGATGGAGTATGTGTGTGTATATGTTTAAAAAAATATAGCATGTAAAAGAATTTTCTAGAAAAATATCTAATATAAACTTTATCATATCTAATTTTGTTTTAATAAAATAAAAATATGTAGAACAAGAGAGCTTTTGATTTTGTCTATGAAATGCTTTTAATGTAAATCCTGTGGAAAGTTATTTTCTTTAAAATGTTTTACTGAAATTTTAAATCTAAAAAAAACTTGCTAAAAGCATTTTTTTTTTTTTTGTGAGAGAGAAAAAAACTGAAGACAAAGGAAAATGGATCTAAAATTGTAAGGTCCTTGACTAATGAGATCGCACAGGATAAGGTTTAAAATGTAGAGCTTTTAAAAGAATGATGGCAAATAGGGCAAAAAGCTACTAGAAAAATAAAAAGATACATATAGACAAATGAAAATAAAAGAGACCCTTCTGATTCTTATTTCGAGTTGATGAAAATTTTATGCTGTTATTGTGATTGCTGTTAATTTTTCTGGCCTACGGTATTGCAAATACGCTGGCTAACATTAGTATGTCAGGGTGAAACCATAAAACATGCTGGGTTTTCATTCCCACTACTCCACAGAGGAAATCAAAGCTGCCCCATGATCCCATACTTGTTCGAACTCCAGGAATCTGCATCCATATACCTTCGCCGTGTCAAACATTTGGATTCACTATCATTTAGTCAAAAGTTAAAAGCAAAGACTTTATGGACAATCTTTATAGCCACTGCATTATTAAGTAAGTTTACTTTATTCATGAATAGGGACAATCTAATCTCCCTGGAAATCCAAGCTAACAATATATTTTATTTCAAATGTATACATGTGCACATTATTAATTTCATAGTATCTAAAATACAAGAAATAAATCCTTTATGTTGCTTATTCAAATTAAAAATAAATCATAGCTATAATAAAATATCTTTACTAACAACAAATTGATATATAACAATAGCTGTAATATAGTCATATAATCATCACAAATAAAACATAAAAAAGCTCTTTTCGGCAAATTTTAAATTTTTGCCCTTTTCAATATGGCTTAATTACAAAAATAACCTATACTGCATACATAGTGACATCTACTGGCTCTATATAAAATTAACAAAGCCTATAATTACATTTAAATATCTCTATAACAACACATATTATACAACCGTCCGTTCATTTTTCATTATCCAATTATTTGTTAAATTAATTGACGTTTTATAAATGTTCATACAATTATTTCTGTTATAATTAATGTAATTGGTTTCGTATATTTTTTTTCTATTAATTTCTTTAATATAATTTAATGGACTTATATTCTTAACACAATCTATTCTATGTCCATATTTTAAGTAATGAACATATAATGCTGATCTGTCATCTCTTCTATTAATAGCATTACTATGTTCTTTAGCCCTAGGGCTAAACATTTATAAAACATTAAATTAATTTAACAAATAATTGGATAATGAAAAATGAATGGACGGTTGTATGTGTTGTTATAGAGATATTTAAATGTAATTATAGGCTTGTGTTAATTTTATATAGAGCCAGTAGATGTCACTATGTATGCAGTATAGGTTATTTTTGTAATTAAGCCATATTGAAAAGGGCAAAATTTTAAAATTTGCCGAAAAGAGCTTTTTTATGTTTTATTTGTGATGATTATATGACTATATTACAGCTATTGTTATATATCATTTTGTTGTTAGTAAAGATATTTTATTATATCTATGATTTATTTTTAATTTCATAGTATAGCCTCTAACTATCTAAAAAATCTGATAAATAATTGTAAAAATAAAAGATTTAATCCATGTAATCAATAAGAATTTAATCTACCAAAAATATATATTTATGCTTATATTTCCACTAAACAATTGAACAATATTTTTTTTTTATTCTCATTATTTCTTTGTTATTCATTTAATTAAAATGTTTATATGTTTTCGTTAGTAAACCACTTAGTAACACATCTCTGTCAATCTCAGAAATACACGCCCTAAATGAACTGGCAATTGGCCAAGCATTCAGTAAAACAGTATTATTCTCATTAAATCCCTTCAATATAATTCTTATGCAAGACTAAGATTGGCGCATGGAGTCGGAAAACTCCAACATCTATAAATATATATTGCTTGGGCAAATATTAATTAATGGTTAATAGAAACTAGGCAGAGTATCCCATACCTATATAATTGTCTATTATTTTATCCCTTTTTATTGTTGGGAAGTTTTAAATAACTTGTCTCCAGGCTATGGTTGCTATAAGTCCATCTCGGCAAATTGAATGTTTCATTTATGTATTAATCATTGATATCATTTACTAATAATACATTATTACATAAGCAGATTTTAATAAAGATGGCATAAGTTCAACTCAGTAAAGATGGAGAAAGGTTGCAACCCGGTATAAATGGTATCACTCTACTTCTTGTCCTTTTTAAAATGTGACAGGTTATTTGTGGTAGTGAGTCATAATGTTATTTTGCTTTTTTTAGACGTGAATATGCAAAGACCTACATAAATTAGACTTCTTTTCTATTTAATTTAATTAGCAATTTTAGCTAATGAATTATACATCAATCATAAATCTAATTTGTGTTGTTTCTGTTATCAACAACATTTTGCCAGTAGCTTGTCTTAATAGAAAGTAGTCATTACTTGCTGCATATAATTGCCAGTGAGTTATCTTAACAATAAGGAGAACTTCTTTAAAATGATTTTAATATTGGTTCATAGAATTTATTTAAATAGTTTACAAATAAATAATAAATACACATTTGTTTAGCTAATGATTGGTATTATAACTTTTTTTTTGCTGTATTAAATTGACATAAATTTTGCTTTATAGTTTATTTACTTGTAACCCCAATTTTATATTATAGTATAAATAAACATTTATTTATTTCTTTAAATATAATCCCTTTTATATATTCATTGTTATCATCACACTTATTTATTTAAAAAATCTGAGTAATAAAGCTTTACCAGATACATTTGAATATAAGAACGTACATTTAAATTTGAAACTCTTAGTAAAATGATTCATGTAATATATTCTCCAATGTTTGCAACAATTAAATTTACTTTATTATGCTATTTTTTTTGTTATAAGATGATTAAGGGTGTAGCAGGTAGAATAAAATTTCCCCTTTTACCTACTATATTATGTTAGTTTTGGTTATTACCAGATGAAAAATATTGAAAATTATAATAAATCCTCTTCCTTATTCATTGTGATATTAATTGTTCATGGAACAAAAGCTTTGATATTACATTTAATTTACTCTGTTAACCAATGTTTGTTTGAAGCACTTATAAAATTTAAATTGTAAAATGAAATACATACTGAAAGTAGAAGGATAAATTAGGAATAGCATATTTATTAAGAATGTAAATTTGAATAAAAATATATACATGAGATAATATATTGAAACGCTACTGAGCAGCGCTCATTAAAATTGTGTTTATAATTATTAAAAAATAAAAATTTCTTATAAAACCACGTAAAATTTAAATTTGATAATAAATAATAAAAGTATTGCAGAATAAATTGTCCGTAATGAGTAAAATCATCTCGTTTGAAAATAAATAAATTTATACAAATCTAAAGGTTTTATTATTATTATTAGTTTAAACAAAATGCACTTCGCTTAAAAAAAAAAAAAAAAATCTATAAAAGTTAAGAGTGGAAGGGGGAGGAAATTAACTTAGAAAATTTTTAAGTACTTGAATTGTAAGTAATTAAGAATTAAAAGTATGATAGTTTAAACTATAAATCTTTTATATAAAATTAAAGGTACTCTCTTTTGTTTGATTTAAAGAAAAAGAAAAGTATCTTAAAAAAGTAAATAATAAGTTGATAAAACCATATAAGAAAGTTAAAAAATTAAAAAACAGATTCAGCAATGGCTACTAATGAAAAAAATCTATAAAACAACAAATTAGCAATGGCTACCAACTGAAAAACAATTAAAATTTTATCAAAATAATGTAATCAAAAACAGTGGACAATTCTCAACAACAGATATAGCTGGCGGACATCAAAACTAATTACCAAAGTGACAACAGATCAAATAAATAGTCTATCAGTTCTTAAATCAGTTCAATCAATCAGTGAGTTGTTACAATCAGTCTATCATGTATCCAGAATCAGTGTTTTCCAGGACAATGCAGTGTTAACAGCCATTGGAATCATATGGCCTTGCTCCAGCCTGAGCCCCATGGAATGAGCAGCCTGCCCGATAAAAGTGATGCCTGCCTAACAACTTGAAAACCACCAGGGATATCTAATTGTCTTAAAAAATAGTGCCACAAAATAGTAAGCAAAGGAACCTCCACAAAACCTCGAATCCAACCAGTTGGAAATAGCCAGCAAGAAGTCAATGTCCAAAATCCTATAGGTAATGAATAACTTTTCTTATTTCATTTCTGATAATAATGTAGCCATTTCTAACCTTGCCAGAGTCAGTTAATAAATGAACTCTAGAACCATATAAAATGAACTATTAATGTACATGTTTTGAATGCTGTAATTATTTTAATGCTGAATTATATTGCTATTGTATATCTTACCATAATATGTGTGCTTGAGATTATGAATTATGGTTTATATTTAATTGAGAAAATTTCGAAGTAGTTTAAAAGTTATAACAATAAGTATTTATTTAAAAATAAATTATCTTTAAACTTAATGCTTGTCGATCAATTCTTTTACCACTAATTAAAATAGTAATGCATTATATTCCTTTTGATTGAGGTAGTTGGGATATTTTAAGTGCTGAATTAATTTGCCAATCATTCAAAGTGTGTCATTTATCTTCAGGTTAGTGACTAGCGCCCAGAGTTTACTCCGAAACAAAAAAGTGCTTTGAATGATAGGTGTTGAATTCTGCAGCTGAGATCTGTGTCCTTCAAACGTGGTCAGTTATATATTTTTATATACAGGGTGGCCCAAAAGTAGGTTTACAGTTATTAAACTACCTTTTATACGGTTGAAGTTACTTGCTTAGTAATACCAATATAAAACATTCCTCAGAGTATAAATCTAACTTCCATAAACAGCTTTTTCTTTGCTGATTGTAATATATTTTATTATGTAATGCTAAATTTTTACTTGATATTTTTTTATTTCAGTATTAATGGCGAACAATTTAAATCAAGAGCAAAGGAAATAAATATTAAAGCAGTATTGGAAGTCTGAAAATACAGAGATGGTACGTACAGCATGGCAAGAAACTTTTAACACTTCCCCACCTTCATGACAAACAATTTATCATCTAAGGAATAAATTTGATGAAACAGGCTCAGGGAGTAATGCACCAAAATCTAAAACTTATGACACCAAAGAAAATGAAATGTTAGTGGCTATGACATTTGTGAACAGTTCAAGGAAATCCACACGACGTGCTTCTGCAGAATTATCCATACCAAGAACATCATTGCAACGCTTAATGCGTAAACTGAAATTAAAACCTTATCGACCAAGACTAGTACATGGTCTTTTAGAAAATGACGCAGATTGTCGGCTGCAGTTCTGCTAAATGATGCGTAATCAATTTACTGGAGAAGGTGACTCTTTGGATAAAATTATTTGGTCAGATGAGGCTTGCTTTAAATTATCTGGTCATGTGAACAGGCATAACTGTGTGTACTGGGTTGATGAAAATCCCCACTTGACCATAGAGACTGAACTAAACCAGCCTGGCATTACAGTTTGGGGTGCATTATCAAGCGAAGGTGTTGTTGGGCCCGTTTTTTTAAATAGAACTGTAAATGGAGAGAACTACCTGGACATGCTTCGTGAAGTAGTAGTGCCACAACTCAAAACTAAACCTAACTTTGACGAACTTTTCTTTCAGCAGGATTGAGCACCACCACATTATGCGTCTATAGTAAGAGACTACCTTAACCAAGTTTTCCCACAGCATTTGGTTCGGAAGAAGGGGCAGCATCGAATGGCCACCACGTTCACCTGACCTGACACCTATGGATTTCTTTTTTTGGGGTGTTGTTAAGAACAAGGTTTATGAGAAGAAACCCAAAACAATAAATGATTTAAAAGATTACATTCATCTCCCATTCCAGAAATTGATGAAGAGCGGAATTTGTGCCGCACTGTGTGTGTCCTGGAGAGATTTGAAGAATGTTGCAATGTTGAAGGAGGATATTTTGAGCATCTGAGAGATTAAATTGTTTATGTTTATGTTAACAGGTATAACGAATTTCCAGCTGTTCTAGTGTCGAATTTTCAAATAAATAGTCTATGTGATAACTGTAAACCTACTTTTGGGCCACCCTGTATAGCTCTGCCTTGGTCTCACAGGTGCCCTCTGAGTATTATTCTTCTCTGCCTAAGGGGCCATGGTGGTGCAATATTTAAATTGCCTTGGTGTAGATCAAATATATTAAGAATAAATAATTGTATCATATTTTTTGTATAAAAGTTTTACAATATTGTTTCACAAGTTATTTTATTTAAAGAGTCAAAAGTGCATATAGATTTTGTTTCCTCCCGCTAGTGATTGATAGAAAACACCCCACCTGGTTCTAATTACAAAATATCAAAAAAATACTTTTTTTAAGATTAATAAGACTATGAAAGATATAAATAGAAAATATAAGAAAGTAATTTAACTTTGCAACCAGTATGTAAAAAGAAAATTTAGGAAATTTGATAAAAGAAACAAAACCTAAGAATGTTAAAAATATGAATGGAATTTATTAAATGCTTGGATTGTAAAAAAGATAATTGGAATATGAATTTATTATTAGTAAAATGTGTTTTAATTTACAATAATAAAACTATTGTCTAAAAATAGTTTAATAATAAAATGAGTACTTTAGTATTTTATAAGCTATGACGTATTACACTTAGCATGTTTTCTGCCGTAAGATTTCATCAAAGATTAGATGAACAATGCCATGGCAACAAATACACTGGCATGACTAATCCATGGGAATGGTGATTTTTTGATCATGGTGACCCGCGAGATTTAAAAAGTCGAGAAACTTATGCAATATTTTATTATTCTTGTCTTTTGTCGTTTTGCTGTCAACGTGAACGGAGTCACTTTGTAGAGATTTTGCAGTTTGCTTTTTAGAGATGTATCTTTTTTTGCATTTTGCTTTTAAGAGATTCTAGATTTTGTTTTTAAAAGATTTTGCTTTTTAGACATTTTGATTATTTTTTACTTAGAGATATTACTGTGAGTTATTGAAATTTAGATTTTTTTGAATTTTTTTTTTTTGATCATATTAAGAATATTATTGTAATTTCTTGAAATTTAGAGATTTTATTTGAAAATGGCTAAATCTACTGATATGAGACTGTGGGATTTACAGGATTAAAAAGAAGAAGAAGCAATTACTTTTTTTCCAGAATCATGAAGTAATACCAAATTTCAAATTGTGTACAATGCCGACAGAGTACTTCCACAACAATGGATATTTGGTGGTATGTGCAGAGAGACTGACGAATGTTTCATAATAGCCATTCGAGATAGAAGCGTGTCCACTCTCATTCAAACCATTTTGGAAAATGTGCAGCAAGGCTCTACCATTTACAGCAATTGCTGGAAAGGGTAAAAAAGCGAAGAATTGGTCAAGGTAGGACACAAACACCATCAAGTGAACCATGCATATAACTTTGTTGACCCCTCAAACGATGTTCACACACAACATATTGAAAAGTTGAGGGGTTTAGTCAAATGGCAGAATAAAAACAGAGAAACAGCATGTCAACACCTAGATTCATATTTACCATTTATGTGGGGGCGCCTATACAAAGACGACAAATGGCAGAATAAAAACAGAGAAACAGCATGTCAACACCTAGATTCATATTTACCATTTATGTGGGGGCGCCTATACAAAGACGATCCTTTAAATGCCATTTTGTAGCATATAGGCCAATTCAGTCCACCGTAGTGACCGCTATTCATAAGTAATTTTCATTTCGTTTTTTTAGTAATTAAACATAGCCTTTTAAGATGTTTTTTTTTCTTTTGTAATAATATTTGCAGTATCACTTTTAAAAAAATTGTATTTAATGTTTGATTCTTTTACATTTTATTTATAAAGTATCATTATTTCCACTAAAAAAAAAAAATTCATAATTTCATATACTATCTTTTTTTTCCCAATAAATTTATTAAACATAGATTAAGTATGATGTAAAGTGATTTTGTACAGAAATAAAAAAATAATTAATACAAACATAAATTTTGTACAAGTGTGAATTTTTGATTATCTTCTGAATATCAGTTCTCAACTAATATCTCATGTTCTGGAATTCACTGCATCACTCATTCTTATGGTGAATAGCAATTGTAATCCAATGAAACCTTAGTAGACTTTTGCGCATGATCTGCCTTCATATAATCATTTCAATGATCTGTAATGTCATGTAGCACTTCTGTGCTGGAAGAGCATAGTTCTATAATCTGATATGACTCAGACACTCAATATTGATCATCTTCATTATCTTTTAAACAGTGTCCACTGGGTAACACATTCTCAATCAGTCAAAATTTAGCATTATTATTTGATGTTCATAATTTATTCATATGGCCAGATGGCATATTTCTATTGCAAGATGGACTGTTACAGATATTAGTAATTTTCTTGCTAAAAGAAAAAAAAAGTCTGTAGTGACCAAAAATTATCAAATGTAATTGGTTTTTTTAATTCACAAAAACTTTTTATTCTCTGAGTGACATATCATATGCCTAAGGACAGTGCAATAGTTGTGAGGGGCAATATTCAACTATCTTTTTTAAGTCACGATTACCACTGTATGACAGATTCACAGTATGTCGGGAAGTCTTCGTTATAGGTTGTTTAATTTTAAAATTACAAATATTTGTTATGATTATTTCTGCAATTATTTTGTAGTCAATTCAAATTTACATTATTTTTAATAAATTACTATTAATTTAAATAGTTGAAATTGCGCTTTACGCAAAAAAGTGAAGCTTGTCTCAATCTTATTACAAGTTATATGGCTTAGCGCTTTCAGAGACCTTGTGTCTCCATAATCATAGCCTACTTTTAACTGAAGTTTAGTTTTGGTTTATGTAAAATTTTATGCAAATTTTATAACGACCATTTTTTTTTGGAGATTGCAAAGCACGATTCTTTCCGGTTTATTGCACAATTGCATAAAATTTTACATAAACCAAAACTAAACTTCAGTTAAAAGTAGGCTATGATTATGGAGACACAAGGTCTCTAAAAGCACTAAGCCATATAACTTGTAATAAGATTGAGACAAGCTTCACTTTTTTGCGTAAAGCGCAATTTAAACTATTTACTAATCAAAGGTGAAGTAAAAAACTAGTATTTTATTAATTTAAGTATTTTTTGACGCATGTCTTCTTTAGTATTTTTCTTGCTATGAGATGTCATCTTTAGAATTATTCTTGCTATGTCTACCAGATATTTTCTTTAGTATTATTCTTGCTATGAGATGGCTTCTTTAGTATTAATCTTGCTATGTCTACCAGATGGTTTCCTTAGTAATATTTTGTAAAAAAAAAATTCTGAAATTATTATGTAGCCAATTCATATTTGCAATTATAGTAATTTTTTTTCTTCTTTTTTCCAGAAAGATAAAGATGGCTGTGTCCGATGTGCCTACTAGATGGCTTCTTTATTATTTTTCATGCTATGATGTAATCCCGAAGATGTACTACTCTAATCTTGTAGTCATTAATGTAATGCCTCCATGTGATCAGTGGACAAATTTTAGCGATTACCTTTGTCCGCAAATCACTAGGAGACATTATCATAAAGATCGTAAGATTAGAGTAGTATGTCTTCAGGGTAATAAGTCATAGCAAAAAAAATACTAAAGTAGCATAAAATGGATAAATTAAAACATTAATTGAACAATGAAAATAAAACTAAAGTAAAATCTGTTTTTGTAGAAAATTCAATAAAATGAATAAATTAAAACATTAATTGAACAATGAAAATAAAACTAAAGTAAAATCTGTTTTTGTAGAAAATTCAATTGTCAATAACTGATTAACAAGTGAATTCTAAAAAGAACTAATGTTTAATTAAACCTAATAGATAAGATAAAAAAAAATTCCACCCAGATACAGATGATCAGACAGATTACTCCAGAAAGCAAAAGACAAAGAATTTAAACAGGGTGAAAAAAGAATGCAATATCTTTTTTCTTCATTCCAAGTGTATTCACGCAACTAGATTGCATAGGTTGCGTATATATGAAGAGTAGCAGGAATTTGTTTCCAGACCCAGGATCTTGGCTACTGAAGATAATCAAGCTAATTAGGGATTAAATAGATCGCCCTGATCTTATTATAATTTATATGCACCTCAAGGGCTCACAGAACTAAAAAACATTTGCCAGAATTTGGTAAATAGCTATTCAATTAATCATTAATAGTGCAACTAAGTAAGAGACTTTAATTGTGAGGATATTAACTTTATATATATTGTAACCCTCTGAATGGGCACCAACTTTAACTAAATTATATTGTATCAATGGGGAATGGCTGCATTTGACTAAAAAAAATATGATATATCGGTAAAATTTTAAAAAAATTTTTGATTAATGGTATAAAACCTTGTGTGAAATTTGCTTATAAATGTTAGTTGAGAATCTTATAAGCATTTAGTAATTATTATGGTAGTTGATGAAATATTTAATGGTAGAAAGGGAAGTGGATTGTTATAAGAATGGTTGATATATAAATTAAGTTAATGTAAAGTTGTTTTATTTATCTGTAGAATAGTGGTTGGTATTTGTTTAGATGGTTTTCTGATTTATTTATTCATTGGCACACCGATCCATGTGTAGATATTATAATCAGTGAAATGTTTAACCCATAGCCATATCAGTTATATTTTAGTCAGGATAATTTATTATTCATGTAGCAGCATATGTGTATGCACGTATGTTTGTGTCATCTTCTCATTTCATTTTCATATTTAATTACAGTACAAAATATTACATTTACAATAAAACATTTAAATTACAGTGAATATCTTTAATAATTTTGCAATTTTGCAAGTATATTTTTTTGAGTGATTAATGGATATCTGGATAATGAATCATTTGACAAACTAAATGGTATTATCAACTACTATATTTATTAACTAATTAATATTCATTTATTTCAAAAGTGTAAAAAGTTATTTTTTTTTTTCTATTTGTTTTATTAGTTTGATTTAATTTAGAAAATCAAAATTTTTTTTTTTTTCTCAAGAAAAGATTTCTTGAATATTTATCACTTAATTAACTGAGTGCAAAGGGTGAAGCTGACCTTTGGAAGATAGGGTGACCTCTTGATTGATGAAAAAGATATGTATTTAAGTGATAATTGGTAATAGTCATTAGCCATTATTCATTATTCTCTGGTCAATATTCAATATTAATTGTTGGGTTTATTCTGTTTCTGCCACTTCTTCTACTCTTCCAGAGATGAAGTCGGTTTAAACTCCAAAGTGAAAAGTTTTAAACATTATTATTTTATAAAAGAAATCATGGGAATTTTAGCTAGCAGACAGCTTTAAGCAAAGGATGACAGGCTAAATATTTAAACAAGGTATATTTTCATGATTCTTCACTCAATTAGCTTTAAATTAACCCTATCGTTTTTTAAAATGTATTTCTATTCTGATAAATTTAATCTATTTTGTTTGCTTATATCTATTACTATTATTAAGAAGAAAATAAAAGTGCATGAGCTTTATATATAATCTTTTAATAAAATTGTGTGAACTTTATAATATTTTAAGGAAATCTATGCAGGACTAATTAACAAAGCCTACTATAAACTCTCAGTTCAAATTATATTCTGCTTATATAAAAGTCAAGTTAATTTTATGATCAATTTCATCCATTATGTTTCCATGTGTATTAATAATCTGACCAAGATATTTGTAACTGTTAACTTCTTCTAACTCATCATAATCAATCTATTTTCATATTTTGAGAAAATCCATTAAATATTACTTGTCTTTTTAACATTTATCTTTAGTCCTACTTTCATCTGATAACTCCTGCAACATTTCCTGCAGATCTAAAGCATTATGTGCAAAAACAATTACATCATCTGCAAAATCTAAATGACTTCAATAATCTCCATTTACTTTCACTCCTTTAGCTTCTCATTTTAATCCACAAAAGACTTCTTATAGCACTGCTGCAAAAAGTTTTGGATATGGAGTCATCCTATCTTACACCCTTCTCAATGTTGACTTTCCTAGTATCATTATGTAATCTTAGAGGATGTATCTGTAGTTAATAATGCTATATTTTGAATCACTACGTAATGATAACTTTTGTTTATTATTCATGCCTATAAAATGGTTTTCTTAAAAAAGTGAATGTGTGGCTTACAAATAATTAACTGAATTACTAATATTTATTTAATGTTTAAATGACTCAAGTCGGATGGAAAGACATTAATATTGTATATTTGAGTTCTCCTCGATGTGTGGATTTATTATACAAACAAAATATTGCTTAAGGAACTGCAGATTTTACGTGAATTATTAATAAGCAATGGACCAAAATAATTACATTTGTGATAATGTATAAAGTTTATGTCAAGTTAATGTTTTTCTTTTGAAAACCTGCTAAAGTTACTGCCAAGATAAAAATTTTGTAGAATTATTTAAAAGATAAAAATTAAAAAAAATATGAAGCTGAAATTATTTATCCATATCTTCATCATTATTATAAAAATCTATTACTTATGCGTCATATAAGCAAGCTCAATTAATTATTGTTAAGAACATTGGAGATTGCTGAATTAAATTTAATTTTAAATGTTTATCATATAGAAATTTGGGTAGTCATCTGAAATCCGGGCACGGCCTTCTGATGGCGTTGTTTATGTGTCAAAACACATAAAAATGCCATTTCTGAGGGTGGCCTTACAGCTAATACATTTCAAATTGTATTAACCCATTGCCGGCCGCTTTACATGACATTGCACAAAAATATTACGGCCTGTTTTGTGCTTCGAAACTATTTACGCATATTTGTTCTATTCATAGCTGATTATCGTATTGCTTGAGGGTATTTTAATTTCAAGTCAGTACAATTTTTAAAATCTACATAATAGAGTAATGTCAATTATATTTTAAGTAATGTTATTAATTACTAATAATTGTCATGTGGTCCCTACCCTTCCTTTAAAAAATGTTAATATGTAAAAATTTGGCAATGGATATGTTCGAACACGTTTCGACCAAGCTCTAGCGCTAAGTCACGTTTCAGCGAGAAAATATATGAGAGCAATAAAATGTCTGAGAAAAATGCGCACTTTTTAAAATATTCAGAATTGCAGACTACAGAAAGTGAGACTGTTGCATTTTTTCGGCACATAATGTGGTCCCAAATACCAGATGATGCAAGTGTGGCGAAGGTACGAAATTGTACATCTGTAAAAAATCTGGCAATTTAGATGTGTTTCGAGCTTGTGTAAGCGAAGGTATTCTATACGAAAAAATACTTGGTTGGACCGCTCCAAAACAATGCTCTTAAAAGCTCTACAACTCGTATATTATTAGAGCCACGACCAGATAACGCTTGAGAACATCCATACAGAGCTCAACATGTGCAGAAATGCTGTGTTGGAGAGGACAACTGGTTTACGAGAACTGTGCCATGAGAGCCTGCTGTCAAATCGGCAGGCCCAGTTTGATAGTAGAGGTAGATGAGACTGTTTAGTCGCAGGAAAAACCACCAGGGTATGATACTACCAAAACAGTGGGTGTTCAGTGGTATTTGCCATGAGAGGGTCGAATCCTTGGTGTACTCTGTTCCATCATGGGTAAGATCGACCATCTTCTCTGATTGCTGGAGAGGGTACAAGACTACAGAACTAGAGGCTGCTGGATTCCAGCACCTGAAGTCAACTACAGATACCATTTTGTGGATCCTATCAAAGGTACTCACACACAAAATACTGAGTGTCTTTGGGGTCTTCTGAAACAACAAAACAGAAATAAGAGGAACTGCCGAAACTTGTTGGAAAATTACTGGTCAGAGTTCATATGGAGACGTATGCATAAGGATGAAGACCTATTTCTATCCATCCTATATGGCATGGCTGTCGCCAATAAACAGTAGAGCAAACAAGAGTTGCATATGTTGTTTATTTTATTTGAATTAAAGTTATTACAGCAATAAATAAAAATAAGTTCAAAGACTACAAAGTTTGTGATTTTTTTTAAAATTTTACTAGAAATTGACACAAGTATTTTGATTATCTTTTTTCAGCGCTGTTAAAAGTAATTACTATTTTTGTTTACTTTTTGTTAATAATAACAAAGTATTAAACATCCAAAAAAGAAGTTTATTGTAGAAGGCAAAAAAAAAAAATTAACAAAATATAAATAAAATTAAAAATTGGGGCAAAATAGTTGAAAAGAAAAAATTATTGACTTTTTGTGAGAAATATTTATCCGATGTTGGGGGCAGGTGTTTGAAAACGAATTTTTTAACCGCCAAAAACACAAAAGTAAATTTTGATTTAATAGTAAGAAAAACAATTATATCAACCCAAAAAAAAATATTCGAAACAACTCCCAAAGTTGATTATCTTTTTTCAGCGCTGTTAAAATAATTTACCATTTTTGTTTACTTTTTGTTAATAATAATACAGTATGAAATCCCCCCAAAAAGCTTTTTATTGTAGAAGCCAAAAAAAAAGGCTAATTCAAACCAAATATCAATAAAAGTAAAAAGTGAAAAAAAGTTGTTTTTAAAAAAAAATATTGACTTTTTGTTACAATTGATTCGAGGGTGGGGGTAGGGGTTTCAAAACAATTTATAACACCCCAAAACCACAAAAGTTACTTTTGATTTAATAACAACAAAAACAATTTAGTCAACCAAAAAAAAAAAAGTTAGAAAAAAAGTCGAAACAAGTCTCAAATACTTGTATTAGATTTATTCGGCGGAGACATTAAAACAAGTGTTTTCTTCGTGAAACAGTCCAAATATTTAAAATCAGAAAAATATTCACAAAGTTAAATCACCAAAATTTGTTGAAAAAAAAAAGGTCAGGTTAAACAAAAAACAAAAATGAATATAAAAATTTATTTAATAAAAACGAAATCATGTTATAAATAAAATAAAAATTTGTTTCATCCAAAAAAAAAAAAAAACGTTATATAAAAAAAAATTGTGGCACGGTAATGTTACATTTGACTGAATTTGTATAGCATCAATGCCATCAGATGGCCGTGCCCGGATTTCAGATGATTACCGGAATTTGTTTTCATGTTTCATGTTTTATTTTTTTATGGTTAACACGTACTCGTCTGGAATTATCGGCTTTGTCTTCGCTTCGTTTAGGAAACTTTGTGTTAAAAAAGAAAGAACTTTGCAAGTGAACATTTTAAGTTAAAGAAGAGTGACTTTTTTATTTATTTATTACTATTAATATGCTATAGATAGATAGACAGTTTATTATTTATTTATTTGCTTATTTAATTTATGATATTTCCTTGACATTTAGAATGTCTCGGATGTGCATATTGCAAGTGGCAATACGCCGGTAAATAGTCATTATTTAAATATAATGACTTATGTGAGTTATATATATGGTTTATTGAAGAGATATATTTTTTGTTTCTGTCTCGAAGCGAGCATTTGGCTTAGAGTAATGTATGAAGAAATATTGTGTCAGAAATGGTAAACCTTGCTGATAATAATTATTTTACCATTTAAAAGTTTAAAATAATTAATAGTTTGTCATAAACTAAAAGTTTTTTTTTTTAATTTCAGTTTACCATTTACTTCACCATAATGTTTGCGTATTATAAAATATAGAAATTTTCTCGCTCTTATTCATACTTTTGTGTACCTGTCTTGTGAATATTAATAAGTGAAAATATTGAATATAATGGAAGAGTTTAATATATGCGAGGATTTGGGAAGAGTTTAATATATGCGAGGATTTGGGCGGGTCCCAAGAAGTGTCATCTCCAGATGTGATTGTGCTGTCTCCTGATATTGATTCAGGGAATGAAACCATGAATTTGACCAATAGAGAAGAGATTAAGGCAGAAAAGTCCCATTAGGGAGAATGGATGACTACTCATGGTTGATTCAGGCAATAAATGATAACTTCGATAAACAAATGTCAGAAATGGAAGATAGAAATAAAAGATAGTTCAGCTAAACAAATGTCAGAAATAAAATTAGACATGTTAGAAATAAAAGATAGTTCAGCTAAACAAATGTCAGAAATAAAAGAGATGAGGGAGGATGTTAGAAGCCAAACGTATAAACTGGAAATGATGAAAATGGAATGTTAAGGATCAACAGCAACATATTAGAGTAGACAATGAAAACTCAGTGCTGCAGCTTAAGAAAAAATCCAGGAAATTTTTACTAAAACAGAGATGATGATCAGAGATAAAGGGCAAAAATACCAAACATTAGATAGCAAGTACACTAGTGAATGTACAATTGAAATCAAACAGAAATTTGAATAGTATAAAGAAAGGTTAGGAATTGTCAGAGAGAGTTTAATAGAACACCAGAGTAGGAGTGTCGATAACACATTAAAGATCGATGTTCAGATTAATGAGTGTCAAAACCAAATAAAGAACTTGAGTTTGCAAGTAGAGACACAATAGACAAACCTATGTGGAATTAATCAGGATATGAATGATCAAGATAGACAGATCATTAAAAGAGTAGATAACCTAGAGACAGGAGGTGAAGACATATGAACAATGGTAGTGAATGAAGGATACCAGAATTTAAAAGCAGATGGAGGGTGTAAAGAATATGGTAGATAGGCAAGTCTTTTCAGGTAGAAGTGAAGATAAACTTAGAGGTGAGTTAAGTTGTAAGTGGAAAAAATACCAGACTAGGTTGGAAAAATATATCCTAGACACTTTTAAGTCAAAAACAGAATTCAAAGTTGAAAGTAAGACAGTTAAGTGCTAGGGAGTTCGGTGTCACTGAGGATAAAGAAATGTACTATGGCCATGTGGATCAGTATTCTTTGGGATCTATGGAGGAGGTCGGGCATAGAAAAGTAGACTTGCAGGATCAGTTAGAGGGAGGACAACTTGTAAGAAAGATTCACATGATTCTATGGCACTTAAGTTCCTAATTGTTAAATCCTTTAAAGGGGAGTAATTAGAAAACCCCTATGAGTTTTTGCAGAGTTTGGAAGAGTTGTTTCTACTCTGTCCACTTTCAAAGATTGCCATTGCTAGTAACCATTTACATTCATCCTCTAAAGATTGGTGGCTATCCGTGTTTGATAAAGCCCGTACCTATGGAGATTTTACGTACTTGTTATTAAATAGCTTTTGGGGAGAAGACAGGCAAGATAACCTAAGGTAACAAATTTTCTCAAGAGAAATATAATCACTATAAAGGTAGCTAAACCCAATTCTTCTGGAAACTGGCTGTGAAACTTAAGTCCCTTACTGCCTACCTTTTATCCGAGCAGCAAATAGTTTGGATATTACATCACAACCTATCTTGTCATACCAGGTCCCTATAGTGTCAGATAGACAAAAAATTGAGGAAGTTGTAGATGTATTAAGATTCCATTGAAATTAGTAATAAAATAAGTGATAGTAAGGCCCGAGTTAATAGGGAATCTCTTGCATCTGTAAGTAGTATCAGCAACCCAGGTAGATCACTTTCGTTCCCTGGATAGGCTGGCTAGAAGCAAAAATAGATATAGAACAAAGCCCCAAATAAGGGGCAAGCCCTATTATTATCCTCGTTCTCTTGTAAGGAGGAATAATGATGGTGGTCAACCATCCACTAGTGGAGTGCAAACCACTCCTAAAAAGGGTGTGACTGGTATCAAAAATGCTGGAGCATTAAACTAGAAAGGATCTCAATGAAACATTCCTCACTTCGGAGCCCTATTCTTAGAGATCTGGGGAACGCTATGTATTGGCTAGTGAATAACCTTGATTTTGACATTGAACACTGGGAGACTGAAAAGTTGATTGAACCTCCTATTCTGTATAATTGCCCTATGATTAGAATTACCATGTCAGGGCTAATCATCAATGCCTTGATAGACATAGGCAGTCAGGCCTCATTGGTATCTGAACACATGTATCAGAAAATTATCCAAGTTAATGAATCTTTACCTATTTTGCCACTTAAATCCCTTCATGTTACCCTTGCCAATGGGAAGAAAGTAAAGTTGTCCAATACGCAAATTTTTATTACTTTAAATTAACAATCTAGAGATTGAACATGTATTCTTGATCATGCCTGATGTGATATCAAGTTATAATTGGCTCAGACTTCATGATTGCTCCTGACCTGTGTATCTCGGGCATGAGTGGATTTGGAGTACTTTTGCTTAGATTCTAAACCTTGTTAAATGAACATACAATTCTGACCGGTACAGGATTTTTTTTTTCTTTCTTGGGCTTGGTGACACAAATGTTTGGGGCTTCGATTAACTAAATCTCACACCCTGTAGACTGCTTATCTTGTTGTTGGCTCAATCATTGGGGTCTATATTAATTACATACCATACCTTGTAAAGTGCTTATGTTTTTGGTGGCTTACATTTTAATGTCTCCAAGATTATCTAAAAGTTGATTCATTAATTAATTTTGTTGGTTAAATACCATAAGCTATATGAATAAAACAGTATTGTTAGTCAAAATAATTATTTAACTAGTAATAAGACAGTTAATACATATAGAAATTAATTATATGTGTATCTTATACTCTCATTGATATACATTATACATTTGTTAATACGCATTCGTGACAATAAGGAGTAAGAAAATTAAAGTGTTAGAAAGGTAATAAGAGAAGATGAGAAGATTGGAGCAAGGGGTAGAATAGATGAAAGAAATAATTTTTTCTTTGTCAAAATTAAGTAGTGTATATCTCAGTTTTGATATTTAGAAGTATCCAATAGATATTATGATAAAAACTTTAATATAAAAGTATTGCTTGCTAGCAGATATTGTAAATGATCGTTTCCTATTATTAGTAGCCCCAAAGCAGATGAAGATCTTCAAATTGAGAATTGTATGTCAAGCGGTCCGATGTGGTGGACATTACGCTTCAATGACATTGATTCTTAGAGTAACCTCAAAGCAAGTGAAGACCCTTTATGTAACTCCAAGCAGCCAGATGCAGTTGGCAAAATGCTTAAATGGTTTACATGTTCTCATGCTAGCAAAAGAAAGGTTGCTTGCTAGTTGATATTTTAAATGTTTGTTTCTTATTATTAGTAATCTCGAAGCAGGTGAAGACCTTTTATGTAACACCAAGCAGCCAGATGTAGTTGGCAAAATGCTTTAATGGTTTACATATTCTTACACTAGCGAAAGTGAAAAATTGATATCGATAAATACAAACCACTGGAAATAATACTAATTTTGACATTTTTATGATAGCCTCACGCTTCTTGGAAATGATAAATAATTGAGTTAAGTTCCTATATTCAAACTTAGGTTAGTCATGCGTTGTTAGTTTGTAGTAAAAAATAACTATTCATGAAATAAATTGTTTTATCTTAAATTATATCAATCCATGTTGTATAACTTGCATATTGTCATAATATTTCTTAGCTTTATTTTGCTAGATTATAATATAAAATGTATACATAAAATTTATTTGTGAAATAAATTGATAGCTGTTGCAGAATATTGCAAAGAGATAAATATAAAGATATATCTTGATGATTTCAAAACAGCATTGAAAATAAAATATATATTTATGTAGTATAATAGTTGTGAATTATTGGATCAATGGAAGAGGAAATTTTGATATCCATCTCTGTGAGCATGAATAACCTAAATATTATGTAATAAGTTATTAATCTTGCTGTGTTGGCATGGCGCCTTGTATTTATACAATTATAAATTTTGCCAACCAGTAAGTTCATGTGTTAACATAAATTACATTGAGTGAGATTCAAACGCAAGCAAAGATTTAAAAGAGAGAAAATCATACTTTGCTTTAGCTTTCTGTTATACTTTGTATTATCAATTTACTAATAAAGATTTTTAGTCAATTCCAGGTGCAAAGAGAACAGATGGAAAGTGGCAAAAGAAGTGAAGGCACGGTAATTTTTAAATATATTTTGTGTTATAGAATTAATAGTTAATAATTTTATAATATATAGCTTAAATGATATAGACAGATTCAAGTAGTGAGAAGAGTAGGCATAAATAATAAAGTGGTTAGGCATCATATAAGTTAGGCAGGGCATGAAGAAAGTAGTAGGTATGGTGGAAAATGGTAGTATAGAGGCGATTGAGGAAAAAAGATAGGCGAATAACCCATAGCAAATAAGAATGAGTCATAGAGTTAGCGATATCAGTAAAATGAAACAATATGAAATAAGTAGTGAAGAATACGGACACGGAGATTCAGAAGAGATTAACAAATTAGAAGATGAGAATGGAAGCAGTAATGGGGAGTTGGAACAAGATTTTTTAGGGGATGCCAATTCAATGGATGTTCTAAGCCCGGATATTACTTTCAAGGAGCCAGAGCTTTTATTGGGAGATATGAATAAGGGACCAGAGGTCATCGACAATAACCGTCAATTATTTATGATGATGCAAAGTCTATTAAAGCAACAAGCTGAGGAACGAAAGAAAGAAGCTGAAGAACAGAAGAAAGAAGCTGAAAAATTCCGGAAGAAAGAAGCTGAAGAACGAAAGAAAGAAGCTGAAGAATGGAAGAAAGAAGCTGAAGAATTCCAGAAGATGATGCAGGGTCTATTAGAAAAGCAAGCTGAAAAACAATAGAAGATGGAAGAATGGGTTAAACAAATTGATGAAAAAAAAACACTTGCTATAGAAGGAATAAAAGAGGATTATCAACAGATTCATGAGCAATTTCAACATTCTGAATCAATATTAAAAGTAGCACAACAGGATGTAACAAAACACGAGGGACAATTAAAAGATATTCAGGTAGCTCAGGGGGGATTGAAAATCGACTTTATGAGATGAGTGAAAAAGCTAAACATGACTATGAGACATCAGAAAAGGAGATAAATGAAATTAAGAACACACTTCAAGAAACCCAAATGGAAATACAATTGGATCTTAAAGACACAGTGGAAGGTCTCCACAAGGAATTGGAACAGATCCAATTGGGACCAAAAGGGATATTGGAAGAACAAGGTGAAGTGAACAATCCAGTTAAGACAATGCATCCAGAGCCAGAACGTAAATATCCGCCACAGGGAGATTTTAGAAAACAACCGGAAATGGAACTTGGGAATATGATGGTGAGTAGTGAGCCAGTTATTGCAGAGAGGAGTCATGATGTAAATAATTGCCCATTTAATACGAGAGGAAATTCTAACATGGCAAAATTTATACAAATACAACATTTTCGTGGAGACCCCGGAGACAGCCCACAAGAGCACTTGGGAAGTCTTAAGGAGCTGTTTTTTTTAATCCTGCCAGTCATGAAAAACAGGTAGCCATTATTTAAAGGGACCATTGCGAGCCATTATTTAAAGGGAACAGCAAAAAACTGGTGGAACTCCTTGCAAGAAAAGCCTCGGACCTTTGGGGATTATAGAGCAGCTCTCCTTCAGTTATTGAAATGAAGAGCAACAGGATGGCCTTCTGTACACCTTGTCTACAGAAAAATATAAGCCTAGCCCCAGAGAGACTCATACTCAGTTTTTTGTGCGTCAAGTTGCCAGATTTAGGTCTTTAACAGCATTTGCTTATTCCGATGCTCGAATTATTAGAACCATCTGTCATAACATGCCACCATGGCTCCAGAAAATGATGTTAGGAAGTCAGATCACAGATGTGGAACAAATGAACATTCCTGACCTCCATTGACTATGGTCACCTTACCCCAGAACCACCGTAGAAGTCACGAAGGGTGGATGAGCCCAGGGTCCAGATGATTAGGATGAACAATGAAAGTAGAAATTATAACCGAAGAACTCAACAAAACCAAACTGCGTTAAAAGAAAAGATGTCAGAAAACTTCAAGGGGTCCCGTTAGGCCGTTCCTTTCTGCGGCACCCCAGAGAAAAAAGGAACAAATAGACTTACAATAATAACCCCATTACTACACTCATTCATGAAAGGGACCAATCAAAGATAAATGGAGTTCAGAACCTATATCCAACTGTGAATGTTAGTGTAGGAAACCATAACATTCTTGCATTACTAGACTCCGGGAATCAAGTATCTCTCATTTCAAAATCATGGTTCATCAGGTACAGTAGCCAAGAGAAAAATATAATGGAACTTCCAACGTGCCCTATACACTTAACGCTAATCAATGGAAGGGTCACCGCTAAAAACCGCCAAGTTTGGTTAGAGGTGAGGTTATGTGAAGAATTAATAGGACACTCATTTGTGGTTGTTGCTGGACTTATACATGAAATAGTTTTGCGAACTGATTTCTTAACCCAGCAACAATGTATTATAAATTTTCCAGAGAGGATGTGTGTGATAAAGGGCAAACCTGTAAAGTTCAAAACAGAAAATGAACCTCCAGCGTTGAAGGTGGGATGTTTAACACAACCCGTCGATACTACATTGATCATGGAAAAGGTTGAAGGATCTACTCTAACCGAGCTTAAGGATCGAGATCAATTGGCAAAAATCTTGATGGAGAATAGACAAATATTTCAACTATCCCAGGAGAAATAAAAGGTTACACACATCGGATTCGTGTTAAGGAAGATTCGTATGTACAATCACGAACCTATCCAATTCCGTTCCAGTACCACGAGGAAGTTGAAAAACAAATCCATCAAATGGTAGAATGGAACATTATTGAGAGAAGCCCTTCTCCATATAATAATCCATTAGTAGTTGTTAAAAAAAAAATGGTACTCTTCGATTGTGCTTAGATGTCCGGAAGTTGAATAGTATGACCATTCCGGAACGTGACATACCTCCTTCAGCACAAGAGTTATTTGTAAATTTAGCGGGAAAATGCCTGTTTTCTACTGTAGATCTTACTGCTAGTTATTGGCAAATGGTTTTAGACCCCGAGACTGTAAGTACACAGCATTCCGTTATAATGGGCAAAAAAAGAGTGCCATTCGGACTTATAAATAGTGGAGCCGGACTTGTGAGTTGTCTAAGCCAAGTTTTGTCAGAAGACTTGCAAAAACATTTGGTTTCATATGTCGATGACATCGTGATTGCATCTAAGAATCCATTGGAACATTTGAAATATTTAGAAATGTTTTCTAAGGAGTGTGCTAAAGGGAACATTTCCATAAATTTAAAAAAGAGTTTGTTTGGTCTCAGTGAAATAGTTTTCTTGGGCCATCTAATTGGTGAGCAAGGAATACAAGCACACCCAGATAAAATCAAGGCAATAGAGGATTTTCCATGCCCAACTACTCGCAAACATATTCGATCTTTCTTGGATTTATGTAATTTCTACCACAAATTTTATCCTGGTTTTGCTCAAGAAACATCCAACATGGTAGAGTTACTATGGAAGGGGCAAAAATGGAATTGGAGCAACAATTCTCTAATATTAAAAGGAAATTTATTGACACTGTGATACTTCATCCTAACTTTAATCGTCCATTCTATGTCCAGACTGACAGCAGTAAGAAAGGTTTGGGAGCTGTACTGTTTCAAGTGGATGAGGAAGAAAAACATGAGGTTTTATATTTTTGTAGGACATTAAAAGGAGCAGAGAATAATTATACTACGACCGAACAAGAAACACTTGCCATTGTTTGGGCGTGCCAAAAGTTTCGGCAATTTCTCTTGGGATCTGAAGTTATCATAGTCATGGATCACAAATGTTTGGAATTCTTAAATAAAAGTTTCCTTACAAATGAAAGGCTCATAAGGTGGAGCCTCATTTTACAAAAATTTACCTATAGTATAGTTTATTGCCCAGGCCATGAAAATATAGTGGCAGATATATTAAGCCGGAATCCCATACCAATGTCATTTCAGAATCCGGAACTTGTAGACCAAACTGCTAAGGTAATGGTCACAGCTAATGAGATATCCGTTGAGTCTGATTTAAAGAATATAAGATATTGGCAGGAAAGGGATCTCCAATATGGAAATATCATTCGTGCGGTGTTAAGGAAAAGAGAAGAAAATGCTTCCAAACTGAGTGTCAAAAGGATACATCGGTATCAAATAAGGGAAGGAATATTACATATTAAGACAAACAGAAGACAATCCATGGAAAATCGTGGTACAACACTGCATGAGGAAACAAATTATAAATGCAACTCATCAAAGTCTTGGACATTATGGACCCAGAAAAACAGAAGAGGCAGTGAGACATAGGTTTTACCGGCCTGGAATGTATGCTCAAATTTTGACCATATTAAGCGGTTGTTCCTTATGTGCAAAATCAAAACACCTTACGAAATGGTATGCAGGGGCAGTTATTCCTATTGTTGCTTCCAAGCCAAATGAATTATTGGCTATAGATCACTACGGTCCTTTGCCCAGATTTAGACACTTCCAGTATCTGTTAGTTACTTACGATGTTTTCTCTAAATATGTTCAAGCATATCCGGTACCACGAGCAGATTCCAGAAATGCGATTCGGGTTTTACAAAACAAACAATTCCATGAAGTAGGTAAACCTGAAAGTTTGCTATCAGACCGTGGTTCCGCATACACATCCAAGGAGTGGAGAGCCTGGATGATTTGACAAGGACTAACACATCATCTCACATCGGTTAGAAACCCCCAATCTAACTCATGCGAGCATGTAATGAAAGAGATAAACCGACTATTCCGCACCTATACTTCTGAAAATCATAGAGGTTGGGTCAACAATACCAAGAAGATAACAGATTTCATTAACCAATCAGTTAATGAATCAACAGGTTTTACGCCAAAGCGTCTTCACTATGGCAGACCATTTCCAGAGATTTTCAAATCCTTATCACATGAGGATGTTTGTATTGATCAAAAATGTAACTAGCAACATGCTCGATCAAGGTTAGCTCATATGGCCAAAATTAGA
Organism: Epiperipatus broadwayi; assembly: GCA_028023455.1. Classification (NCBI taxonomy): domain Eukaryota; kingdom Metazoa; phylum Onychophora; class Udeonychophora; order Euonychophora; family Peripatidae; genus Epiperipatus; species Epiperipatus broadwayi. The sequence continues at coordinate 7,545,932 of JAQFVV010000036.1, read as the reverse complement.
ATTAGGGAAAGGCATATTCCTCATCATAGATTTTGTGAAGGAGATCAAGTGTGGCTTAAAATTCCTAAGCGTAGTAATGTCACACGCCAAGAGTACCACAAATTTTTCCCTTTATATAAAGGTCCTTATATAATTAAGAAGAAATGTGGAAAAAATGCTTTCCTTTTAAGAGAAGGGGAAGTAATTAAAGGCACTTACAAGGTGCACCAATTAAAGCCATATATACCGCTTGACCCAGGGAAAGAATAGTAAAAAATGTTTTGAGATATTAGGAGGGTCCATTGATTTTTAAAAAAAAAACAAGAGAATAAGGAGATCCCAATTAAAACATTATAGTTAGAATTCCATGAAGTGAGGCATAAACATAATAGTGGGGAGTAGAAAGACTAGTTTGCTATTATTAGGTGACCATGTGTTTCTTTGCTACTTGGAATAACAATTTTTAAAGGTACCTGTGGGTCTCTTTTTACGCGGACTTATTTAACACGATTATGAAGTTATGCGATTCGTGTTTCACCAGAAGTCGACCTCGGATAATGCGCTATTGCTTTAAATAATAACTTTCGCGCACTTACATTATATTGAAAGTAATAGCACATTATTGGAATTCTACTTTCATCTTAGTAATTTTAATATTTTCAGTGCTTTATAATAGTAAGATTATATGCAATAATGAAATTAAAATCATGATTTCCACATTTTATGTATACACACATTAAATTTTACAAGATTATAATGTAAATTTGTTCAAACATTGTGCGTGTTAATTTTGCATTTTAAATCACATTCTGTTTTTGCTTTTTAAAAAAAAACGTAATCAATTATTAATCATTTAGTGTCCACAAGTTTATTTTTAAAAGGTCAGTAATAGCAGTGGGCACAATTAAAATCTGATTTTTAATTGTAATTAACAATTTAAAAATTACTTACGGGCAATTTGAAATTAATGTGATGTAAAACGAAATTTGATTTTTAAACGGAATTGAAAATTAAAGACAAAAATAAGAATTTAATTTTTAGTTGTTAGTTTTAATTAAATTTTTCCCAGCAGTGGTAAATAAATCTCTTTTTATTATCATAAGTCTAAGTTCATAAACAATTAATAAAATCATCATCGTCGTCAACAGAAAACCATTAACACAACATGAGAGTGAACTTGGCGCTAGTTGTATTTCCTCTTGTGAGAATAATTGCTGAGATATTCTTGACTTCGTTTAAAGAGAAGCCAAATCCATCACATCACATCACATGAGAATCTGATTTTTTTATTAGTTTACAAACGAACGTGTTTTTGGGCAAATAGCGATAATAATTAAAGTGTGTATAAAAAAATGTAAATTACTGTACTTTAAATTATGCATAAAAATATATTATTTTGAATAAAATTAAATATTATAGTTAAAAAAAGTTTATCTTGTATCAATTTTTTTCAAATTTGAAATTTTTTATTAGTCATATTTTATTTTTTTTTTTTTTTGCGCGCGAATTTTAACGTTGGTGCTTTGCTTTTATGCGAATTTTGATAAATCACAGACCGCATCCACTCTTTTTCAATGTAAGTTACATCTATTTTTGCACGATTTCGTTTGCGCTTGTTTTCTGAGGAACCTATCCATCGCGTAAAACGAGACCCAGGTGTATGAGTAAAATCTTTTTTTTCAACAATTTTTTTTTGTTTGTTTCTCTAATTAGGGGAATGTGAAGTGGTAAATCTGTAGTACATATTTAATTTCACTGCCTGATGACATTACATACCTTTAAAGTAGGGTTTGAACCAGTTTATATGTTTATTTGGTCATCTAGGAATGTTAAGCACACACATATTCACATATCTCTTCCTGTTTATTCAAAATGGTTATGTGTAACCAGTTGAATTATTATTTTAGCTTAAGTATATTTTATTTCCAAGCTTGTAAATTCCCTTCACTTGGATAATTGTGTATGTGAGTATATGTATTACAGATATAAAAATAAATACAAATAATGTAAAGCTAAAGCAATGCCAGAAAATTCTAGAAAGTATTATTACAATTTAAAAATGTCATTCTCATTGAACTATTTCAAGTCAAACCAAAAATCATATTTTAAAGTTATTTGCAATTTTAAAAATATGTTTAAATAATGCTTTCTGGAACGTATTGTTTACATCTTCCAATATTGCCAAATTTGAAGTATAGGAGGAGCAGAAGTTCTAAGAACGCGCAAAAGGAGTTCAAATCGCTCTTCTCTCTTGTATTCGTTTAGAGTGGAAACAAAATGAACTGTGAGTAAAAGAAATTTAACCTCCTAATCTTAAATCGCCTTTGTTCTGCCTTCCTGCCATGCCATCACTACTTGAGAACTGTTATGTTTAACTGTGAAAGAACTATTGGAAGATGTTTACCATTATTTTGTCAATATTGTGCCTTTGTGTCCAAACTTCGTATAATCATTCTAAATGGCCGCCACAAATACTAAAGGTAATCCATTTTGCCGAAGAATGAACTCTTATATTCCTCACTTCTTTCCTAAATCTTAATTGTAATCATAATGTAATCTTTATTTATTTGGTAACTGACTATAAACTTAATTATCGTTAAATCTGTGATTTTCTCTCTTAAGTTTTAAAACTTGTTCTTGAAACGCTAGCACAGAATTATGTACTTTAAATCTATCATTAGCTTTTTAAGTTTCACGCTCTAATTGTTTTATTTTCATGCGGCAAAACTTATTTTAAATATGTATTTTATTAAATTGATTTTGGTATGCTAATGCTTAATCTAGTGAACTTATATTATTTTAGCCACCAATTCGATATTTTTTGGAAAAGTTAAATGTAAAATTTCATATTGAACGCTAGTTCACTCGATTAAATATTTTGAAATAAATGCTTAATGGCGGATTGTTTAAAATGTCATATTATGGGATAAGATAAACTTTTTGTTGTTGACACTATTTATTTAGATGCATTCTATGTTTTCTAAAATGATTTTAATTATTAACCTATTTTAAATAATTATTTATTGCTTTTATGCCATCGAGCATTAGCTTATGATATATTGTCGTTTAAGAATACTTGGGCTTGTTAAATAGGAAAATAATATTTTTCCTCTTCTATATTCGACATCCTAAATTTATTAAAGTTATACGTACGATGCTGTGTGGGTTATTATTTGTCATGGCGTTACGCGTGATATTATTGCTTTATTTAAGCTTGGATTATTTCATTAGTCATTTAAGACTTAAGCCATATTCGCATTGCTTCCTTATGATAGCATTTTAAAGAATTTATATTTTGCTTTATCATATTTATTCATCCGAACTCCGCATTTTCTTCACGTAACTCGTCTAAGAATGAGGTTTGGTAGAACCGATCTCAGGACAAACGTTAAGAGTATTAAGGCTCTGCATGTGAAACATTGGCAAGCATACCATAGAATCCTTACCACTCATATTTTCGAATACCGCTTTGTGATAAATACAAGCAGAATCATATATATGATAAAGCCTTTCAGTCCAAAGACGGACATCATCTCCATTTTAAATGCTATCATTATAGTTAGCACTGCAAGTTCTTTTGTGTAGTTCTCATATTATCTATAAGACGTGGCGCAGTAATGTTTGCAAACCACTCATTTAATAATTTAGTCGAATATTTTAGGATTGTCATAGTAAAGCTTATTTAGGCTAATCCATTCCTCATTTGTACTGGCCCAAATAAGCTCATGAACGATAAATTATTTAAATGTCATATCAAGAGTAAACCTCTCTTTGGAGATGAATTTATAAACGCCATTATCGTTACTTAAAGTATTGATCACAGCTTTAATAACATTAATTTATTATTATTTATAAGTCATTGGCATACTAAATCAGTTGCCTATATGCAAAGTAATAACCGCATTAAATCTGTGCTATGCTTTTGATGTAATTTAAAATTGTTTATGTTCATTAAATTACTATGTTGATAATTACTTATGCGTTTGTGTCTTACTGAATCTCACTCATTGAATTCCATTTAATATTTATAATAGTGTTGGTAATGTTTAGAAGTTATAACTGATTATTTTAAATGGACATTTATCTCTGGGTTGTTCTGTCTTTGCTCATTCTGGATGGATACTATTTTATAATTCATGTTTCTTTTGCAATGCTAGCTGTGTGCAATTCATTTAAATTTATAGATTGCTTCTTCACATAAGATATTTGATTGAGCCAAGATTTGATATTATTTATTTACATTAATTACCCTATCGATCTCATGTTTCTCCGATAGATCTCATGTTTCTCCGCTGTATCTCCGGGACCGGAATGAATAAAATTTCATCTGTTATCATCAGAAGTGTTGTTTATAATGTTATAGTTTTAGAGAAGAGCAAATAGAGCAGAATTCATGATTGCTCCTGACCTGTGTACCTCGGGCATGAGTGGATTTAGGGTACTTTTGCTTAGATTCTAAACCTTGTTAAATGAACATACAATTCTGACCGGTACAGTTATCACTAGATGGGGATTTTATGCACAAGCCTTCTGGCATCCATTGATTACTCTGGCTTGCACTGAGTGGCAATACGCATAGAGTTCTGCCTGTTCTAATAATAATTACAAGCAAGCATAAGAAATGGTGATCATGCGATGTTTATACTTGGGAAGCTGTTGTCAACTCCTATATTCCGAATTCCTCCTTCCTTATCTGCATTCTCCCCTGCAATCCCTCATGTCAATCAACAGTTTCCATCACTCAGCATCAGCGTGAATACATCACTAGATAAAGGAATAATTCACAACTTACAATGAGATGGTAGATAAACTATCAACACCCACTTGGAACCTGTTCCCTCAATTGGACATTAAGTCAATTGCATGATTCTAAAGCTCAATGTGCAGACTACTTGTGACTAAACTGCGGAACTATTGATTACCAACTACACTGGAAAATTAACATGAATGGACCCACCTAGTTTCATATAACTGGTAAAAAGGTTTAGGTTTAGATACAATTTACACAACATTCAACCAGACTTCAAATCACCATAAAATATACTATGTATTGGTGGTGGTACAATGACCCAAGTGATTCACATATATACTTCAATAGGTCAAAGTAGCAATACAAATTTGTAGATAGCTAAACAAACGTAACTAATATTAACTCTAATGTATAGAAATAATAGAATGTATAAACTAGTAATATAATAAAATCTATTCCTTTAATAAAAAAAGAGAGGACAAGGGTAGCAGACTTGTTTTGATGGAGAATAAGGAATACAAAGATAAGGTTGGGACATGGGGCGTTCAATCAGTGGATTGTTATCATCAGTGTTTATAGATGATTTAAAAAGAAGGGTAGTAGATAAATACATTAAGAATAAAAAGATCGTTAAATATAATAGGTATGTAGATGATATTATCATTGAAAATAGCAGGAGTGTAATAAAAATCTTTAAAGAGTTGAATAATAATTTATATATTATTAGGTTTATGATAGAAAAAGAAAGAGATAAATGTTTAAAATATTTAGATATTTGTTTAAAAAGGAATAAGAAAAATGAAATAGAGATAAAGCATTATATTAAGGATATAGAAATAAGAAGTATAATTGACTCTTGGTCATATCAACCTTGGTCTCGGAAAATGGCAGTTTTAAAAGGATTTAAGGTTAGAAATGATAAACTTACACTAAATGAAGGAGAAGCTATTGAGCAAAAGAGTAAACAGGAAATGATTATATAAAAATGGGGTATAATAGGAGTACTATTAGGAGAATTTTTAATAGTGATAACAATAAAAAAAAGAAATTGTGGATTAGGAGAGAGGAATAACACTAAAAATAAAGATAGAAGTACAAATAGTAAGTGGGCATCTATATCTTATTATAAAGACACTTATAATGTTTTAAGGTAGACGGAATTGCCAAAGAATGTTAAAATTGTGTGGAGAAACATCGACATGAAGAATAATAATAACAGTGAAGATAGGATAGGTGTAGTATATAAAATTATTTGTAGGAGTTGTAATAAGATAGGTCAGACTACTAAAACAGCAACAGAAAGAGTAAACATAGTAGAGTCATTGATAGGAAGGATTTGAATTCAGGACCATATATTCATTACTTAGACACTGGCCATAAAATGAATTGTGTAAGAGATATACAAACTATAAAATACGTTAAAGATTGAAACAAAAAAAAATATTATGAAACAATATATATTCAAGAGAATATAGATAAATGTGTGAATTTGGTTAAAGGGCCTGGTAAACTAAGTGGTAACTAGTCATTGAAAAGTAATTGGAGAATTTAAGATTGTATATGGTTAATAGTATAGGTATGGATTGAATAAACAATTATTACATTTTATTACTATATATATAATGATTTTGTTTTATTAATTCTGTTTAATTTTATGTTTATGTAATTTACATTGATAGTATTTAGGAAATATGTCTAGGGTTAAGAAGATATGAATAAATGATTGTTATAATTTAAGATTTATGTAATGTATGTATAGAACAGTTTTAAGATTTGTTTTAATTTATGTAAAGAATTTATTTAAGTCATATAATATGTATTGATTATGATTTCTGTATAGATTTTAGTTATTATTGTTGGGTTATAGAATTGTATGTATATTGTAACCATATGTTTTGACTCAATGATAGTAAGTTTTATCCAGTGGATAAGTGTGTAAAATTTTCAATTTTAATTGGTAATAATTTGTTAAGATATTGAACATCAATGTGTAGAGACTGGTTATAGAGTGAAATGCTTGTGGATTATAGTTTTCTAACCAAGCAAAAGCTCACTAAGAAATATCTTGAAGGTGATGATAATCTTGACTGTGAGACACTGGACGGTGTGATGGAGTGGATATAAATCATAAACATTTTATCACAGGTTCCATGGCAGCTATTTCAAATGGTATTTTAATAGTATTAAAGTATTATTTGGAAGCATAAAAATATTTAACACTTTTAGTATTATTAAACAGTAGTTAAAAATAAACAACAAACCAATTTATAAGTCTTCTAAATTTTATTTATAAACGATCTTTAAATACATTGTATTTTAATTTAAATTGGAAATAACAGTCTAGATTTCTGTCACTAGAAGGATTAAAACATTAATTTATGTACAGTTACATTGATTGGATTATTGAGGACCAATCAAGGATTATAACACAAAGAATAAATACTATAACAAGTTTGTAATCTGGGGAGACTACTTTGAAAAAAAATCGGAATAAGACATAATTCTCCATGTATAAAAAAAAATGGTCAAAGTAATAAGCTGAAAATAGTAAATTCGAAAATTATTTTGAAGAAAATTTCAGGATTATATGAAATTAAATATGTTGGAGTAGAAAATTAATAGCTCTCTATCATTTCTCACTACTTTCTATTGCCCGTATAATTTTTGATTTAAGCATGCTGAAGAGATCGAAATGACCCTCATTATTACTACTATTGGGAGAAATATTTGCCTAAATATGGACTATTTGGAATGCAAGCAATTATTATTGTTTTATTTATTTTAACAAATGGCTAGAACTAATAAGAACACTAGAATTATTGAGATACAAGAGGAAAAGGATTAAAGTAATTTTGATTTTCGCACCGCCATAAGCATTAATCTGAAAAACATTGTTGTTCAAACTATCTTCTCAGTGAAAATAATTCAAAATTCTTTTGAAGGAAATTTTTAGAAGAGATATTAAATAAATTAAACATTCATTTTAAATCATATAAATTATTTTTTTCTGAAGGAAAAAATGCCTAAACTATTTCATATTTTCATTGTGAAGAGGCATCGTCTGCTTCAATATTTCACCGCTAATGGTTTAGTTGTTGAAACAGAAAATGATAAATTATTAATGTCAAGTATATTTTATTGACAATTGCTAAATAGTAAATTAATTCTACTAACATTATTAAATGCATATTGTATAATGGAAGTGAATAAATAAGTATTTATTTAATTTTCTTGATTATGTAACATATAAAGTAATGATATTCTCAGCTGCTTTAAAATCACCCAAATCATTTAAAATTATAACAGAGATCTTCTGCAGGATAGAAAAGCAGGATAAACCAATAAATAATGTTCAGTCTGTTCAATGGTCTTACTCTCAAATTGCTAAATATTATATCACTGGAATGACATCAAATACATCAATCAATCTAGGATTTTAAAGGAATGTGTTTGTGGATCTTGATAAACTTATTTTAGTGGTATTGCCTTTGAAAATGTTTTAAATATTGCCTCGTTATGTTTACATTAGTACGGAAACTAATAAAAGACTTTTGTGCCTTTAAAAAGTGTTTTAAAAATGGTCTGAGTACGCTACTATGAAACAGGATAGTCAACATATATATTTCCTTAGGAATAGTTGCTTATAATATCCGTCTTATTATTATTTTGCTCATAAGATCGGATCCAACTAGGACGACTACGATAAAATCTAATGGGAAAGAACGTTTGTTTATCATTGTTATTGATATATATAATATTGTAATACATTTTTTTTTTCTTACTCATGTGTTATTCAAGGATTATTGTTTTTTTTATATTATATTTTATATATTTTATGATGCTATAAAATGTACTTAGTAAGGATGTGGAGATACATAAAGAAATATACATCTCATACACATAAATTTTATTTTATTTTCCCTATTAAGGAAAAATGTAATATTAAATCTCATGTATATGGAAAGATGGAGAAATATTTATCCCTCGCACTGTTAAAATAAACATTAATATTATATTCAAAGGGGAATAAACAGACCCGAACTTGTCCAAATTATACACCTCATGACACAATTGTTCAATTATACGAAATGATTTAATAAGCATTTTTCATTTCTTAATCTGCCTATGAATAAAAATGTCCACTTTAAATATAAAATGGAGGAATCTTTATTGTTTACATGTGCATGGCTTGCTAGAATAAAAAGTATAATTATTTTAAAATAATTAAGGGCCATTTTACTGATATATTGGTGGTTTGTTTATACGACATTAACAGTTTCTGAAATGTGAAATGGAAGATTTATGTTTCCACTTATATTCTTAGTGTTGTTTTACCTTGCTATAATATTGAGAATGATTTGTAACAGTTTTTAGCTGATAGGATGTTCCAATAGAATGGCATCCAATAGATTAATATTAATATTGAGCATGGTCTGATGGAGAGTCACCTATTGCTGATCCCATGAGAGGAAATTTTGGTAGAGGTTGAATAGTAATTAATGCTTGTTAGCATAAATAATCCTAAAAGAAAGAATATCCATGGTCTGAATTCTATTTTTTTTATGATGAGGCAAAGCCCACATGTGTATACCCATAGAGAGGTAGTAGAATTAGCCATATTATTATACAACTGTCAGGTTGTTTTTATAGAGCTTCCCTTTTTAGTGTTAGGTCCCTCATGAAGTTTTAGAGTTAGTTTTTCCACCATGTATGGTGAAGCTTAGTAATTCAAAAAATTAAATGGCAAGGATAAAATAAAGTTAGATTATGGGACACTGGTCCATCTATAGTGTTTGCCTAATTGGAATAGTGTCTTTATGATGTTGTGTAATCATCATCAGTTTATAGATAGACCAACCACACTTATTAGTGCTTGTAGAACTTCTACATAAAAGAGCAAGGGATGTACATGGACAATGTGGATTTATCTTTATCAAGTGGTGATTCGCCGATGGATCAGTAATATTATTTAATTATTAAATGATTAGGTTGTGGACATGGGCAAGGTTTTGGTGTCATGTGTGCATTTAACTTATGATGTCTATCCCACATCAATATAATGAATCTTTCCATATTAAAATATAATAAATTAGTAATTGTGCTGAATATGATAATTGCCCTTATCATATTCAAATATATATTAAATAGCTACAGTTTAATATGCTAAATTATAACTCAATGATTAGATTTAAAAGATTGCGTATCCCAAAGATCTAGATACATTTTGTTTTGTCAGTTAAATGCTAAGTTAGCTGCAATAATGTAACTATCTTATTCTATAAGATAGCATAATAATAAAATATAGCCCAGAAATATAGTGATACTATGAATATCACTATATTAGTTTGTCATTATTTACCACACAATTAATTTCCATCCCTGATTTTAGTTAATGGTTTTATCTTGTTTCATGTAATGTGTCGGAAAGAGACTTGTACATAATGTAAATAAATATTGTGGTGTTAAATTTATTTAGTTGTCAGTGGTCTTATTGCTATTCAACACACACACACATTATTATTGTTATTGCTATCGATATATCCTATGATTATATATGAAAATCATCGATCAATATTGCAAAAGTCACTATATGTAGGTATATCATAATAATTTCATTAAGCCCTATAATTTAGGATTATATCTAGGACATCATTATTTAATAATCAAAATATTATTAACCAAAAGTATGTATTATTTTAAGTGATATACTACAGATTAAACACTTAATATTGGTTTAATCAATTTATTTGAACCCGCGAATCTATCATTCACTGATGTTGATCACATTGTTATTACTTATTTGAGAGAAAGAAGTTAATAAGTTATTGTTTAACTATTGAAAATTATTCCTGCTTATAGAAACTTCAGGTTTATCATAGTTAAGGAATTTATAAAGTATCTCTGAAAGTACTAAATATGTTTGGTAATTCAACATTATATCAAGAATCGTTTGGTGCATTATATTAGGGTAGTGGCAAAATCCCTTTCACTGACCCAAGTATATCTTGTATAATAGTCTTTAAGTAATAGAAACCCTGAGAAGAATAAATTATATTAATTTGTAATATGGAATCTAAGTTTATAATAAATTTTATAGTTAGTTGTTTATTATAGTTGGATTGGAGTTATGTACCTTCACTGTTTTGTCAAAGTCAACCCAACTTTAAAGTATCAATTGCTTCTTTATCGGAAATGTATAGCTTGTTTTGACTTTATAGTGAATATTCTGGTTTTGCTAAGCTTGGAGTCCGTATTTTATTTAATTGTCTTATTATCATGTAATTCAATATCAAATTTAGTGTTCTGTACATCATCTTTCATCATCATTATTCCTCTCATCTGTCATTTCAATCTTTCTTTATTTTTTTCAACCTAATTCATTATCCTAATTAACTCATCATTCATTAGCTCTTATTCCATTATCATCTTAATCATCCATTAACTCTTATCCCCTTTTTACATCTCCATTCTTTTCTTTTCATTCTCAGGCTCATTTTATTTTATTATTTAATTATTATTTATTTTCATCATCCATTTAGTCATTTACATCCTAATTTACTTAGTGCCTAATTTATACTTTTAACTTCATATTCATTCCATTGATCTAATTATTATTTATTTATTGGTTTGACAAATATTAAGTTTCTTTTATAACCTTTTATTTGTTTACTTGTTCATGGATTTTGAAGTTAGTTTGACCAGAAATTATTAATCACCTGGTAATCTTCTCAAAGTATGTAGTTTCATGCGAGCTTAGTTAATAAAGAAATCATCTCTTTAGTTTATCATTTATTTTAGGCGTATGTTCTAGATTAGTTATAGCTAGGAACGTTACAAAGAAAGATATGGTTTCCAAACGTGTAAATTGGACTAGTTAGATTAGCGTGAAGGCTACAGGGGAGATTATAGTGCCTAAAACGTACGGTATGATTTGTTTATGATTATAGCGATCTTGGAGAGGGTTACAATATATGTGTATATAGGGAAGTAACGTAATTTATTTTAATATGTAATAATCACAATAGATGGAGTAATGGTATAATTGTGTTAATATATATGTCTTGAGAAGGTACGAATATCAGATGAAAACCGCTTTGATTAAAATATTTATATTAAATATAAGTTGTTTATTTCAATTAAGTATAGCTGATTATTAATAATAAATTTATTACATCAATATTGAGAGCTCACAAAGATAAAGGTGGTGATGACGGTTAGGAACAGTTGAAACTGTAAAGAATAAATAAATATATATTGCTTTAAAGTGTAAGAAGAGTGAAATGTTGTTATCATATGTTAAAGATAAAGGTATTAATCAGGCGGAGTACTTTCGTATTTATCCTTCGGCTAGAATGTTTGCCAATGCTAAATTGCATAAGCCAGGAAAACCGCTTTGATTAAAATATTTATATTAAATATAAGTTGTTTATTTCAATTAAGTATAGCTGATTATTAATAATAAATTTATTACATCAATATTGAGAGCTCACAAAGATAAAGGTGGTGATGACGGTTAGGAACAGTTGAAACTGTAAAGAATAAATAAATATATATTGCTTTAAAGTGTAAGAAGAGTGAAACGTTATCATATGTTAAAGATAAAGGTATTAACCAGGCGGAGTACTTTCGTATTTATCCTTCGGCTAGAATGTTTGCCAATGCTAAATTGCATAAGCCAGGAGTGCCGTCGAGGCTCATGTTGGACTTCAGTGGAGTTCATTATTTTAATACAGCAAAATCAGTGAATCAATGGTTGGTTGACACTATTGGTTTTGGAAGTTACACAATCAGGTCATCTTTCGAATTTGTTGGAAAATTAGTAATTTTGAAATAGATCTGGATTTTAAGATTGCAGCATTAGATGTAGCCGAATTATATGAATCTATAAACAGAAAGCTTTCTATAGACATACTTAGAAAGAAGTTATGGAGAAAAAGTGTCCTAAAGCATGAATGAACTTTATATTAGATTTCTTATCATGGCTTGATGAAACCATTATGACAATATATGAAGAGAAATGGATAACTATGAAAGATGGTTGACCTATGGGTCTTCCATTAAGTAACAGGCCATATATGTAGTCCAAAAGATTTTGCAATATTAATGCATAAAACACATGATAAAAAATGCAAGATTAAAGAATCATATCTTATACAAAATTCATCTTGTGCTATGAATCCAAAATTAACCAGTTTACCGATTCGTTGTTCCCGGCCAATGCAATGAAATGTTGAATTTATCGCTTAAGAGAAAATAGTTTTTTATCGCCTTAATAAGGAATCATAGGAGTTGAAAGTGCTTGGCAATAGTTATTTTATTTATATTAATGATTCTCTGTTTTAGCAATTGATGAATTGTTCTATTATATTTTATAAGTTGTATTAACAGAAGTCTTATACTGATTCATTATTTACAATGGAACGTGATTAGAAGTTTAGAAAAGCAATGTATTTGCGAAGAAAGTGTCTTGTTGCTAAGAAAATTTTATTTTCTTTAAGAGATGTTGGGAGTATAATGTTATTCCAAATTCTTGTAAAATTATAATTAATTATGGTTTATGTAATAGAATCGAAGCTGCAAATAAAATACAGACAACTTTGGTAGATTTTTTATGGAAGAATAGCAGGAAAGACCTTTTTTTTGACAGTAAAGAAAAACAAAGTATTACAACAATTTTATTCATTCCCATCATATACAGGGATTTAGTTTGATAAATTTTAAAAAAAATATGCAGTTTAAGTATTTGAAGAAATTTGAGTTTTTGTCTTATAAGCAAAAGCCTATTAGACTGCGAAATAACAGTCAACAGGTGATTAATTTATCTACATGTGAGGTTCCGAATAACATAAGTGAAATTTTGTCGTGTGGGCTTACATTTGTATATGGTTCATGGAAAAATGCAAAAGCTGAAGTAGTTGAAGATGTGGAGGCAGCATATGATGGTGTTGTTAATAAAGAAAATATTAAGGTTATAGCTCCGCAAATTAATGAGTTATCTAATAAATTGAATTATTGTAAGAAGCGGGCTTTGAAAGAAGTTATGCTATTTTTAAATAATAACCAACTTATTTGTTCTAAGAAGGATAAATCTCACAGATTTGTATTAATGGATAAAGTTACATATGAAATTAAACTTCGATAACAGATAGAGAAGTTGAACTTTATTAGAATTGAAAATTATAATATAAAGGCTATGAAAGATAAGTTTGTTTCGAAGATTTTAAGAGCATGCAGGAAAGTGTTTCTCACTAATAGAGAATATATGGAGGTATATCCATCGGCGACTTTTATTCCTCAAATGTTTGTGAATGTAAAAACATATAAGATTGGTGATCCGTTGAGATTGATGCTGGATTTTACAAGAGCATATTATCATAGGCTTGCAAGGATTTTGGATTTTGTTGGGTTTGGAGAATGTACTTTGAAGTTGTCATTTGATTGTGTTAATATACTTGATAAAACAGCTGTAGTTAAGGGGTATAAGTTTGTTCCGTTAGATGTGGTTGAATTATATGGGTCAGTGGATCGGTCTGCATCTATTATGATTTTGAGAGATATATTGTTTGTTAAAGAAATGCCACAAGATATCTTTCATTGTGAATTGTTTTAGATTGGATAAGCAGATGATATTGTGGCAGCACATGGTAGTTATTTATATAGAATGGAGAAAGGATGGCCAATGGGTTTGGCTGTGAGTGGTTTGTAGATAATATAGAACAGCGAATTGTGCATCCCATATTAGTAAAGAATGAAAACACATTGTATTGTAGATATGTGGATGATGTTTTAATATATGGGCAATCGGACATTATAAAACAAATTTTTGTTAGTTTGCAGAACCAGGGTGGTTTAGTTTGGACAATAGAGAGAATAATTCTGGTATTAAATACCTGGATTTGCAAATATCATGTGTGGATGATAGATTGGTATATAAAATGGTTGTAAAGCATATAGATAATAGAGGTTATATTCATCCAAAATCTAATGTTCCTTTAATACACAAATTAGCTGGGGTTAGGGCTTTTTTAACACATAATCAACGACTGTGTTCAAATGAAATGTTTAAGAAAGATAATATAAATTGTTATATGCAAGATTTGATACAAGTTGGTTATAATAAGCATAGGCTATTATCTATTGTATTGAAACATTATAAACAATGTTATAATAGTGAGAATATAAATGTGAATAATAAACCATGGATGTCATTAGCTTTTATTCCCAATATTAATAAAAATATAAATAAGAGTTTTAAGTCAGGATTTCCGGTTGGCATGGAGGACTCCACCTAATCTTAATAGATTAATAAATAATTCTAAGGGAGTAATAAGTAAAGAGGATAAAAGCAGTGTTGTGTATTCAATTAGATGCCCACAGATAAATTGTAGTGCAATATATATTGGGGAAACCAAGACAAATATTAAATATCACCTTCAACAACATAAATATACATATATTAGAGCAAGGGAAGATGATACAATTTATTCAACTTTTTATGTTTACCAAAATAGTACAGGCCATATATGTAGTCCAAAGGATTTTGCAATATTAATGCATGAAACATACTATACAAAATTTATCTTGTGCTATTAATTGAAAATTAACCAGTTTTCTGATTAGTTGTTCCTGGCCAATGCAATGAAATGTTGAATTTATAGCTTAGGAGAAAATAGGAGTTTTGTACTGACTTGATAAGGACTCGTAGGAGTTGAAAGTGCTTGGCAATAGTTATTTTGTTTATATTAATGATTCTCTGTTTTAGCAATTGACAAATTGTTATATTGTATTTTATTAATGTACGTTACTTATAGTTATGTATAATTATGTCTGTGGGTATAATGTTTTAATCTCTAAATTGTACATACACACACCTATTAACCTGATCGGGTGATGTTTAAATAAGGCATATTGAACTATGAATTTATCCTACATTTACCCACGAAAGTATAGAACCTCAAATAATTAAATATTTCATCTTTAATGAAATAGTATTGTATTATCTTTTGCATACATATTCTCCAACATTAGGCACTATATTGTTATATGAGTAATTGTATAATGAGCGAAGCTAACCTATTAATGTATATATATTCAATTTGACAATTATTAAATTTTGTATAAATTATATCTGGTGTTGTTGTTGCCTTTCCGTATGATCCATACCACACCATTCCACTTTCATTCATGCATTTCTGAAAATTATTAAATATCTTAATATTACTTGGTCATGGACCACATATCAATCTGTATTAGTACTTTGTCAGCGAATCGCAGCAAGGCTTATTATTATTAAGAGTCTCATCTCTCCCTGACCCTCGAAACTGGAAGGAAGTTGTGCTATTGGTAGCATCAGGGGTGTTGCTCATGTAGCGGAGATAGCTGGAGCACAAGCAAATAGGTTGACTTACTATTCTTGGGATGGCTTCCCCAGCCCAGATGTACTGAGCCTCCTGTATTCTGATTGGACTCTATATCTTGTTAAAAGAACATATGAACGTGACCGTTACAATAGCAATCGTTACATTTATGAAGAAACAAACTTCGCTCTGTACAATGCAAAACATAAGGTCAATATCTGAGCCCATTGGGTATTAAATTACTCAAAACAGTAATAAAAAACAAAGTTGAATCAGACTTTATATCTTTGTTATCGCAGGCAAAATTTGCTAAAAAAGGCTCATCAAGAGGTCAGGCAGTTTTTGTATTCAAAACTGTAATTGATACTGTGTGAAATGCGAAAAATACAGCCCAATTGCAGTACAACTGGATATAAGGACTGCACTTGATTCGGTACCAATTGATGTATTCATAAAAACATTAGAAAAACAATACCAAAATCAATATTATATTTGTTCACAAACTTGCTAATAAATAGAGAAATATACATATGTCTAAATGAGAAAATGTTTCTCCCTTTTAATCCACATCAATCAATCCCACAAGGGTCTCCATTTCGTGCACTGCCAGTCACTATGTACATACATCCACTATTTGATAACATTGAAAAATAGCTCCCAGGGATCTATATATCCACATTTGGTCATAATGTAGTTTGCAAAGCTTACATGGATGATATAACAATTTTTCTAACAACTAAAAAACAAATACAAACTTTAACTAATATATTACATGAATACACTTGCACCTATAAACTAGAATTTAACCTTGATAAAACATGCATGGTATATATTGTACCCTTTTCTATAGGTCAAGAAATAGTTATAATGGTCAATTACTAAAAAAAATTTTAAATTTGAGAATATATTTATTGATGTATTGAATATATTAAATTTATAGAGTCTGTAAAGTTCAATTTAAAGCTAAAGCAAATACCTGATACGTAAAATCATTTAAAAAATTAGTTAAATAAAGAGTAAAGAATTGCTCATATGGTTGTAAAAGCTGGCCATATTAAAATAACACAGCTATCAGTAATAAAAATGTATTTAATAAGTCAATTTTAATAACTTTAAAACTTAGAATAAATTAATATTATATAGTATTTAAATTTATAAACTATATTAAATAATAAAAATTAGTGTAATGTATTTGAATAGTAAATATTATGATGTTGAGAATTGTATTTATTTCTATATTTTTTCTAAATTATTTCTTCAAAATTTTATATAAAAAATTTTTATATAATATAAGTGCAGTAAATTTATTAAGACAGACAAAAATAGACAAAACACCGGAAACGATTACGTAATTGTCTGGAATATTTTATACAAGCACTTGTTTCAATTAATACCAATATTTTAAAGTATTTAAATAATATTATAGTAGAAATGGATAGAATTTATTAAACATCATAATAAAAATAAGTAGTGAATAATTTTATTAAATATTGTTTTGAAAATTATTTTAAAAGTGTTTAAATTGATTTAAATATAATAATTAGTTTTAAATAATAATTAGATAGTGTTTAAGTGTTACATTATCAGTTTAAAACTTTAGAAAATTATTTATAAATCCAAGTAGGATTGACCAATAGTAATAGAGCTTGGCAGACTCCCAAAATCGCGCCAATTAATTGTATAATCGAGGAGAACAAGAATTGACAGACTCGAGTGAAGAGGTAAAAATTTTGAGCTCTCTAATAATTTCTTTTCTCCAATTTATTCAATTTTTTCAATATAATTCTAATAATATCATTAGAACAAATTAACTGACAATTTTTAAAATCATAGAGAGAGTCTTAAAATAAATATTTTTAAAGTTTTCATAAATTATGTATCACTAACTTAATCGAACCTGCCAGTGAATTCTATAGAAGTACAGTCGGAATTTTCAGTAAAAAATATGGATAGATTCTCTAAAACCAGTTTTAAAGTTTATAACATTTCAAAATTGTTTATATTGTTCATTGATACCGCTTATATAGTGTATCCAAAGGAAAATGCTTTTACGCGTGTAATATAGATGAAAAGACATTGTGCGCAAAGTTCAGAAAGAGAATAAAATATAAAAATCATTATGATTCATCTAAGAATAAATGGACAAATATAATTTTAAAATTAAAATTATTGGAATTGCTTTCTTTAAGATGACCCGAAAAGAAGTATACTCTAGAAAAAAAAAAAAAAATAGTTAAAGATCAAAAAATAATGTACATAAAATTAAGAATGAATGAAATAAAGCTTGCTAAAGAGAAATATTTGTATAAAGAAAAATACGGAAGAGGAATATAAAAAATATTGGATCCATAAAACGCAATTGGTACCTAAAGTATTAAATATTCGTAGTCTAATTAAAAAGGAGAAAGATGCATCGACGCGCTGAGGAAATATTTGCCAGAACATTAAAAAAAAACTTCGAGGGATATCTAACTAAAATATATTTTAATAATCTGATGCTAAAAGCTAAAATTAAAGATCGTCTAAACAAATTTATTAAATGAACCAAGTTATTTTAAAACTTTGAGAGTCATAATGGAGAACATTCAGATAAAAGAAGAAGAGTAATATTATGGGACTAAACAAGATTTACCGTCAGAAAAATATTTAATTATGGTTTGAATTATTTTTTATTATTATTATAAGCATTAGGTTTCAGAAAACGATAGGGAAACAAAATACATTAATTTTGGTATATATAATATTATATGAAATATGTTTGATTTTGAATGTTTTTTAATAAAATTGTGTGTGTGTAATTGTATATTTGCGATGCTCGAAGGAAGGAAAAGAAGCCTACTGCAAAGCCTAATCCGAAGATAACAATTGTTTTTTTTTTGGTAACATTTTATAATTATTGATGATATAATGTATGTTTTATTTATTTAGATCAGCCGAAAATTGAATGAATGTAGTACAAAAGTTTTATTATTATTATTATTGTAAAACGCATTTAAAACAACACATTGAAACATTTTTGAGATGTGATTAGATTTTTAAAAATATGCATATGATAATCATTTTCTTTGTTGGTAAATAATAATTTATTAATAATCGATGATTATATGACATTTTCTATTAATTTTTCCTATTGGGATGTTTGAACATTATTTTAATAAAAAACGTAAAGGATGAACTTACAGTGTTATAAAGCGAGATAAATTATTCTTAAGGGATAGAGAAATGATTTTATAGTAGCGAATCTTGTTTGTTGTTTTTTTTAAAAAGTTGTTCGTATTTTATCGATGCTTGATATAGTGAAAATCTAGAGAGATAATTTAAGTAGTGACTTGGGAGTACAGGGGTGACTTGGAAACCAAGATGATGTATGAAAATCTAGATACAGGGAATGGAAATAAGTAGTTTTGTGAGAGAATCAGCATAGTTAACATAGCCCTATGGCTGATCCACATTTCGTTTTATAGGTGATAATCAGCGTAGTTAACGTAGCCCTACGACTGATACACATGTTGTCTTGGACAGTGTTATTTTATATTTCGTGTGAGTTGCCTTGATGTTTGGTAAAGCTGAATAAATAGCTGCCACATCACTTTCTTATCTTAAGGGTTAATAGACAATAAATGTCGAACCTGTTCACACTGTTCCATGCATTCTTGAAGTACATTGAAAACAAGTTATCCATCTTTCTTCCCAATATCCTATACATCTTTCGCTATCTTAATCTGTATTTCGTGCTACTACATCGTATATGATAGGTTTTATTGAAGGGAAAACAATAGATATTTTAGAATGTATGTTATGATTTTACTTGGAATAAGAATAGTTAAGAGTTAACTAAGAATAGATTATAACCATTGAAAGAAAGATACAGATGTCCTAAATAATGGAAGAAGTTATAGAATCATTTTAATTTAGAAATAAACTATAATTTTTTGTAAAAGTATATCAAATGAGAATATACAAAATATTAAAATATATTTTCACGCTCTTTTTATTATTAATTATATTTTTAACGAGATAAGTGTTGCATATTTAAAAATACTATAACACTCGATAATTATTATCATATATTTGAAATTGTAACAGGGTGATATTTAAACACATTATAATATTATACAGGAGTATGGCTTATGCAAAAACGCATTATAATTTATATGAGCATGGGAGAACAAACATTAAAGTTAATCATAATATTTAATAATATGCTGTGTAATTTGTTTAAAGTAACAAGAAATGTAAATTTTCTTTTTTTAAGACCATATTGATTATAAAGTGTGACGTTATAAAATATTGATCCACAAAAATAATTTAGAATATTGTAAATTTAGTATATTTAAAAGGTAAAAAATGTTGTTACCCATAAGTAGTTCAAATAAATAGTGTGATAAACCTAAACAAAATAACTAAAATAATTTTTAAAATGTATAATGATTGGATTAACTATAAAGAAGTACAAAATTGTAGAATTAACATTTGTCATGTGTAAGGAAAGAAGGATATCCGTTATAAATAAGATGTAAATAGATTTGTTTTATTTTTACTTAAATTTATTTGATGTTAATAAACTTTGTTAAATTTGTTTTATTAAAACGTGTCTGGGTATTGTTTTCACTACATCATGGTACAAATTCACAGAATGTTTTCACAACCACTGAAGTACATTTTGCACAAAGGATAACTAAAAATATGTTTAATCTTAATTATTATTGATGTTCTTATAATTAAGTAATTATAAAATTGCATTAAGTTATTGGTCATAAATCCACTATCCTAATATTTTGATAAATTATATGCTATTAACTGCCACTTACTTTATTTATCAGATTATCTAAACACTACCACTTCTTAGTTTACTTTATTGTTTAAAGACAAAAGATGATATTGATATTGATTGATTTATTATGGTAATAAATTTGCAATAAAAGAAATTTATACCAATTTGATTAAGTAAGAAAGATTGTAATCATTATTGTTATTAATTGCAGTGTAGTAGATATGGCATAAAATCCCTTACCATATGTGCTACCGCATTTTGTTGAAGTATAAATAAAGATTAAGAACCTGAGATTATAATTTATTGAGCTAGATAATGATTATTATTATTAAAGATAACAGAATTAATATTATAGTTATTAAATGAGTCTTAGTAAGTAGACGTTGCGAAAGTCATAAGAACACTATGTAGTTATTATTTGAAATAATAGTATAAAGAGGGGATAGTGTTCTTATGCCATTGAGGTGGTATCCTGTGGGATATTGGCTCAATGTGATCTACCTTGCCAACTCGTATTTCCACTTCTCGTCTCATGAATACATTAAATCTTTGTGTTAATTTACTTTAAAAAAGAACCTAAGTTAATTTTAAGAAATTTGAGCTAGTAAAACATTTTTTAATTTAATATTTAATTATTAGAGCTAGAACCTGGTGACGTTAAATATAGTAATTTATTTATTTGTAAGTAGAGGTACGAGGTCGACGGCGGGCACGGTTAGAATATATACAGGCAAAACACATAAAAATGTTTCAGGGTAAACCTAGCCTATTTATGATTCCTCTTTCATTTGAGTTACATGGCTATGCAAAGGTAAATACAAAACAAACTAATTCAAATAACAGAATAAACCATATCCTCTCTTTCAAAGGCATATCTTTCTCTATATTCGAAAGTAATGCTTATAAACATATTGATTATTACAAAAATTATTTATATACCAATTAGTCTTTACAAAATCCTTTACATCAAAGATTTATCTGCTGTGCAGAAAACTTATGGGGAAGAAAAATAGTGGCCATCTCATTCAGGCAAATGCAGTATATATATTTTTATATAATATAAATAAAATGTCCATTAATTAAAACATAATTGTAATTACAATAAAAATAATAAATTTAACAGTAATAAACTATTAAAAACACTCTTTAAATCTGCAGAAGTCCTTTCAATTAATTTCTTAAACCTGCCTCAACTGCCATTAAATTAAAAAAAAAAACAAAGCAGAAGCAAACGTCATCAATTCAAATTCCATGAATCCCGTATTTTAATGTTAGGAGCTCGTCGATTTATTAAATGCATTTTATTCCTATTTATAAAAATTGCCTCCTTAATTTTTCTTTTATTATGGTTTCCGTCTTCATGAAGAATTTTCACACTTTCAAAATCAAATTGAAATTTATATTTACATGATCAAAAAAAACTGAAGCAGTCATTAAGAATAATAGTGATTTAATGACTGCTTCAGTTGTCTCTGAACATGAAAAAACATGTAAATATAAATTTGATTTTGAAAGTGTGAAAATTCTTCATGAAGAGAGAAACTATAATAAAAGAAAAATTAAGGAGGCAATTTTTATAAATAGGAATAAAATACATTAATAAATAGACAAGCTGCTAACATTAAAATACGGGATTCATGGGATATGAATTGATGATGTTTACTTCCACTTCGTTTTTGTTTTTTTTTAATTTAATGGCAGTTGAGACATGTTTAAGAAATTAACCGAAAGTATTTCTACAGATTTAAAGACTGTTTATAATAGTTTATTACCGTTAAATTTATTATTTTTATTATACTTTTATATGTATATAAAATAATGGTTATAAGATTATATGTTTAAATGTTGTAGCTCTGATGAAGGCTGCAGGACAGTTAAAACTGTTAAAAAATTTAAGGAATTATATTAAAAAAATTTGCATTAGAGTATATATGTGAGATTTATAAAAATATATATTAGCAAATGCAGTATCATAGCAAACTAAATGGATTAGGATTATATTCTATTGTATTTATAATACAAAAAACTATTAATCTTTTATCATCCACGATAAGAATATACCCATATTTAGAATATTTCTACAGACAAACCTCCTCCATACACAAAATATCTGCATACAATCTAGAATCTATTAAATCAATATCTAACTCTAACATAACTTTCCCTCAAGACAAATGGTGCTACTGGAATACATATGAACATCTACACAAAAACACAAATTATAATAGACTTATCAATGTTAGGCATTAATAACAAGCAGCTAATATGTAGATTTAAGTATTGGACACTCGTGCCCAAATTTTTGATTTTCTACTTAAAATGAACAGATGGTCATTACCAACATTATATTTCACGAGATATAAGAGAAACATATTTAACATTGGTGAGTTGAGCCACAGATCAGAAAAGAAACAAAAACACATATTCTTTGAGCGTAGCAGCCTACAATACACTCCGATCATATATGACAAAAATTGACCAGGAAAAGATTGCCATTATAAGTTCAATTATAGTCTTTTCCAAATGACTGCTTTCAAGAAATAAGAAGTACAATACAATATTTATACAATATGCATAATGGTGCACTTATCTTTACAATAATAATACAAGAAATTTTAATATATTTAAAAAAAATTTAGAGACAATAAAATAGAAAGATAAAAAAAATCACCCCATTAGACATTATATAATGATTAACACTTAGTGGATTTATTGATATTCTATCCCCTCCTGATCAAATATGATTAAATAAAAACCTCATAAATATTTTACATGTCTTAAATAATTAACGAGGGGGGCATGTTTATTAAACCTCATAGTTTATATATGTTTTAAATAATGCGGGGGGGGGGGGGCATGTTTATTATTCATGTCTCCTAAATCAATTGTTTTTACTATTATTATAGCTAAAAAAAGTCGAAAATATTTGTGAACACGCACTTTATATTTTGTAATAAAAACATATGTTGATAAAGAAAAGAGAAATTGTAATAAATCAAAAAACCAATGTTGAAAGTTCCAAACGTAAAAAAAAAAAAAAAAAAAGCCAAAACTAATTCATAAATGTAATAGATAGTTATCTAAAGGCATTATTGACGTGGATGAAAGGATTAAGCTTTTAAATTAAAAAAAAACTATCTTGTTTTTTTTTTTAATTTAATAAAACAGGAAATAAAAAAAGTATAAACTCAGTTTTAACAAGATTTATTTATTCACAGACTCATTCTTCTTAAGTTTGGCAGCTAAACATCAATTCAGACAATGTGCACAAAAAGCACTAACTAAAACACAATTGGTCATAGTTAGTCGGAAAGTAGCATTATTAGAAATTCCATACTCAAGTGAAGCTATGTTCAACTTCTAAAACTAATGACTAATTGGGAACCTTTAATTATGAAAGGCTAACTGTCCCCAAAGTAGTTCTGCCATTACTAGCTCCCTTGTGCACTTATAGAAATGTTGCTTGTCCTACCCGGTACAAAGTTAAAGTACGCTAAAAAATGCAAATTGTATAAATGAGTAGAATACTATCCAGTCACCTAAATGCCTTTAGAGAAACATCAGAAAACTAAATCTAAACCAAGAGATAGTAAATAACCCACCAAAGAAGGCCATCTAGAAAAACTGACCAAATACTAATGAATGCATCAAAAATACTAAAACAGTATTTGCAAAAAGAATACCTTAAAGTACATAATAATGACGGCCTTTGAAAAAGAGAAATCTTTTTTTTTTTATTATGTTTTGTTATTACATTGTATTTTTATATATATATATAAATAAATGTATATCAACTATTTATTCTGGTGCTTTAGGGTAATGTTTTAGTGTTCAAAAGATAATCGTACTTATGTAAACAGGATAAAGAATAAATCGGAATATATATGTCAATGGGAATTACGATTCAAAATTAATACTTAAAAACACTATTAGATTTTAAATATTTTCTTTGGACCAATACTAAAAGGAGAAAAAGAAAGTTAAGGGATAGCCTGCTGAAGCTAACCCTGGAATGTTCCTTTATTTCATTGATTTGTTAAAGTAGGCTTGACTAACATTTTCAAATGGATTCTAGTTATAATACAAAATAAATATACCACAAATGCATTTATATAGTAAAGAAGATAATAATGTAATTACATGAAATTAATAATGTATTTTTAAAATTTTACATGCGTTATACCGAAACATACTTACAGTTTACCAAAGATTCACTTGCCTAGCCCTTAGCCTTTGACGTAAAATTTTATTAGAAATAGTAATTACTCTTGCAACTATACTTTTTATATATATTTCAAGTATTTCCAAATTTAGTATGTGGTTAATTATTCATTTGTATCACATGATCACCATCTCTTATACTAGCACATAATTGTTTATAAACAAGGCAAAACTCTCTATACAATAGTGCCACCCTGTGCCGACCAGAGTAATCAATGGATACACAGGGTGGCACTACTGTATGGAGAGTTTTGCCTTGTTTATTCATTTGGACAATGATGATTGTCTGGCACCTTACTGAATAAATATTATTACAAGGAATAACAAATGAGTAATATTTGTTTGAGTGACTATTATAAGATGCTTTAGGGGAGTCTGAGCTAGTGCCATTTGCTAAGTAGTAAGTTCTGAAATTATATGTGCATACATACTGAACTTAGCTTTAACATGCATAACAAATTAATTTATGAATAAAATGACTAATATTATTGATTGACTATTTCAATTTGTTCCATGACAGTATTTAGAAAAATAAATAGAAAAATCTTATATATGTATGTATACATAAAGTTTTTGAATTTAATACATTGTAAATAGATTTTAAATTATCCAAGTTAATTATGAATAAAAGAGTTAATATTATAATATAACCTTAATGATTTTAGTAGTCTCTTTTATTAACCATTATTATTATCGTGCCATTATATGCTACGGCCAACTGAATATTCCAAAGTCTCTAGTTTTCCCTGACTAGTGAACATAGATTAAACTATTAGTGGTGGTCGATGACTTTGCAGACATCTATGCTTGGAAGTTCTAATGAGTAAACGTTAATTTTCCTAATAAATATCAGTAACTATTAATGAAGGCTGATGCTTAAATTGTAACAATCACAAACAGGATGTGATGTGATATGGCTACTCCTTTATCGATGTCAGGAATATCTGTTAATATGCCTAAAAAAAACTTGTTAGCTATCCTACCCTCCCTTTCTATTCCCCACCCTAAGTTTTCCTCATATTCTTTACTATTCTGCTCCATCTAATTTCCACATCATCATCTATATCCCCTTTATCTTTTCCATGTGATGTGATGTGATGTACTGCAGCTTCTCCTTAAATGAAGTCAAGAATAGCTCAGCAATTATGCCCAGATAAACCTGTTAGCCACTTAATTTTCCATTCCCCACTCTAAATTTTCCCATATTCTGCTCCATTCCATTTCCACAACATAATCTTTGTCAATTCTATAGCCTTTATATCTAAATCCCCCTTATCTTTTCCCAAACCCAGCATAAAAACCAATAATTCACTTTCTGTATAATCACTTTTTTCATATTTACTCTTCCATAACTTCATTATATGTACCATTTCTGTTTTCAAGCATTTACATTCAATTAACAAATGCCTAATATTTTCTATTCCTTCCTTACATAATTTACAAAATAAATCACCCATATTTTTCCATTTACTGTATATTCTCTTGTAGCTAAAGATCCCGTTCAAGCCTTAAACAATAAACTACTTTCCTTATTATTATCATATATTAACTCACACCTAATATTCTGTTTATTTCTATATATATTTAAACTCTTTTTACTCTCCATACTATTTCTCCATCTCTCTAACTCCCTATTCTTTATTAATAAATCTATTCTTTTATCCCATTCCTTACTACTACAACACTCAACAATACATGTGATGTGATGTGATGTATTATGGCTTCTCCTTAAACGAAGTCAAGAATATCTCAGCAATTATGCCCAGATAAACCTGTTAGCCACTTTCTTTTACATTCCCCACTCTAAATTTACCCATAATCTGCTCTATCCCATTTCCACAACATAATTTTTGTCAACTCTATAACCTTTATATCTAAATCCCCCTTATCTTTTCCCAAACCCAGCATAAAAACCAATAATTCACTTTCTGAATAATCACTCTTTTCATATTTATTTTTCCACAACTTCATTATATGTACCCTTTCTGTTTTCAAACATTTACATTCAATTAACAAATGCCTAATATTTTCAATTCCTTCCTTACATAATTTACAAAATAAATCACCCATATTTTTCCATTTACATGTATATTCTTTTGTAGCTAAAGATCCCGTTCGAGCCTTAAACAATAAACTACTTTCCTTACTATTATCATATATTAACTCACACCTAATATTCTGTTTATTTCTATATATATTTAAACTCTTTTTACTCTCCATACTATTTCTCCATCTCTCTAACTCCCTAGTCTTTACTAATAAATTTATTATTTTATCCAATAAAAACTTCTGAAATGGTGCCCTCTAGTGATGGATGTTGTTATATCTGTGGGCTTTCAACTGTTCATTACAAAATACATATACCTAACTTTATAACTTAATCATAATAATATTTTATGATGGTATGTTATATACAGATTTTATTTATCTATTGCTTTAACAATGCTTAAACAAGAGATCGATATATATTCACTTATTTGTGTCTGAATTACAAAGTGTGATTTTTTTTAATGTACACGTATATGAATTAATGAGGTGTGATATATATGATATTGGCATTTTACCTTATTTATGATTATATTTTTTCATAGTTGTTAATAAATTTTTGTTATAATTTTAAAATTACGTGATTGTCTCTTCATTCTTATTGTCAAATCCTACTTCTAGGGTGCATGCGTGATCATCATTCCCTAGTCTTTGTTTTGATGCTTTCCTGATAAACCTGGCTATGATAAAGGGAAATATATGATTCATTGTTTGGATTTAGCATCAGGTGGCTTTTTAGTTATACATATAATTGAACTTTAGAAAATAAAAAGATGGCTCTCTAAGGTGACAATTCTTAGTTATTACCTGGTAGAATGGTTGCTACCATCAAACCAATGTTACTAGGCCCACAACTGTTCATTTGTTCTATCAACTTTGGTTTCAACATCAGAATAGAATACTTCAAAATCATGTTAAGGCTCATGGATTTGTTGTGGAAAGGTGATAATTGATGTATTTGCTTCACTGCAGCAAATTATATACAGATCATTCACACATATATATGTTACATTTGATGTAATTGCTTTGCTATAGCAAAGTGTGTGCAGATTATTCTGTTATAATACATACATATAAGATATTAACTATTACACTTTCAATCTATCCAGACAAAAAGCTAAATAATTAAGGATTTCGTAAAAGAAGCATCAATTCTATTAAACTTTTAAACCCATTTTAAAACATAAATAAGAAAGTGATTTCTTAAACCCATTTTAAAACATAAATAAGAAAGTGATTTCTTAAACAAAACAAATATAATGTTAGAATGCATCTACTCTGATTTACTGATTGGATTTCATATAAAGAATATATTTCAAAATTATGTGATCAAATATAATTTTGTTTTAAAGATTAAACAATTCATTTTTAGCATTTTTAAGATAAAAAAAATCAAATCCCTATTCCCCATAATTACTTAGAAGCATAAATCTAAACTCTGGGTCAATTATGATCCTTGAAAAAAAAAACTGCAAGATTTATGTTTCCAAATTCCTGAATTCAAAAAAAAAAAAAACTAATAAAAAAAATAACTTTTGTATTTTAATTTCTACTGAAATATGAAGAAGTGCAAATATAAAATCAAAATGATACTTACAAGTCTGCTCAGCGATTTAAAATTATAGAGATTAACAAAATCTCACTGCACCAGTGGCTTCAAAAGAATGAAAAGTTCAAGCGTTGAAATATATTTTCACAAACAAATACTTCTATTTTAAGAAAGAATTTCGCAGAGATAAACCGAACAAAAGTACTGTTTCCAGTAATTATTTAAAATATGAATTTGAAATTATATAGCATCCAATTGATAACATTTCTCATTCCCTTTTCCTGTGAATTTCTATGAATAAAAATACTGTTGTTTTCATAAGATACAAAATTAATCCTTGAAAAACGATAAGATCACTTCTCTTACAAATACGCCATTTTTATTTAGTTATTTGGATTTCAAATTATACATTTTGAAAAATACTAGAATGACATGTACAATGTTCAAGATATATTCAAATTACTTTCATATAGATTACAATCACTTTAATTTAAAAGTCAAAATGACCGGGGATGTAGGATATATTTAATTTGTGATATATATTAATTTAATAAATGTCTAACTAATAGTTATGATGGATCCAAATGTATGTGTCATATTTCCAACATAAAGCAACGTAGTACTATAAATCAATAAATGTAACTGTTTTGCAAAATCATATAATTTGGATTAACAGCAAAAATCTATTCTATACCACTCATATAATGTTGCCAGGAGTCGGTATCCATTTTGGTACTAAATGCTCTTTAACCAGAATAATACATCATCTGTTTGGTTTTTTAGATTATTCAATGGCACACTTATTACTATGATGAGGCAGCCTATATATATCTCATTGCTAGTTTTTGTCTTCTTTCATTATTAATCTTTCTGGAGATTATACATTTTTCTGATGGATCAGATTATTTCATACTATGTTCAAATTAAAACTCTTTCAACTTGATCTTTAGTGCTGCGAGTGAAAGTTCAAGTATAGTCTAGCTGGAGTGATCAGTTGTTAATTTTTCTCGCTAATTGCAGTATTCTCAAATGATATCAGTATTATGTAAACTTTATTTGTTTTCTTAATAAACACTATACTATAGAGAAAATATCTAACTCAGCAATGTCATTACAGATGACAGAACAACACAATAATTTTACTCAATAAGATATTTTTGGTCAACATTTCTTGCAGCAATATATAATATTTCACTAGAATAAGGCTCTAATTTGGATTCTTGTTCAAGAAACTTTTACGAGCTTCATACCAGTAGGATAACAATATAGAACAATTTTAATTGTTTCTTAATAGAAATGAAGGCATCGATGGAGCATTATATCTAAAAAAAAAAAAAAAAAGTTACATGTATAAAAATGACAGAAAAAAAAAAAAAGATTGACAGTAATTTTTTAACAATTCTTACCTGTAAACAAAATAGAAATTTAACAAACACTTCAGCTCATTTTAATAGTTTACGTTTATTTCCTATCGTGAATAGATTCAAAAAAACCTTTTCTTCATGAAAGGAAGGACTCCACAGTTCAAATGATGATATCGAATGCTTTTTCTGATATCTGTTTAAAAAGAAGAAAAAAAAACCTGTACATGTTATATCAAGCAAAAATGCAGTAAATACATCTATGATAAAATACAGAACCCACAAACCAATGTATTTACAGTAGCGTTAACATAAAAAAAGATTTTAGGCAAATTAATGTAAATCCACTTCAGATATACACAGACTGAGATATTATTTATTGTGATTATTGTTTCATTATTAGTTTTTACAATTAATTTCTTTTATTTTTAAACAATCTTAAAATTCAAAATACTTCAAATTAATAATGAATCAGACAGCAATCTTAAACAAAAATACATACACAGTTATAACAGGGAGATGAACCTTATTATGATGGAAAAAGGCGGTGGCTAGGAGTTCGTAAGAAGTATAAGTGCCAGAATCGATCCTGGGATCTCCTAATCCCAAGTCAGATGCTTTACTGCTGCACCGAACTGTGCAAAGTAAAAAGGCTAATGACTTTATTGCTCGGGAAGTCGTAAGAAGCTCAAGAACCAGAATCAATTCTGGGACTTCCCAATCCGAAGTCAGATGCTCCATCACCATGCCAAAGTACACATGGCCTTATTGCTGGGAAGTTCATTAAAAGTTTGAGCACTGGAATCAAACCCCCAGACTGAAACCCCCTGGTTCCAAGTTGGATGCTCTACCTACTGCCCCAAAACGTGCAGGGCTATCATAATGAAAAAAATATTAAACGACATATGACAAGTCATATCACAGATTTAAATACATTGCTCAATATTCAATAATTTCAAATTCTTTGCAACATCAAATATAATTTGGAAAGTCGAATTTACGATAGCTAAAACATTATTTTCTTATTGCACTTGCAGACATTCGTAAAGCTATCATTATTTGACAGGAAGTGCAACTTCAAAATTGCTCCGATATAGACTGAAATGATATTTTAGGTACAAGACTGTATAATAAATGCCCCAAATAAAGGCAATATTAAAATAAGTCCTTTCTTTGTTAATAAATATTTTGATAAATTATAAGTATTTCCAACATCATTTTTTAGTTTGTCTTTTCTTGAAAGTGACGTAAGAAAAAATAACTAAGCATGCAATCTAAAAAATATGACAAAAATTACATTTTCCCAACACTGCAAAAATCTAACATCAATATTACACCGATATGCTGTAACGCTAATATTTTACAAACCTATAAAGAAAATTTACAACTATAAAATACACAATGTAAAAATTATTCCTCTCTACAAAAAGAAATGCAAAATAAAAATTAATTTTTGAAGTAACTGAAACAGTGTAGACTTATGAAGTCAATCGTATCACCCAATACATATTTGTAAATATATGTACTATATATGCTTTTATTAGTAGTTAAGAGAACTTCAAACATTTCACCAAGTTATGTGACAAAACTCAATTGTCTGTTTATTATAAAAAAAATTTTTGTAGATAACTTAATTCTTACATACCTTGGATTCATTTTTCAAAAAACTGTTAACATTGCAAAACAATTTAATAAAAAGAATAGTTTAACATTACAAAAACATCTACGCAATTTGAAATGAATGTTTCAAAATGCTATTAGATGTTTAGAAAAAGGAAGTTGGTTCTAATAATTAATTTTTTAAAAAATTACATTTACCATAATCTGCATCATATACATTTAGTACTAACATCACATGATCACCATTTCTTATGCTTGCTTTTTACTGTTATTAAAACAGGCTAAACTCAGTGCAAGCCAGAGTAACTAATGGATGCCAGAAGGTTTGTGCATAAAATCCCCATCTAGTGCCTAGTGGGGATATTGGATGAGTAGGCACTAGATGGGGATTTTATGCACAAGTCTTCTGGCATCCATTGATTACTCTGGCTTGCACTGAGTGGCTATACATATAGAGAGTTTTGCATGTTTTAATAACATTTAGTACTGCATGAGAATCAGTTAATATCAAAACTTGAGTAATGAATTAAGGAAAACATTAAATATTACTATTCTCAACATTTCTGGAAGCAAATAATTCGTCTCAAATTGTAAGGTTTATGATAAGCATTCTATATTCAAATATCTTATCAAAAATAATTTCACTTCAAGTGAAAAATTGCTTAGTGAAAGAAGAATATGACTTGTTCAGAATTCATATTTTTTAATAACTTCAGTGGGAATTCTGAAGAAAAATATGTAAAATAAAAAGTCTGTATTTTTTAATTCAAAAAATACAAAATACATGCAGTCCTCGACTTTCATACAATTCGCGATTTTGTACAAAGAGCAATAGAAAAAGACACAGCATGTTATAAAACTTTTTGTCAAGAAAAAAAAAAGAAGAGTACAATTCAATTATCTCTTGATAAATGTATAAAGAAAACACCAGATATTAATCAATAGTGTTATTTATGTATATGCTAATACACATCATTAAAAAATAAATATTTTAAAAACACTATTTGATGTTCTTTTACATTGTTCGACTCTCATACATTTCAACTTTCATACATGTTTCAGGAACCAATTAGGTATGAAAGTCGAGGACCGTAGATTAAACATCTTATTAACCATCCTACAATAAATATTACAATTTATTGATAAAAATTGACATACTTGCTTTTAAATATTTTCCTTTTACTTTCTGAAGAAAGAATTATATTCTATATGTACAAATATAAAAACAATTTTAAAATGTGTAAATTCTTTAAGACATGAATCCGAGATATTTGCAATTAAAAAGTTTGTCATGATTTAGACTTGATAAAGGTCATCATAATGAAATATTTAATTAAACTGATATAGGTGGATGTGTTTGCAGAGTATTGCATTAACTGTAGTATCTAATTTGTTAACCTGCATTCTTGGAATTCATAAATGTATCAATGAAAATATGATTTTAAATAATTGATCTAGGCAACAGAACTCATTTTATATACATACTGGTCAGAATTACGATTCTAAAGTTAATACATTGTACAGACTTAAAACTGCATTTATATATGTAATATATTTTCACATGACCCACCACTCTCAGTGCCATCTCATATTGCTGACCCACCTGATCACACACGTTGAAAAGATAATTACCAATATACGTATTTCATGCTAAACCAGCAATCATCAGTTGGTCTAGATTACCATCCTCACACACATATATATAATCAGTATTCAGCTTTATATTAAGATAGCCAATCTTTATACTTTAATGGACAGGCTTCAAACTATTCCAACTCACAACTCTTTAGCCTTCCATTTCATTGAAAATCTGATGATGGAACGTTCAAAGCCCTTGTTAGTGCCAAGGTTGTCATCCTACCCATGTTGACATATTAGTCATTCTGACCCCTCATGTACAGGAGAATAATCCATTTATACGTACATATGCGAGGGATGGGCAGACCTTTTACATACTATTTATATAAATTAATACATTGTACAGGCTTAAACCTGCATTTATATATGTAATATATGCGTGGTTCGAACTCAGATTTTCACATGACCCACCACTCTCAGTGCCATCTCATATTGCTGACCCACCTGATCACCCACATGTTGAAAAGATAAATAATCACCAATATACGTAATCACCAATATATGTAATAATCACCAATATACCAATATTCTAAAGTTAGTGAAAGAATACTCTTGCCATTGAATTTTTGAATAACATATGGATTAACTATTACAAATATTTTATAAGACAAAATTATTACAAAAATACTTGAATGAATTCCGACTTAATAAGTACCTGATAGATTGTTACAGTTATGAGTCAGAATATAAAAAAAAGTCAGTATTAAATAAGCAAATAGAGACACAGATTGTTTGATAGATCATAGACTAGTATCGTAGTCAGCAGAAACAATAGCCTCAGGGCTCATTCATAAGGGTTTTATGCTTTTTTCATCATTTTCAATTAGATTTATCTTCCAAGAATGCTAAACAAATACAAATTATCTCCCCAGTATTCTTTAATAATATCTGTTCATATTCTATTTGTGATTTGTGTAAAATATAACATTAGATTAATATAATTTAAAGTTAAAAGTATAATGGTAATAAAAAATAGTCTTATCTTTAATACATCAAAAAAAATAAGATCGTTTTTTAAAAAGAACTTTTTAAGTTTTGATAACTTTTAAACATTCAAATGAATGTTCAGCTAGTCATGATGTAGAGGTATAGAATTCTCCTTAAGAGTAAGATACAGATACTACAAGCATACCTGTTTGTCAGCAAAAAGTGATCATTATATGAATGTATATAAAACAGGCAAAACTTTCCATATAGTAGTGGTGATCATGTGATGTTTAGTAATGTATATAAAACCTAAATACTAAATAGAAAATCAAAACTTTCTATTATCTAAACAAAATTTCAAAAATGATCTTTAATCTTTGATAATAAACAAATAGTATGTTTATTTAGAATTAAACTCTATAATAAATAAATTAGTTTATACACTTACCAACAAATTAAAAAAAAAAAACATTCAGTAAAAACCTATA
Source organism: Epiperipatus broadwayi (assembly GCA_028023455.1). Lineage (NCBI taxonomy): Eukaryota > Metazoa > Onychophora > Udeonychophora > Euonychophora > Peripatidae > Epiperipatus > Epiperipatus broadwayi. Next base: position 7,511,222 of record JAQFVV010000036.1, on the reverse strand, counting down.
AATTAATATACTTAATTATGATGGATTTGTCTAACCCCCCCCCTCTCCCTCAATCTTTGCAGAGTTAGATTTAAAATGAGTTAGTAAAAAATCTATTATTGAAATTCAAAAAATTCACAAATCCGGAAAAGTCAAGGAACTAGATTTCAGAATAATAGGTTTTATCAATATAATCAAAACAAAATAAAAAAGTATAGTAATATAGGAATAAGTATATGCAAATAATTTCAAAAAAGAATGTTATGGAATGGCTTCTATTCAAATAATGTATGAAAAAAAAAGTGTACATGCTGGCCTGGAATGATCATTCCAAAAGGTTAAATAAAATTGGAAGAAAGAATAATGTGGACGAAACTTTAAAACATCGATATAATCTGATATCAGCAATCGTGATACTGGCTGATTCTTTGACAATGAATGACCTGACATACAGAAAATGTAGCTTTTACAAAACTTTAAGCATAGAAAAATTCAAAAATAGAATACTTTTGAATGAATGATGTATAAAAAGTACAAAGAAAATTCATTTAATGATCAGGATCAATAGATTTTTCTACGAAGCAATAAAAGTAACATATTGACGTAAAAATAATATCCGAATTATATAAGACCAATGAAAGCAATGCCATTTTGAATAGAAGGCAGAAGTATTTTGGGTCAATTTTTAAATAGTGATAGAAGTCAGATTATTGCCTTTAATAGTATTCCATTCTATTGGCTCATTTTGATTTGGACAGAGGATGATGATAATAAAACAGTCTTTACAATATAAAATATGGAATCACTGGAGAAATTTAATAACGTTGCTATGATTGTTTTAAAAGTATTAGAATATTTTACGATTATATAAATACATTTACAAATTTGAAGACAGAAATCGCCATAAATATTGTGAAATATCATTATCCAGAGTAACAAAAGCTTGACTTATCTAATCCAGTCAATTTAATTAATCAAGAAGACACGTGGCAATATTTGAAACTAGCTTTTTGTCCATGTTTGTTTATATTACACTTGGAAGTTTAATTCAATTAGTTAAATTTCAAATTTAAAAAACTATCCAAAAAGTTGTCTTAATTATAAAATTTAAAATATTACTCAACCGAAAACAAAATTATAAGCTGCAAAAGATATTCTGAGAAAGTATATGTCGAGAAAAATCTGAAGCATTTGAAATGGAAACTGGTAGTAATAAACCGATGTAGTGGCAGATTTTGTATAGACAAGTGACGGCGAACCTTTTTGAGAAGTGGGTCAAATTTTGTTCATTACTTGTTTTAGTACTAGCTCGTGGGTCACTAAGTCAGTAGTGTCATCTGGAAAGGGGGAGAGGTGGATGGTTAAAAACTTTTTTTTTTTGGTTCTCACTTTTAAAATCCTCTAAAAAATTTGTTTCCTTTTTATAAAAATCAAAGCGTGGGTCATTTAAAAAGCCTGCGTGGGTCAGACACTGACCCACGGATCATAGGTTCGCCATCACTGGTATAGGCACTGCTGAATGGCAGCACCCTTGTAACATTCATGAGTCTTTTTTCTTTCTTTATACTTGTACATAACATAATCCTTAAGCTTAATCTCAGTAGCCATTCCCTAGTTCATGGAAAAATTACAAAAATCCTAATATAGAAATGTGTACTTGATGGTTCCAGCAACGCAGTGCTTGTCTGTTGTGCGTATGTACAGATGTCCAAGATATGAAGCTGCATGCTAGGTAGAGGCAGCACTATTCACAATGGGTACCCTCTCCCTATTTTTGATAACATTCAATATGACTTAATGAGGCCTTTTCTTTCTTTCTTTCTTTATACTTGTACATTATATAATCCTTAAGCAACAAAATAAACCTTATGCATATGGTGATAATTATTTTAAGTTTGTGATCTTATAAAATCTTCAGACAAATAGCAACCTAAAATTTTATTTTAAAAAAAAGGAAAAAAACAAATACAGTATTTGCCTTATAATGATGACCACATTTATTCTAATCAAAACAATGAGTTAGGATGGTCATCGTGATTTATAATTAACTAGTTGATAACAATGATAAATAACTTGAAAATAATAACTTAAAAATAATATCCTCAAGAAAGATATAAATTATATATATAAACCAATTATGCATATATCAATGAACAAGTATGTATTTAAATTGGAATAAATTTTATACAGAGGCAATCAGGAAAATAAACTTACAAAAAAAAAGTGGAATGATAAAAATGGTCCAGGATAAATCATTATTACTTATTTGCCTTTGACAAATAATCAGATCATGTTCTCAAACCTTTATACTCCTTGCTACAATCATAATTATTTATTTTCTTAAGATTATCAACCTATTGCTTTTCCAATATTTATTTATTTTATCCCAAAGTTCTTTCCAATATATTTTTATTTCTCTCAATCAAAGAACACATCCAGTTCATTTCCTACAGGTAAAAGGTGGCTAAGAGTTGATCATGCAGATGATGAAATTTGTAAAAGTGAAGCAAATTGTGAAAGAGAACCCCAATCTTTACAATATAAAAATATCTCACATCGTAATTTTATCGTTTCTTTTCATGATACATTGCAAAAAAAAATTAATATTTTTATAATTGCGTTTACAATATAAACATTATATATATATAACTATATGAAATAATTGTTTTTTTATCAGTAGCGCCCAAGACTAATTAGATTATTTGAATCTACTGAATAAGAACTAATATTTTCATTACCGAATTAATTATCTGATAAAAAAAAAATGGTTTAAGAATACATTACTTGGAAAACATTCTGAGATTAAAATTACTCCAGAGAATGAGACCCTACGAAAGAGTAAACTAAAAATCATAAAGCTGAAGGCATCATCGGATTAGCAAAGCATAGATACTTGTAAGAAATAGTTGGCTTATGACCTATTAGTCCCCGCTGAAAGCCAAAAACACTAGGGCTGTATATAGACCTACTTAGTCTACATTAGGGCTAAAATAGCTTAAGCAAGATCCATGGATGATTTAATATATTATTATTAACTAATATTGTGTATTTTGTTATATATATATGGTATCTTACTGGTATAAAAGTAATATCGTATATGTTCGTTTACAATACATCAGTTATCTTCTTTGGAGGAACACACGATACTCACGTTAATGTTACAGTAAAACTCTGGGCTTAATGCGAAAAACTTAGGATAATTTTTTCTAACGAAAATTGCAAATGCTGTGCATTTCTTTTAATACAAAAAAGTTTAGGTTAATTTTTTCTAATGAAAATTTACAAACATTATGCATTTATTTTAATAAATAAGAAAAAAAAATAGGGGTGAAACTACACCATTGGAAGGGCAAGCTCAACAGAAGAAAACGGTAAAAGTTCACTATAACGGTCTATGGTTGTTTGCCCTCTATTGTTTAAAATTTAAACTAAATTGCTTGAGAATCTGACATGTATGTTATTATATTACAAATAAATTAAAATTTAATCAAATGTAAAAGATAATAATAATAAAAAAAACCTTTTGAATGTTGGATTAATTACACGACATTAATTAAAATAATTACTTTTAATTTCTTTGAAAGTTAAGATTTTAAACTGTCTACAACTTAAGAATTTAAAATAAAAAAGTATATGCTACTGTCTTACAATTACATGAAAATTTATTCAAATGTAAAAGATACCTTTTTAAATATAATTACGTCCTATACAGACTAGGAAGTTGGAGAAAAAAGCGGTATTGCTGTATCTACTCCGGAGGGCAATTCGTGCAGGTACGATGAAAACAAAGCTCTGCTAATGCCACATTGGAATTTCAGCTTACGCTTTGCTCTCATCCACATGTTTTCAATATTCTGGCTGTGTATGTCTCGGTCTTCGGGATCCACGAAGTTTTCCTGATGGACGACAACCGAATGCAAATACACACCATTGTTGAGACTGCTGATGTTATTGTACGCAGCCCAGCCATCTGAAATAATGTGCGTACCTGGTAAAATGACCCGCTGTATCAGGCCCTCCAGTGTATCAGCCGTCCTGTCTGCCACTTCTATCAAGAAGCACTTTCTTGATGCTCTCTCTATGACGCCAAACACCTGTCCGCATAGCCCCCCTGTGATATTTTCGGTGGAAATAGTAGGTTTCGTCTATTTCGACGATTAATGGCTCCCCATTGTCATCAAATCCACGCATATTCCATTCTTCTGCCAGAATAGCAGCAACGCTTAAAATTTCACTATCAGGTACTAAGCATGTAGCAGACATCTTTTGTAACTATAAAACTGTACACGTATGCGTGTAATTCGCGCAGTTGAACACATAAGGTGTCTTTTTTTTTGCAACATGTGCTATAAATGTAGTTATTTTAAATTCTTAAGTTGTAGACAGTGTACGCACATTATTTCAGATGGCTGGGCTGCGTACAATAACATCAGCAGTCTCCAACTTCCCAGTCTGTATAAGACGTAATTATATTTAAAAAGGTAAATGTTTTTTTAATTAATGTCGTGTAATTAATCCAACATTCAAAAGGTTTTTTTTTTTATTATTATTATCTTTTACATTTGATTAAATTTTAATTTATTTGTAATATAATAACATACACGTCAGATTCTCAAGCAATTTAGTTTAAATTTTAAACAATAGAGGGCAAACAACCATAGACCGTTATAGTGAACTTTTACCGAAGAAAACACTACCATGCGGTTATAAACCTAATCTATCGATACTATTCTAATATTATCAACATAGAAGTAAAAATAAAAGTATGCATTAAGTAATAAGAGTTTTTTTAAATATCTACAAGTTATAAATTAATTTAATATTTAACTGACAAAAAAGAAAAAAAAAAGCTATATAAAATAAAGCTAAATATTGTTTCAAAGAAACGCAAACTTTATAGTAAATCATTATACCGCGGTAATAATAAGCAAATATATTCACATATAACTCAAATTAATTACTTAAATGTTTCAAACTTTGCCTTATTTTTCTTCATATGGTAAATTAATAAGCAAATAACTTACGGTAATCTACTTTCAGTCATATTACATCCAAATTTGTGCACTTGGAAGAAAGTTTAAAAATTCGTATTAAATTAACATTAACGAGAACGTGAACAAGGAAAATGCGAGAGAAATAATCACGTGATAAATCTTTTAAATTAAACAATATTTTTTATTTTAGTAATCCAATTTTTCTAATGATTTTCTAAATAACGGGAAAAATGTCCTAGTTTTTTCAGAAAAATATGGAAAAAAGTTTAATTCATTACGTTGCTTTTACATATATTAAAATAAATCATACGATATAAAATATTTTTATATAACAGCAATAATATATATACCTAATAATGATAATCATACACATAAAAGCTCTTTTCGACAAATATTAATTTTTACCCTTTGTGCTTAACTATTTTGCATTTACGATCTACATAGCGACATCTATCTCTTTTATATAAAATAAGCTACAACCTATTTTGACAATAATACAATATTTACAAAACACACACAAAAAAATACGCCTGTGTATGTCATATCTCACCTTGACATCAAATAATAAACTAGTTCATATTCCTTTCTTATCAGAATTGAGCATTCATTCTACTAACCAATCCATATATAAAGACATAACACATGGCCAATGGCAAGAGCAGGCCAATAAGTAATAATGCTCACTGGATTCGAATGTTTCCATGTAGGTTGGGATATGACAATAAATAGCCAACCTTTTGAAGGTAAGGTCAGAGAACAACTGCTAGACCTAAATAACAGTAACCTGGTTTTCCTTATACAAAGGAAGGAAACTCCTGCTAACCTGAACATTGCTGAGAGTTCTCCAGCCTATAGCTATTTAAGCTAATGGTTAAGCAGCATAACATGTCTGCATTTAGGACTGGAAGTTTCCAGAACTGAAGCCGACTTAAGGCAAGCTGTCATTACAGCTGGAAGAGTCGCAGTACCTACTCATAAGGCAAGCTGTCAAGTATAACTGGAAGTAAATAAAAATTTTATAAGGGCACATACACTTCCTTTTTCAACAGTTCACTCTAGAACTGGGAACTATGCCCCGCAAACAAATCGAGTGTATTTTTGTATCTATATATTACTAATAAACATATTATAAAATGTATGTATGCTTGTTTGTGTTTATATGTATAATCGTGACTAAACATAACAGATTTGGTGCAGTCAGCAAAATATTCCCCCCCCCCCTACAGCTGGGAAAAAAGTTTTAAACAACAAAATCTTGCCCCCTTGGGTTGCTAGATTTTGTCATTATTTAGAAAAAATTGACTTTGATTCTATAGTTTTATTGACACACTGATCAAGAGTGGTTACTCTTAATAATAAAGACAGAAATTTCCCCAGTGGGTTGTTAGATTTTTGTGTCAAAACATCGGTCGGGAAGCGAACCCGGGACAACTGCTTGTAAGGAAGCTGTGCAAAAATTGACAGGTATAACAGCAGTTCATCGAATAAACATTAAAAGATCATTCTGAGTGGTGACTTGCATAAATTAAAGAAACTTTTTCTTCTCATGATATAAAAATGAAGAAAATATCAGAATTGAAGCATTCGATCCAGCCTAATAAAATCAAAAGGCCTGAGTTGAAATTATCCACACTTATGTCAATAATTAGATGCCAGACTTATGAGATCCTTAAATTACAATGACAGATACTGGCTGACCTAGTATTTGACAAAGCATTATCTCTACTAAGCCACTTTTTTATGCCTAAACCCCTAATGATAATACAGAGTTATCATTTCAATCTTTGTATCCAAGGGAAAGGAGATAAACCTAATGATTTTGCTGTTAGAATTCTTTTATTAGCATGATAATGTGATTTTAAAGACTTCCTTAATGAATCTCTAGGAAATCATTTAATCTGCGGGGTGAGCAATCATAATCTTAGAATCAGGCTCCTAATAGATTCTGACATAACCTTTGAATTCACTTGTGTCTCAAGCAAATCTAGCAGAATCAACAGATAGCCAAGCAAAGCTATTGGAAAAAAATGAATTATAATACTCAAAGCATTGAGCAGAACACCAGGTTGGTCAAGCAACCAGCAGACAGCTCAAAGAAATCAACAACAATGAACAATAAGTGTTGCTACAGATGTAATATATCAATACATGTACACACAGAATGTCCACACTACTATACAGTGTACACATTGCAAGTATATTGGTTAAACAAAAACTGCTGTTTTAAAAGGAAACAAGTAGCTAATGAAAGAATGGATGAATCCATTCCAAAAGGCAAAAAATGCAATTTAAAGTCAAAAAAAAAAACCAATTGCTTGCATAAACAATGTGAGAAACAATGATTCTGTTTCAAACATGCGGGTCGCAATGGAACAGAATAAAACAGGCAAAACTCTCCATACAATAGTGCCACTCAGTGCAAGCCAGAAATGGTGATCATGTGATGTTTAATGGAACTGAACACAGGATCTGCAGTATCCACAGTGTCAAATAAGATATTGTCTATCAATAATAAGGGTAAAAAATTTCAGCTGCATCTTGTCAACAAAACAAAAACTAATTACCAACGCAATCCAGTAGCATTCTTAAGTCACACAAGAATGAAGGTTACAATGACCAATAGAAATAAATATTTGTCTCTTGTATCTGCTAATAAGCAGAGAATTGATTAGAACATGACTGGTTCATTCATTTAGGTTTTACAGTGACTAAAGTGAACGAGCTCACAACAATAAATTCAAACAAGGTCTGCCCAGAAGTAATTAATCCAGGTTTGAGGCCTAAAATAATTCACAAGACTAAGAGTACAAAAAATCAGATAGGGTACTCATGTTCTATGCTACATGTTTAGGGAAACCATCAAATGAATTCCAGAAGTTATGATCTAAGTCAAAACATAACAAGCAGTGGTAAAGGCATATATAGGGCTTCAAACAGTAGTGATTGAAACAGCTGATGGACAACAACATCATTGCCAAAGAAAAAATTAGATTAATCAACCTTCAGTTTCAAGAACTCCAAACTATGACAACAATGGACATGTTGAGAACATTAACAAGCCAGAAACAACAATGTGAAGATGACTTTCAATGCACTTGCATGATTATGTTCACCAAGGCTAATTTTAGCCAGGGGAAGGAAAGTCATATCTTACCTTGCCTTTAAATAATGACTAGTCCAGGTTCCTTTCTTATTACAATCAGATTGAGTATCCAGTGTCACTAACCAATGCGTGTACACATGATCAATAGGAAATGATGCTCACTGAATCTGAATGTTTCCATGAAGTTTGGAGATATGGCAATAAATAGCCAGCCTTTTTGAAGGTAAGATCAGAGAACAATTGTTAAACCTGAATAACAGTAGCCTGGTTCTCCCTATACAGTCAAAGGAAACTCCTGCTATCCTAAACAGAAGTGATAGTTCTCCAGGTTATAGCTATTTAAACTAATGTTTGCATAGTGAGGCAAGTGCCCATTAGGATTAAAAGCTTCCAAAACCAAAGCCAACTCAAGGCAAGCTGTTGTTACAATCAGAAGAGTCAACATATCTATCTATTCATGAGGCAGCCTGTCTAGTACAACTAGAAATGAGTAGAAATCTGTAAGAGCTTGTACAGTCCTTCTTCAACAGCTCACCCTAAAACTGGGAATTATACTCCACCAACAGTAGCAAACAGAGTATAGCTATCTATAAATAACAATTGTAAATTGAGTGTATGTTTGTATATATATATATATTGTAAACTTATATTTTAGTGTAAAATATAAAGATTGATAGAACTGGTTTAACATTTTTTTTTTCTTCTTGGTGATTTGATTGCCTTGGTTTGCATTCTGAACAGACTATTTACTTGCATTCAAAATAATTAATTGGTGAGAATAAGTAATATTTTGCCTTGCTTAGTGCCTGTATTATTTTAAGGTATTTAAAATTGCTCTTTTCCATCCACTGATTTGGGTCAAATATGTTTAACCTGTAATGTGATTAAAAATAATAATAATTCTTATTTCTTTAAAATAATCTTAGAAATTATTTTCATTTAATTCAAAAGCCATTTATTTAACTAGTTTTTAATTATTAGATAAAAATATAATAAACACGTGTGCATTTCAGTGTTATAGCATTCTTTTATTATTAAGAGACAAAATGGTGTAAGAATAAAATGTAAGCAAAACATGTTCAACATATTTAAAAATAATTGACAAGCAAACAGATTAAGCAAGAATTCTCATATGAATTTAAATATAAAATGGTGATATTTAATAATAGTATGAATTGCTGAATTTAAAGAGACTGTTCAAGTCTGCCGGTCATTAAATCAAATCAAATCAAATCGCTAATAATTTGCTCAATATCTACATTTGAAATATGTCAGAACATTTAACTTAAAAAGTAGAATTAATAGCAGAAGGTCAGTATGTTTTGGAATATTTTATTGCATGCAAACTGGCAACATTAAATAAATCTTTTAATTGCAGATGTTTTTCGGACATGAAAACCTTACTTTTAAAAAAAAAAGGGGGAGTTTAAAATTAAATTTAAATTTTAAATTTTATTGAAACGCTACTTTAATGGTTCTGTGGTTCTGCATATCATTTAAATAATAAAGAATTGACTATCTTATCTGAACGTATACTGCCAGTAATGTATTTACTATTTAATTTGTTTACTACTTGAATAATGGTTACAGCCTTTTAACAATTAACTAAAAATATTTTCTGATTTCAATCGCCAATAATGTAATAATTATTAAATTATTTTGCTCTAATTGTTATTCCTAGATTTAAATGTAGATAGATAAATTAATATCAGAAACTTAGAACTGCTAGATAAAAATGTAGAATTTAATAACTTATGAAGAACATTTTCATTTAAACTCTACATGTCATGCTTTTGGAATTATCTCATATTCATAAAATCCACGTAAAATTCATTAATTTACAAGTACTCATAATAACTAGAACAAACGGATATAATCACATTTATGGAATTCGGCTATAATTTATAATTATTACTTTGTGTAATGTGTATTTATTGTTCAAGACATTTTATATTGATTTCATGGATAATATTTAATATTCTAAAAATGTTGTATATTTTTATTTATGTATTTGAGTAAGAATGAATTAATTTTAATTTTATTGTTATATGAACTTATATGTGATGTTCATGATTTATACTTTTACTATGTTTAAATTAAATTCATGGGATTGAATAGAATATTTGTTTGAGGAAATAAATAGCGCTTGCAAAAAGCTTAAGAATTACTAATAAATTTATGGTGTGTGAACCTCTCACGAAGTGTCTTATGAGTCTTTCCAGGGTCTGTTCCTATACTCATGTCACTTGTATTACATTGTTACTATGTTTATATTTTATGCAAGATAAATCAGTATATTAGTTGTCCTTATTATTGAAACACTTTTCATTATGTATGAACCCACATCTGCTAAAATGCTGGTGTTTTTCTGAATTGTCAGAATAACTGAGGAGGATGATTTTGCACTTTAGATATGAAGTAAATATTTATACTGCTTTATAATGTTACAGGGAATTAGTCTACACTGGTGATTAATCCGCAGAATAATTATTTGCCACTTTCTGTATTTTTACACTCATTCCTATGCTGGTGGTTAATCCGTGGAATTGTGTAATTATATTTGTTACTTCATGATGATGTATAAACCCACAGGGCACTCAGTGTTGTATCATTCCTATGTGTAGATGAATGTATCCACAAGAATATCATCTTATTTCATAAATGTAAGTTTGGGCAAAGTATTTTGTATAATTATGCTAAAATCATCTTCTTCCATCTATAAGTATAACTTATAAGTTCAGTCATAAAGTGTAGCAGGGCATCTTATCTAAATTATCCTCATAATGATTAACTGTTTGTTAATTAATATTTTATCTGAACTGAAGTTTGAATTTTCACTTTGGTTTAGCATTGCATTATAGTTAAATCCTGCAAATATAATATTATTTATTATATTATTATAGGTTTATAGTATAGGTTTATTGTTTCTGGAACTGACACATTAGGTATTTCATGATTTGATGTTGAATTTCAGTATAGTTTCCTCAAGGCAGAAATTAGATCAAATTATAATAAAATTTATGATTAGGCTTTTATAAAACTGTGCCTATGATATATTTATTGAAGGAAACAAATTGAATGATATTTTATTTATTTATTTGTTTATTTATGTATCAATTTATTATATTAAACGTCCTACATCAATTATTTGTTAATCATAAAATTGTAAATAAATATTAATTTATAATTAAACTTACTGTGTCGTTGCTATTTGTCATTCATAAAAACAGAAATCCTATATCTTGAACAGAGCATAAATTGGAGTACATGCTGTTATCAGTATGACATAAGAGTTTTAGTAATATTCTGAGAAAACATTTGAATGCTTTTGTTCTCGGTAGTTTATGATGTATAAGGTACAATAAAATCCCATTTGCCTTTTCCGTCACCTTAGCTTTACGTTGTTGATTCTAGTACATGATACAAAATTGATTGATTTTATAAACTTATAAACAGATTTATCAGGTAATGCTATGATTAAATTTATTTGCTTAATGTTATAATTGTCATTCATCAATATAACAAGAGTCTCACTGCTATTTATTAAATTATAAATTTAAGTTTATAAAGAAAGAACCCAAGTTTTTTGTGCTTATTATTATTGCAAAGCTCATACCTAGACTAGCATTTGTACCAAAACCATATATGACACTCTTAAAGAATAATCTTTAGTAGTTCCACAAATTATATAATCTTGACCATGGTCTGCCATAAGGTCTCATGCAATGAAAAATCGCAGATTAAAGTTTTGAAGGATAGTAAAATTACATACTTATAATTTGTCTAATGTACTGTTCACATATTGCTATGATAGGTCTGCGCAGTGTACCTTGGCCGTGACCAGATTATATCATAACAATTCATGTTATATCATTAATTTTGTTTGTTCTGACCTAACCAAACTTTTCGGTTACAGTTTTTAGCATGCAATGTGGTAAGTTTGATTACTTATGTTCACCACATGTGCTCCAGATTTTGTTTACGGTTTTTGGCGCAATGTGGTAGGCTCAAATACTTAGATTTGCTACATGTGCTCAGACTTCAGTTACAATTATATATTGTAACCAAAATCTGGAGAACATGTGGTGAACATAAGTAATCAAGCCTGCCACATTGCATGCCAAAAAACTGTAACTGAAAGTCTGATCAGGTCACAACAAGTGAAATTATTTGTATAATATGAAATTGTTATGGTCTAATCTGGTTGCAGCCAGGGTACACTATGAAGACCTATCGTAACAGTATGTAGGATTACATTATATTACTTAAGACAAATTATACTTCTGTAACTTTTATTATCCTCCAAAATCTTAATCTACAATTTTCATTGCATGAGATCTTATGGCCAACCATAGACAAGATAGCATAATTTGTGGAACTATTAAAGATTATGAATTTTAGGATGACATATATGATTTTGGTACAAATGCTCATCTAGGTATGAGCTTTGCAATAATAAAAAGCATGGAAAACTTGGGTTCTTTTCTTATAAACTTAAATTTATAATTTAATAAATAGCAGTGAGACTCTTGTTATGTTTGATGAATTACAATTATAACACTAAGAAAATAAATTCAATCATAGCATTATTTAGTAAATTTGTTTATAAGTTTATAAAATCAATCAATTTTATATCATGTACTAGAATCAACAAAGCAAATCTAAAGTGATGAAAAAGGCAAATGGGATTTTATTGTACCCCACACATCATAAACTACCGAGAACAAAAGCATTCAAATATTTTCCCAAAACATTACTAAGACTCTTAAATGTCATATTGCCAACAGTATACCCTAATGTATGGTCTTTTCAAGATATAGGATTTCTGGTTTTATGAATGACAAATAGCAAAGGCACATAAGTTTAATTATAAATTAATATTTATTTACAAATTATTATCAACAAATAATTGATATATGATGTTTTAATATAATAAATAAATACATAAATAAACAAATAAATAAATAGATTATCATTCCATTTGTTTACTTCAATAGATATATCATAGGCACAGTTTTATAAAAACCTAATCATACATTTTATTATAATTTGATTTAATTTCTGCCTTGAGGAAAATACTGGAATTCAACATCAAATCATGAAATACTTAATGTGTCAGCTCCAGAACCAATGAACCTATACTATAAACTTAGTATATTATATTTGCAGGAATTAGCTACAATGCAATGCTAAACCAAAGTGAAGATTCAAATTTTAGTTAAGTTAAAATATTAATTAACAAACATGTAATACATTATGGAGATAATTTAGATAAGATGCCCTACTACACTTTATGACCAAACCCACAGGTTATACCTATAGATGAAAAAAAAAAAGATTTTAGCAACATAGCGCAAAGACTTTGCCCAAACTTACATTTATAAAGTAAAATGATATCCCTGTGGATGCAAACATCTACACATAGGAATACTGAATGCCCTGTGAGTTTATACACCACCATAAAGCAACAAATATAATTACACAATTCCGCAGATTAACCACCAGCGTAGGAATGAGTGTAAAAATACAGAAAGTGGCAAATAATTAATCTGCGGATTAACTACCAGCACTGACTAATGCCATTTAACATTGTAAAGCAATATTAATATTTACTTCATATTTAAAGTGCAAAAATCATCCTCCTCTGTTATTCTGACAATTCAGAAAAACACCAGCATTTTAGCAGATGTGGGTTCATACATAATGAAAAGTGTTTCAATAATAAGGACAACTAATATACTGATTTATCTTGCATAAAATATAAACACAGTAACAATGTAATACAAGTGACATGAGTATAGGAACAGACCCTGGAAAAACTCATAAGACACTTCATGAGAGGTTGACACACACCATAAATTTATTAGTAATTCTTAAGCTTTTTGCAAGCGCTATTTATTTCCTCAAACAAATATTCTATTCAATCCCATGAATTTAATTTAAACATAGTAAAAGTATAAATCATGAACATCACATATAAGTTCATATAACAATAAAATTAAAATTAATTCATTCTTACTCAAATACATAAATAAAAATATACAACATTTTTAGAATATTAAATATTATCCATGAAATCAATATAAAATGTCTTGAACAATAAATACACATTACACAAAGTAATAATTATAAATTATAGCCGAATTCCATAAATGTGATTATATCTGTTTGTTCTAGTTATTCTGAGTACTTGTAAATTAATGAATTTTACGTGGATTTTATGAATATGAGATAATTCCAAAAGCATGACATGTAGAGTTTAAATGAAAATGTTCTTCATAAGTTATTAAATTTTACATTTTTATCGAGCATTGTTCCAAATTTATAATATCCCGGCTATATTAATTTATCTATCTACATTTAAATCTAGTAATAATAATCAGAGCAAAATAATTTAATAATTCAACATTGTCGATAGAAATCAGAAAGTAGTTTTAGTTAATTGTTAAAAGGCTGTAACCATTATTCAAGTAGTAAACAAATTAAATAGTAAATACATTACTGGCAGTATACGTTCAGATAAGATAGTCAATTCTTTATTATTTAGTTATTGATACACAGAAACATTAAAGTAGTGTTTCTGTTATATCCGCAAGAATGTCTGTGCGGTCAGCAAATAATTATATTTCTACAGTTCGCTAAAGTTCAATTCCCACGCTGCTCTCTTGCAACAAATGCTCTCCAACGAACAGTCTGCAACGGATGCTCTGAAACAGATGCTCTGCAACGAATGCTCTCCAACAAATGGTCTGCAATGAATGCTCTCCAACGAATGGTCTGCAATGAATGCTCTCAATATCTCTGCTGCAGTCTCCCCATCTCTGTGGGCTCTTTCAGCTACACTCATGGATTACATTTCCACTGGGCGCTGGTCATTTACCTCAAGCACTGACGCGAGATATCTCTACTGTAGTTGTACTCAAATCACTGCCTACTCAAAACTGCTTACACTGCTCTGCTCTTGCAAGCTGTTATACCGTCTTTCTATGGCTCTCTGATAACTGCAACAATTAATACACCATCCAATAAGGTATCGTCTCTTATCCAGAAATATTTGCAATCAGCAAATATCTCTTGGAATTGTCGATCGCCATTACATCAATGCCTTAATTAAATTCTACAGTTATCAGTGCGCGATCTAAAACAACCTCTCGAATAAATTCTAGTTTTTTCTGGAGTGCACAAACATGTCTGCCATTTTTACAAAACACTACAGTTTCAATAAAATTTAAATTTGATTTTAAATCTCGTCTTTTTTTTTAAAAGTAAAGTTTTCATGTCCAAAAACCTCTGCAATTAAAATATTTATTTAATGTTGCCAGTTTGCATGAAATAAAATATTCAAAATCATACTGATCTTCTGCTATTAATTCTACTTTCAAAGTTAAACATTCCAACATATTTCAAATGTAGGTATTGAGAAAGTTATTAGCGATTTGATTCCCTAGTTAGCAGACTTGATCAGACTTCTTTAAATTCAGTCACTCCTACCATTAAAATATCACAATTTTGTATTTTGATTCATATGAAAAATTTTTGCTTAATCTGTTTGCTTATCAATTATTTTTTTTAAGTATTCGTAACATGTTTTGCTTACATGTTATTCTTACACCATTTTGTCTCTTAATAATCACATGAATGCTCTTTTACACTGAAGTGCAAAAGTGTTTATCATATTTTATCTAATGATCAAGAATTAGTTAAATAAATGGTTTTTGAATTAAATGAAAATAATTTCGAGGATTATTTTGAATAGTAAGGATTGTTATTATTTTTAATCATACTTTATTAAACTTGATGTATGCTGTTGATTTCTTACAGGTTAAACATATTTGACCTAAATCAGTGGATGGAAAAGAGCAATTTTAAATACATTAAAATAATGCAGGCAATAAACGAGGCAAAATATTATGTATTCTCACCAATAAGTTATTTTGAATGCAAGTAAATAGTCTGTTCAAAATGCAAACCAAGCCAATCGAATCACCAAGAAGAAGACAGAGAAATTTTTAAATCAGTTCTATCAAGCTTTATATTTTACACTAAAATATAAGGTTACAGTATATATATATATATTGTGCCAGACTGTATATAATGCCCTTGCACAAAATGGCTGCTGCTGAGGATTCAGCACAGCTAATCTTTCTAATATTAAACTTATATAATTTGAATATGTCAAATAGATCGTAATGATATATATTGTAAATATTTATATATGTTGCATAAATAACTACAAGTGTATATTATATGTATTAATAAACTTTTATGCACACAACAAAGCTACATATAGTTGTGTTATATTATTATTTATGAGTTCGTAAGACTTGTTTTATTGTCTATAAAAGAACATAAAATAATAATAAAGAGAAAACTAATCGTTTGTAGCAACATTTGTTTACGTGTTGGAACTTTTTTTTTATTTATATAAATGTATTTTTATTTTATTTCTAAAAATATTTTTTTAATAGAATTTAAATTTTTGGTTGTATTCTCATCCTTAGTGTTTGCCTAGAGATGGCGTTGATGCTAATCGAAAACATATACATATAACGATTCCGGGGCCCGACCTAAATGATCAATTTGATCTAAAAAGATCTGATTTCTTAGATTTGTAATAAAATATTCTACTAACTAATACTATTATATGATGTTAGATTTTTTTCATTTTTGTAAATGTTTATTAATCTTATCTTGTTTTTGAGTTTGTGTGTCTTTTTAAAGTTACGGTGTTTTTCTAATTTTTTTTTTTTGGACTTTATGTGTGTCTTTTTAAAGTTACGGGTTTTTTTTTTTTGCAAGAGTAAATCAATACTTTTATTCAAAAGCAAGACGTAATAAGTAAATGTTTATTAATCTTATCTTGTTTTTGAATTTGTGTGTGTGTCTTTAAAGTTACGGGGCTTTTTCTAATATTTTTTTGGGGACTTTATGTGTGTCTTTTTAAAGTTACGGTACTTTTTTTTTTGCAAGAGTAAATCAATCATTTGATTCAAAAGCAAGACGTAATAAGTCAATTTTTATTAATCTTAGATTGTTTTTGAGTTTGTGTGTGTGTCTTTAAAGTTAGGGGGCTTTTTCTCATTTTTTTTTTTGGGCTTTACGTATGTCTTTTTTTAAAATTACGGTATTTTTGGTCAAGAGTAAAAATCAATTATTTTTATTAAAAAAGCAATACGTAATTCTAAATCTATCAAAAGAAACGTCATTTATATACTACAATTTAGAATTGATACCCGACTACTATTAGTAAGGACCGTCATTGAAAGATTCAATTGAAAAATGATACCCGACTAATTTCCGTTTTCTTTTTTTTTTTGGGGGGAGACAGTAATGAATCAGAAAGTGGGTTGTTTTTGTTAACTCTGTCTATATAAAAAGGGTACCGTTATTGAAATACTAAATTTAAAAATGATAGCCGACTAATTTGCGTTTCTTTTGACAGTAATTAATCAGAAAGTGAGTTTCTTTTTTTTTTTTTGGTAAATCTTGTGTATATATGTAATAAAAAAATACCGTAATTCAAATACTCCATTGAAAAAAACCAAACCCCGTTGAATTTGCTTTCTTTTTTTTTTTTTTAAGACAGTAATTAAGCAGGAACTGGGTTGTTTTTGTTAGTGTGTAGATATAAAAACTAAACTTATTTTGAAATAATAAATGTAACAAAAAAAAAATAATAATAATACCCGACTAATTTTCTTTTTTTGGACAAGTAATTCCTAATAATTAGACACTGGGTTGTTTTTGTTTGTGCGTATATATATATAGCAAAAGTAACTTGTCACGGACGAATTCTCGCGAAAATGGTACTTTCGCGTGATCCTTAAATTTTTTTTCCATTTCGCACCCTTAAAAGCAATTTTTGAGGGTTACCCATTCGTAATGGAATCTTCAGGACATTATTACTAAACTTACAACAGTAAAGTAAGTTACAACACATTAAAAAAAAAAGACGTCTTATCAAATTTTAAAAATCTACGACTGCTTCAAATACACACACTCTCACACGAAACTACAGACAAAACAGATATTCTACTATTAAGAGAAAATGATGAACAAAATCAACTACTATGGCAGCCAATCATAGGCATTTATTTCTCTTTGCTTTTAGCATAGAAAAAAAGCCATAACCGGCAGCCGTAGGGAACTCTTTGTGTTTTATTGTAGAAAGAAGTCTCATTTGTGTTGGCTTCTGTCGCCGTCACCTCCTCCATCCAACATAACGTGAGGACTTTTCTGCATTTATAACGTAGAAAATTTCCTCTTTTGTTGGGTGAAGGCCAGTGAAACGGTATATTTCTAGGAATTTACCTAGAAATAGCAACATCTTGAGGCGAACACCAAGGATGAGAAAACAACCAAATTTTTTATTCATTATAGTTGGGTTTGTAATTAATTAATCCTGAATTATGAAAAATTTTTGTAAATGGTAATTTACTTTCAAAAAAAAAGGGAGGGAAAGAAAAGATATTTTTGTATTAAGAGAAATTTTTTCTTTTTGTTTGTTTGTAAAGATAAAATCAAAAGTTGTTTTTATCTAGAGAATGAATGTATAATGAGTGATCTAATAAACCAAAATGGAGAATTATAATTTCCAAAATTAGAAAAAGGTATACTTTAAAACATAAAATGAAAAGTAATGTACATAAAGTATAAGTAATGAGTTGTTGGCTGATGCAATAGTTCATAAGGAGGTATTGAAATTAGGCAGATGGGTGGACCATGTGAGCTACCTACCAGGTGTGAAGAGTTGAGTTAAATAATCAGACTATCTATTTTTGCGGAGAGTTCAGTTGGTTCTTACTTGTCCAAGTGGTCTGTCTATTGATCATACATTATATTTTGTTCCTGCTATCATCATTTGAGAGCAAAAGACAGATGAAATAATAGTTCAAATTTAATCATTCATATGCGGAGTTGCTATTAAAGAAATCATGGGAATTGTCGAAACTAAATCAAGAAAATGGAGAATAACCATTTCTATCATAACTGCAGCTATGGACCTCCAAGGGAAGGATGCCATTGTTAGCAACAAATTGTTTCTCAATCTTGGAAAACCATACTAGAAACCTTTAAGCTGGATTTGATTCATAATTTACAATCTGATGAAATTATAAGTAAAGCCAATTTTCTATGGTAAAGTCTGCCATGGGAAATATACATACATGAAAACTATAGCCAAGTACCTTAGAAGAGATACCAGATCGACATGGCCTTAATATTTTTTTCAAGATTATTTGACAATCATGGAGTAGAGTACTAGCAACAGTACACCCGCCCATTAATCCTGAAGCCCAGAAATGATTTAAGAGAAGCCAGCGCACTCTGATGGAAGAAAGACTCTACCATGTATATTGGTGAAAGAAAGTCCTATCCATCCCCTTGAGTGGTGATATGATCTGCTTTGAAGTCCAACACGAATGGAAGTCAGAAGCTCAGATGAGTGTAAATTTTGTTTCTACAAATAATTTATTTTGTCTTTGCTTATTTGTATATTATAACTGTTGAAATGGTAACCTCCTAATCTCTTGCCATTTCATCATCAACCTAATAGCCCACTCATCTGTGCCAGGTTCGAAACTCATTTACACAGTTATATATTTAAAATTAAGCTAAAATTTGTTATCATGGCTGTCTAAACAGCATTATATATTTACATATAAAAAAAATCTATAATTAAATAGGATTGATAGAATTATAGGGTATTATTATTAGTATCTCGTAATATTTTAATAAAACGATTTATAATGTTAAGTAATGACAGGAGTCAATTTATTAATAAATTTATCATTTTAATTCGTATGTGGATATATAATCCAACCTATATTTATGAAGTATATAGGGGTGGCATGATTTAAAACATGTTAAATATATTATGTTGATTTAAAATATTAAAAGATATGTAAGATATTTTAAACAAGTTTGATTTAAAATATGTTAAAAGGTTTATTTCATATATGTTGAAAAGTTTTCTTTAAAAATTAAATGTTTTTTTTTTTTAGAATTAAAAGTGTTGGTTAGTAACAGATTTTGTTGTAAACAAGAATGTAATTAACGGCCGCATCTGCCTTAGGTCAAATTAAAAATCATTTTAAAAATCTGGTGAATTGAAATTGTGCCAGATAAAAGTTAAGCTATTTGGCAACCTTAGTAATTAAAATTGTTTACAACAAAATGGTTTCATAATAGCCATAAGAAAAGTTATAACTATGATACCTTAGTAATTTATCGATAGATTTGAAATCAAAATTGTATGATTTTGGAAAATTTAATTAAAATTTAGAATTAAGGAAAATTTATAACACCTCAGAAACTTATCAGAAGATTTGAAATCAAATTCCATGATTTGTAAAATTAATTAAAATGTATAATCCTGGGGCAAAGTAAATTCTTAATAAGTGTTAAGGCTGATAAGGGGAACATAAATAGGCCACGTTTTGAGCTTTAAAAAGAAGAGACTGCATTTTGAATAGCGTTTGCCATCAGAATCTAAGTTAGTTTTAGAACTGAAATGTTGGGCTAGAAGGGCGGTCTTGGCTGTCACTTCATAGTCAGGGCAATGGGTTTGCTTCCATCCATCACCGTCACAACCAGCATGTCACCATAAGATCTACAGCCTAACCATGAAAAGAAGAGGATGCCGCAAGCCATCCAAAAAGCTCACCAAACTCCAGCTCAAGCACCTGCATTAATAACCAGTAAATTATCTTCAAGCTGCAGAGATCTGTGTTAATTTTGTGTTAATTCTATACCACCTCCTTAAACTCTTAAATCTTGAATTCAAGTTAGTTAATTAATAATAACTAAATGTAAATTTTTCTAAATGCTAAAGTTTCTCAATTTCTATTTTATCAAAATCTTTAAATGACCTACTTGTTTTTAAAAATTTCTTTCATTAAGAAAATGAATTAATATTTTCCTAATTAAAAACTATATCACTGCGGTTATGTCTATAGTTATTTCTTAATTACTTGGTTTAAAATATTTATTGTATTATATGCTGATGCTTCGAAACAGCGAGCACTAAATTTCAATATTTTAAGAAGAGAATAATTAAAACATCTTCATGTAATTATTTTATATCCTTATCTTTCCGTGCGCTGTTTCAAAACCCTCTTATGTAAATAGTAACGACGCGCTCTGCACTTGTTATCATTTTGTTATTTTGATTAGTAATTATTTGATTTTAAATTTGAAATGTGGCTTGTTTCAGTCAGAAATTAATCTTTAACTTATTTTATACTAAGAAATAGACTAGCCTTGAAAAATATTTATAAATATATTTGCTAATTTATTTATTTATAAAATCCCTCCAAATATACTTTCTCTCCTTTTAAAGTATTAATTATTTGATAAATAACTAATTGGATTGAAGTGGAAAAGTAAAGAATATATATAACTATTCCCATCTATAGCATATATTTATTATCATGCTACATAAGAGTTGGCTTCTATTGATCAAGCTAATAAGCTACATTCTTGTATATGGAATAATAAATTTATAACAATTCTTTGCTTGGCGGATGTGATTTACTTCTTTAGTTAACTATTTTCTCGTTTTGCTGCCACATACATATTTCTTATTAAGATGGAGCCTTGGTTAACCGAGCTCATCTTCCTTTCATAGGGTAGAGCAGTCATGAAACCCAAGTTTAAGCCCAGGTCAGCACGTAAGTCACCTGCCACTTCTGAACTAAATATTACTTCATCATGCAGCATAATGATCGATCCCAGGGTACGAGTGTTCAGCGCAAGAACCCCTGATCTATCAATCTATCCACAGAGTGGCCCCTGCCATTGTTATTTTCCAGTGCTATAGTGCATTGGTACATCTAGAGCAGCCAACTCTATCTCCTTATTATGTTACTTTCAGCAATTATCTGAGATACTCTTGAAAGCCACGTTCAATCTAAGTTAATGTAACTGATTCTAGGCTGAATGAAAAGATATAAAGATGGATAAGTAATGTCCATTGTAAGTGCTAATCAAGGCTTAGTCAAATTACTTGTATACAGCCACAAATTAAGAGGAGTTGGCATATTTTTCTCTATAGACATGATGTAGTGCTGATTTATCTATATATTGCTATAATTAATTTATAAGATGAAAACCTGCTAAATTCATCTTACTTAAAGCATAATAATTATTTGCCTCAATATCTTTGTAATTGACTCTGTATGAAGAAAATACATGAACACTCTTCAGCACCAAATGTCTGCGTGCATTTTTATGCACTGTATAAATTCATTATATATGTTTTTAAATTTTGACTTATCAAAAGTAATGATGATTTATTTATATGCTGCTATCAGTAATTTATAAGATGAAAACCTGTTAAATTCATCTTATTTACAGTGTAATAATTATTTGTCTCAATATCTTTGTAATTGACTCTGTACGAAGAGAATACCTGAACACTCTTCAGCCATTAAATGCCTGCATGCATTTTCATGTATTATATAAGTTCTGATATATTTTTGATTTATTGAAGGAAATAAAGGTATAGTTAAAGTAACCTAGTCCATTCTCAGTCTCATTATTCAATCCAATTCTAATTATTAATAATATATATTTAAAATCTATGCATTAATAAAGACTCCATTAATCAATTATACGTTAGATGTAATCAATAATAGCAATATTAATCATGAGACTTGTTACTTCTCCCTGACCTATGTCAGCCATGAATAAAATGTTATACTATGTGTAATTTCAAGGTGGTCATTCATAGGGTCTTGAGTCTTGGAATACTGGCTTACGAGACTCGGGACATCATAATCCGAGTCTGGTCAGTTTCAGAGCTTTTGCTTGGACTCTGGATTCTGTTACATGAATGTACAAACTTGACCATTACACTATAAATCCTTTTATTTAATCTTTTGGGAATATGTAAAATATTAGATAGTACTGACAAGTATGTCTAACCTAGATCTGTCACATGCAGGATCCTTCTATTGCCTAAGCCCTTTAAATCAATACGGTGACACCTCATCTTGAGTGTCCTATGTCCATATTCTTTATGCATAATTCTTATGTTTCCAAAATAAAGAGACATCGATGTTTGTCATATATAAAATATAATTTAAGCACGAGAATATTGATGTGCCCATAATGTTAATATTTATAAATCAAACGAATAGACTTTAGACATACTTGTAAACCTTGAATTATTTTCCATTTTGAATATGTTTATTGTATATATTTGATTTATTAGTTTGTTACTTTTAAAGTGGGAAGAGGAGTATAGACCACACCCATTATGCGATCATTTTAAAATAGTTTCTTTTTAAAAAAAAGAAAAAATATATATATTTTTCATGTCTGTTCATTTTCTATAAATAAATATCCAATGTGATCAATCAATGTCACATTATGTAAGCCAAAGGCTATAATTTCAATAATTGAAAGCATAAATATAAAATGTTCCATTATTTAAAATATTAACAATAATTAATTTATTTTTATATGTACTTGGTGGTGGGAAATGGGGAAAAAAAAATATTTCATATTTAAACCATTTACCACAGAATTTATTTAGTTTGATAAATTACCTACCTTGTAGTATATAACTATAATTATTCAAGCACAACTGCTCCCAAAAGCTGTAATACAAATACAAATAGCTAACTAAAATATTAAAACAGCTGAGCGCTTTCAAAGGATCTTGCCTTCATAATCATAGCTTGCTTATGTTTAAATTTATGAAAATATGCTAATTCCATCTTTTTGATAGAGAAAAACACACATAAATTATCGGGTCTAGCATCTTTTTTGCATAGAAACAGATTGTTGTGTAAAATCGAGGCAGATGCAAAAACAAATGTAGCAGAATATAGAAATGATCTACTGAATTTAGGCTTCAGACAATCCATCATCGACAAAAAAATCTCACACATTCAGAATAAACCTCTCAACTCTCACGCCAAACAGGATAAACCCAGGTTATTACTTCCATACATACCCAATTTACACAAGAAACTACATTCCATCTTTAACAACAAATATCAGCTCTGTTTTCGAACCCCTCCAAATTCTAACAATCTTATTAACAATACCAAAGATCAAACTCCACTGTTACAGACCCCCCATACAGTATACAACATTGCTTGTCCAAATAACTATTTCAAAGGCACATATTATGGGGAAAGCAGGGCATCTCTGGCCACACGGTTGGCACAACACAGGTATTCGTACAATAGAGCTCGCAACGATCCTTCTACTTATTCAGTTTTTTATCAGCACCAGTGCACAAGTCACCATGAGTGCATTCCGGACAATCCTACCATCGTATGTAGAGAGACATGACCTCAAAAGAAAGATCAAAGAGGCTTTATTTATCTCTCGCGACAGCGATGCCATAAACAGGAAGGACACGTGTTTTTCTCTATCAAAAAGATGGAATTAGCATATTTGCATAAATTTAAACGTAAGCAAGCTATGATTATGAAGGCAAGATCCTTTGAAAGCGCTCAGCTGTTTTAATATTTTAGTTAGCTATTTGTATTTGTATTACAGCTTTTGGGAGCAGTTGCGCCGCACACGCACTTGTGCTTGTATACATACATTTCCCAAAAGTAAAATTATTTAACTTAATCGAACTATAATTATTATAATTGGAGAACTGAAACACCTATTAACCTGAGATAGGAGAAAATAAACCAGATAATGAGTTAGTTATTGGGATAACTTACCAGGGAGTTGGATTGTTTCACTCTTATGTCTGTACTTATTACTCTATTAAGGCATATGATAGTACTCATCTATATTTGCACTCTCTCAGAAAAGAAAAAGGGAATCATTAATAAATTTCTTTATTGGGGTGGTGTGTAAAGGCTGGATCAGAATATTCCAGTACTTTCAAAGGTATGCAAAGCCAAAGAAATGTGACCAACATGTAGATAATCGGACAATAGTGAAATATTTAAGAAGGAAGATTTCAATTTACCTAATTTAGGTTGAATCTCTTTCCTCTAATAATTATTTTGAAATATTTTTTATATTTAGCCAACAAAATTTTTTAGGGAATTATTATCGACCTTTCACTTAATAACATATGTCACTTCATGCTTGGTGTGTTTGTAGGTCAAATATATATATATATATGACTGGAGTAGAAAGTTTTGGACCGGTACAGAAAATGGCACCAAATGTGAAAGGCACGAACTAAAACTACAAATAGGGAGTGAAATGAAAAAAATATATAGCGCAAATGAAAACTATGTAAATCTACATTAAAGATTTTTTTGCTTACAAAAATGTTTTGTAGCAAACAATGCGGTTGTAAATAATGTTCAGCTTCAACATTTAGTTGAAAGAATTTAATAAATATAGGTGTAGATCTGCAGACATAGAAGATATTGAAGATAAAAATTAGAGATATTATATTGATTTAGGATTGTGGGTGTATAGTTAAAATAGGGCATGTGTAAAAAAAATAATAATAATAAAACTTTTTTTCTCTCTCGTGAGTAATAGCGAACCAAAATATATGTGAGAATCAGGGAAATGTGGCTGGAATATGGTAAGAAATTGAAGAAACAAAGGGCAAATAGAAAGGGATTGAGCATAAGGCATGGTGTACTGTACATGTTTATCATACAATTTAAATAGTATAGAACATATATATAGGTATTTCTGAATTTGTGACGAGGTAATTATGTGAATTAAAATTACTTAGGAATACAATTTCATAATATAGAATGAATATATATTTCAAAAATCATGTACAAAAAAAATATAATAAATTTAAATTATTTTAATAATACCAATTAATGTTGACAAGATTCCAAAAGAAAAAAACAAGCAATCTTTGAATAATGGAATGGGGGATTTGACAAATTTGTAAGTTCCAGAAGAAAACTAGCGAGCAGGGTATTGATAATTGCCAAAATGAACCAAGAAAGGAAGATGAAAGCCTAAGGGCAATGATGGAAGAAATGTAAAAGAGGAGATAGCTAAAATGTTAAAAGAAATAGAAGAGTGGAAAAGAGAGATGTCTAACTGGACTATGGTGATAAATAAACATAGATGAGGTGAGAAGTGAAATATTAAGGGAAGTAGAGGCAAGATTTTAAGAGTGGGAAAAGAAAGATAGCAGCCCCAAGTGAAACGATGAGTATGGGTCACTAGTGGATTAAATGGATCAGCAGTTAGCTAATTCAGGGCTTAAAAAAGAACAAGACAACCATATGTGAATAACGAAGGAAGTAATCTGGGTGTTTCCTTAGGAAATGCACCTGGAGATGGAAGTTATCAGTCACATCAGCAAGATATCAATCAATTGTTAAAAAATCTGAGTGTTTGAAGGAAAAATGGGAGAAGCTCCAATAGAACACATCAAAAGTTTGAAAATTATTTCCATGTTAACTGAGATGAATTTGGTCAATTGGTTATTGTGCTCACCTTCTCGATGACGCACAAGCTTAGTGAGAGTCTTTGTTCCACCACCCTAAAACATTCTAGGTATATAAAAATGCCTTGTCAAATTTTTTGGAGTGATATCAGGAGACAATCCTGTACCAAATACCAAACTAATGCAAAGAAAGTTATTCACAATTTTTCCATAGGCAGGCAGCCAAATTAAGAAATTTAAATATGTGCTACATATCTGAGGGCCAAATCATCAGCTTTATCCAAAGTAATTTGCCTTATCATATTATGCAGATGCTGTTGATAGCCGGGGTGAAGTCACTCGGCCAGGTAGCTGACCTGCTAAACACTGTAGATGGGAAAAGACAAGGATTCAATGGGGAAGATGCAAGAGAATATTGAAGACAATGCAGAAAATCAAAATGCAAAGGGAGGGTCCTCAAAAAGTTTTCTGGAAAGGATATGTCAAACTTGATCTGTTCTTGGAAAGATAGAGTACCAGAATATGTGCTGCAGAGTTGTCCCAAAATACAATTAGGAATTGAGGGGATTGAGGTGGTAGCAATGTTGGACTCAGATATCGGTAATAACAGAGGAGTTATTATACCAGTGGTTCCTACTGACAAACCTTCAGATAGAGAGACCCTACCCTTAAAGGCTATGCAAATAACCCTCACAAATAATCAAAAAGTAAAACTCATGCCTAAACAAATATTGTTGGAGTTGGACATAGATATTACGCTCATAAATTTTTTATAAAAACAAATGCACTCACAATTATGAAAAGGAGCTTGTGAGTTGCCAGGGCATGATATTCAACTCTTGCCCCATCAGTTACCTAACTTGGGAGAAACTTGCTGCATAAACCAATTCATTCTAGATATAATGGAAGAAAAAATGAATGAGGCGAATTTAGCCTTTACCAAGAATGGCAAAAGCCTCAAATCCATTTCAAGACTACCACATGATCTTTTCCGATAACTCTGGGAAAATCAGAGGATTAGACTGAAGGCCGGGGAACTATTTCAAGCGTGCTCATACCCGAACCTAACCAATTTAAAAAGGAAGTGGAAAAACAGTTGGAGCAAATGTTGGAAGGGGTCATAATTAGTAAACATTCATCACCATATTGCAAACCCTCAGTGGTTGTGAAAAAAAGGATGGGTCAGTAAGATTGTGTTTGGATGCCTGGCAATTCAACAAGGTGACCATATCAGATTGTACAATTCCCCTGCCTATACAAGAATTACTAGGGAAAATTCAAAGGAAAAAGTATCTTTTCCATGTTCGATTTAACTTCAAGTTACTGGCAGATACTGCACCCTAATGACAGCCAGTACACAGCCTTCAGGTATGGGGGGTATTCATATAAATTCAACTATATGCCCTTTGGACTCATCAACAGTGGTGCAGAACTGTTGCAGTGCCTAGACCAGGTCCTATCCCCTGACATCAGGAAGATTATGACCATATATGTGGACGACATAGTCATAGCCTCAGCATCCATGAAAGTACATCTTCAGCAATTGGAATTGGTTTTTCAGAGAATGTAAAAAAAGGATGTAAAGATCAATCTAAAGCAAAAGTTACTTTGGATGAAATTGAATTTCTGGGACACTTGGTGGATCAAACAGGTATTAAACCTCACCCAGATAAGATAGTGGCTATTATTAACTTCCTAAGACCTCAAACAGAGAAGCAGATCTGGTCATTCTTGGGACTCTGCAAAATTTTAGTCACTAGACAGATGATAAAATGTTGCCCAAGAGTCATGAGTTTTTTTGAGAGTTATAATTAGTTCATATTACTTTGTCATAACTAATGTGCTTATGTCTCAATTCATGACATGCAAATAGAAATTCTGGAAGAGTTATACAGCAGAATAATGAGATTTTATTCATCTCCACAAAAATGGTTGGAATCATGCCCAATCGAATGACTGCTCAGATCTCTAAATCTGAGTCATTTGTACTCGTATTTTGAGGATGTTATAGAATTAATGGCTTACATTAATAAACCGAACACCAAAAATAAATCATATTTTAAAACATGCAACAGTTTGGGTTAGATGAGTTAGAGAAGAACGTGCTCATCAATGCGAATACCTATTATAAATTCTGAATAATTAAATAAATATCATTTCATAATTAACCAATTATTTAAAAAAAAATTATTTTCTATTGTAACTTCATATAAATAAATATCATTTCATAATTAACCAATTATTTAAAAAAAAATTATTTTCTATTGTAACTTCATATGAAATTGATATATTTTAAAATCATATACAATTTATATTCTGGAAAGATTCAAGATACAACATCATTATCGAGTAATGTTTTTTTAAAAAATAGTTACATAATGTTGAACCACAAGCCAATAATTGCCATCAGTGTTCTAATTCAACAAGTTTTTTTTTAGCAGTAGGCTATTGCATTAAACAATGGTATTTCCAAAGTCACTAACAGTAGAAATAGCAACACTAGTCTTCAACAGATTTAGATGATGAAATTGCTAGCATTATTTCATATCTACCATCATATAGAATATATTCATATATATATTGCTTATAATACTTCTTTCATATACACTTCAATGCAAACAAATTTTCTTAAAAAACTTCTTTATTTTCCTTACAGTTTCGACTGTCCAGCAGTCTTCATCAGAGCTTTATCCATCCTCTACTTTAATCCTCTGCTTCAATACAAACAAATTTTTTAAAAAAACTTAAAGCTTATTTTCCTTACAGTTTCGACGGTCCAGCAGTCTTCATCAGAGCTTTATCAAACCTCCTCTGCTTTAAAGAGCATATAGAATATAATAACAATTTTGTAAACTAAGATTTTAAAATTAAGACAGTATCTATTTATAGTTGTTTTAGATTAACAAATAAGTTTTTGAACTTCTTTTAGATAACTTTTTTATCTACTTTCAGTTCTGGACAAACAGAAACACTAATTATTATCATGAATAAGAAAATAAGTTAATTGACAACAGAATTATGTACTTATGCAGTTCTACTTCCATTTATAAAAGTCAGTTAAATAAAAACTAGATTACAGATGCAGGTCCATCTGGTGTTCATAGCTATTAATTCTTACTTTACTGGCTGTTTAACAATAGCATATTTATGGTAAATTTTAGATCTTGTTATTGTTAATACCCAAATAAAGATAATGATTTTATTTTTACTTAAAGTGCAATAGCTAATTGGAATTTTTGAAATATCGTATGATGTTTATTTCAGAATAGCAATAAAATATCTACACATTAGAAATAAACAATGTCAGAGGAATGCTCTAGATATATTCAGCCAAAGAAGAGTTCAAAATCAGATGTCAATTGAATGACAATCTCATGGCTAATGAAATGATTGCTTTCATGGCTTTCCATATCAATTTTATTAACAGCTTTATAATTACACAAGTGACATATAAGTAATTCAGCAATGGAAGATTCTTTTATACGATTTTCCTCATGCTTTGTCAACTCAACATTTTCAGCATTTACATGGTCATACAAATTGATAGGAAACAATAGTTTGGTTTCATGAATATTTCTTCTGTGACATGTTAAGTCATCAAATGAGACAGTCTTGTAATGACACAAACTGCACTTAAGAGGTTTTTTCTTTATATGGTTATATTCATGTTTTCTTAAAGTATTTTTATTCTCACATTTGTAGTCACACAAAGAACAATGAAATGGTTTTTCACCTAAATGTAAACTTTCATGAAATCTAAAAATACTTTTATGCCAAGTTTTAAATTCACAAAAAGTGCAATAGAAAGGGTTTATGCCGATATGCATTCTTTCATGACGTTTTAAGTGTTGTCTTCTTGTAGCTTTGTACTCACAGACACTGCAGCTAAAAAGATTTTCTCCTGTATGTAAATTTTTATGTATCGTTAAACTACTTTTAAAATAAGTACTGAACTTACAAAAGATACAATGAAATGGTTTTATTCCTGTATGCTTTAATTGATGATTTTTTAGAGTACGTTTGTTATAAGTTTTATACTCACACAACGTACAGTGAAGAAGTTCTCCTTTAAGTTCATTTTTATTTATATTATGTGCTTTTTCATGTTTACTTAAACTGTATTTATAACAAGTCTTGAATTCACAAAAAGTGCAGTGAAAATTTTTTTCTTCTTTATGAACATTTTCATGATTTTTCAAATGGCTTTGCCTTGAACATTTATACTCACATAAATTACAATGAAAAGGTTTTTCTCCTGTATGTATCTTTATGTGGCTTGATAAAGCACTTTGGAAAGAAGTAGAGAATTCACAATAACTGCAATGATATGGCTTTTCTCCCGTATGTATCACTTCATGTCTTTTTAAACAACTTTTAGTAGCTGTTTTATATTTGCAAAAACCACAGTGAAAAATTTTTTCTCCAGTATGTATTCTTTCATGTGGTTTTAAATTACTGCTGTAACAAGTTTTGAAATCACAAAAAGTGCAGTGAAAAAGCTTTTCTTTTTTATGCATTCTTTCACATACTTTAAAATATATTACATTGAAACTTTAAACTCACATAAAGTGCAAATAAAAAGGATTTCTTTAGTGTGATCTACTTCAAATTAATTATTAAATTCATACTCTCACATCCATAAACATTGCAATGAATTCATTTACCTTTAATGTGAAATTTTTAAAGAAATTTCAAAGTAGTTTTGTTAGACGAGTTACATTCACAAAAATAACACTGAAGAGTTCGCAATTTCATGACTTTTTACGTTGTTTTTTTTAAAATGTCATGTATTCACATCAAGTACTATGGTAAGATTTTTGACTTGCATGTATTTTTCTAGTTTTGTTACACTATTCCTAGTAATGGCATTATATGTAATTATAAAAACTATAACGTAGAAAGATTCGATGTTGCATATCATATTAATAAAACATTGCAATAGTGTGAATTAAAAAATATCTACGGATATTACATGAATAAAAAATTGTAATCTGCTAATCTTTCTCCAGGTAATCATGTAGTTTTCTCTCTTTTTTTTTTTTTACAAAATACATCACTTTAAATAATGATTCTTTAATGTCAATTATAAAATCACTTGCAAACATTCCCAATAGAAGATAACATCTTTTCTGCTGCAGTACTTTTTAAAAATGATTTCAGGATAAAATAATAACTTGAAGACTGTTTCCTATCTTAATTGTACTGAACTTAATTTCAATGTTAACTTTAACCATTAAAAGGCTACAAGCTTTTAATCAAATCACTAATTATAATGATGATACTTTTCATCAATTCTAGTGATTACATCCTTCCAAATCACAATGTCCATGGCTTCACAATTCACACTTATCACATTTTCACAAATCTTGGTGAATACTTTCTTCAAAAAAAAACATCTTAAACTGCAATGTTTGATGCTTGAGTGTTTAACCTATACAAGAAAAAAAAAAACATGTTTAAATAAAGAAGTTTTACAAAATAAAGAAATACTTAATAATAAAGAAAAGCAGTACTAAATCTAAATTGAAAAAGTACATAAACCAATGGTTCTCAATCTCGTTACGAAAAAGTTTTATGGAGACCTTGTGAATTAGTTGTTTTATTTATATATATATATCATCATCATCATCAACCATTAGCAATTCACTGCGGGATGAAGATCTCTCCAAGTTCAATCCATCTTCTCCGATCTTTAGCTTCTCTTCTCCACATTAGCCTGCACACTTTCTTATTTCATCCATCCATCTCACATGTGGTCTCTTTCTGGGTATATATATATATAAACATCATTAATTTACATCTGCAATTAAATAAAGTATTAATAATGACCATTCTGTTAACCCTGATAGAAATTGAGAAGCATTTCCTTTATATGATCTTTTTTTATCTGAAAGCTGAGTGAACACGTTCACATACTACTCATGTAGAATTAAGTATGCATGTATGTCAATGTAGCCTCATGCATTATTGTATGGTTTTTCCCATAAGTAATTATTCTATTTCAATGTAAAAAACTTTTGATGCCTAAAGATATACAATTTTTAAATTTCATTTATATTAGATGAGTTAAATTTACAAATGCTGTATTTTATAACAAATGCTTATGTTATTTCAAACAATAACTGATCTATAAATATATAAATAATCCTACAACATTACATTTGAGAGATACTAATAAAATGCATTCCATTATGCAATGAAATGAACATATTGGTTTTTTTTTTTTTGTAAATGAGCAAGCCATATCTAATATGTAATTTAAAAAGGTATGTAATTAACCACTCACTTTATTATTTTAATTTATAACAAATTATTCTATTTTTTGAACAATTATATCATAATGTGTATAATTATAAAATAAATTATATCAATATATATATATTACATAAATTTAATTTACATTTGTTCAAAAAAAACGCTTACAATAATTTTTAACAAATTATCCAACAAATATAGAGATGAGCTTCAATTTATTAAAAGCTGTTTGTAAAATAAACATAGTAATGAAAATAATTTCTAGAGTAATAAAATATATATATATATTTTAAAAACTTAATGGAAAATTTTAAAATATGTAGAACAGCAGAAGCTGTTTGTGTTAAAGAGTTGCTTTCCATATAAGGTATTTGAAAATTGAATGGTTTTGGGTATTTTGGCATTTATCAGTGATAATATGACTATGACCATAATTTAATTGGATACATTGAAAATCAATAAACATAAGATAGATTAACAGAATAATATAATCTTCTATATATTGAATATGTTTAGGAAGTTGGGTGAAGAAGCACAAAAATTCTGCGGATAGAGAATTTTGGAAATTCGAATGAACATGTCATTAGTTGATAAGAAAACGTACAAGTTTGTTCATTAATCTTTCCCTGTCATATAATTTAATAGTTTAACAATTTTGAACCTGACCATTTTGGATTTTTTCCAAATTTGGCTCATAAAAAATAGTATCAGTGACAGTAAAAAAAATAAATTTGTATTGATGTAGTTTTGAAATCATAGTTATTTGAAATTTACAAAAAATATATAAGCAATTTTGCACTCACATGTAGGTAGGTGAGGAATGATTAATCAAGCTAAAATTACAATAGAAAGTACAGAAAATATCAAATTGCTGCTTTTCTTAGGCTTTCATATAATACAAAACATTATTAGTTCTTTTTTTAAAATAAAAAAACATTCTTCGTTTTTTTTTTTTAGATTTTAATGACAAAGTCATTTATAAAAAATGTTGACTTTCAATTTCTTACAAATCTAAGTTTCTAAATGTCATTACAGAATTACAAGATGGTTATATCTTTTTATTTTTATAAATAATTGTAAAAGCATAATTTGATTCAAAAATGGAATTATCACAGGGGAACAGGTGAAATGTAGTTTTGAAAACCAAAATTTCACAACATAGAATGTTAACAATAAAGCATGATAAAAAAGATTCACAAACCACCTAAAGATCTAGTACCGAGTAAGTTCTAGGTTAGGCAATAGTTTTTATATTCTATTGATGAAATCAAAAGCCATTTTTTCACTTTTATTTTGACTTTCTTTAACAAGAATGTCACTGCATTTCCTTTTTCGATTAATTATTCTAAGTGTGTATAGTATATAACATCTGAATAGTGGGGATTAAACCATTAAACATCACATGATCACCATTTCTTATGCTTGCTCAAGCTGTTAAAACAGGCAAACTTTCCATACAGTAGTGCCACTCAGTGCAAGCCAGAGTAATCAATCTAGGTGCAGTGCTCTCAGATCCAAGGCTCCTCACTAATGAAAGTCACAAGTTAGAAACTAGTCTGGGGATATTGGATAAGTAGGTACTAGATAGGGATTTTATGCACAAACCTTGCATGCATTGATTGCTCTGGCTTGCATTGAGTGGCACTACTGTATGGAGAGTTTTGCTTGTTTCATAGTGTGGATTAAATATATTTTTTTGAAATTCATTACAGCTGAAAATGTAAGTAAAACTGCTAAGATTATTTGGTGTAATTCATTAAATAAAGCAAAACTCAAGGTACTAAAACAAGTATCAGATCTATTTATACAATGTTTAATGTATCAGACATTAAAATGGGTAAAAATTAGTGAATATGAAAAAGAAACTAGTTCAGTACCAGAATATCATATCAAAAACAAGAAGCTGCACAATTTATAGACTTAGATGTTAATTTAGACTATTGCAATATGACATTGCCATCATAAGTCATCAAAATTCAGAAAGCCCTGCACACGCAATAATATAAATCAAAAGTTTAGAAAAACATAAAAGTTTCATAGAGAAAAATGGAAAATAAATTCAGTCAACTTAAGTCTAAGTGAAATATTCAAATTTTACCATTCTACCTTATATACAAATATATAGATAGAAGAGAAATTTGGAATTTGCAATATTAAATCCACAATCTGGAAAGTTTGTAAATAAATATATTACTTTTTATAAATCTCCACATATACACAAGTGCAATTTTTTTAATATAATTCCTTTAATTTTCTAACAGTTTCGACTGTCCTGCAGTCTTCATCAGAGCTACATTTAAACATATAATCATATAACTATTATTCTATATACATATAAAAATACATATTTTACATTATTATTCATAATCATATTTTATTTTTAACTCTATACTTTTACTTCCCTTTTTTCCTAATTATTATTTTCTCATTATTTCTTTACTATTTCTACTTTATTTTTATTTTTTACCTTTTCTTCCTATCATTCTACATTACTCTCTAATATATTTTTATCACCTTTTTATTTTACTTTTAATACCTATAAACAAATATATAATTGAAACGGTCAAAAATTATGACAATAGTGATGCCAGTCATTCTATACACAAATAGCAAAATTAATAAGATTACAATATTACATGATCACCATCTTATAATAGCACATAGTTGTTATAAAACAAGGCAAAACTCTCCATACAGTAGTGCCACCCTGTGCCAACCAGAGTAATCAATGACTGTCAGAAGGCTTGTGCATAAAATTGCTGTCTAATGCCTACTCACCCAATATCTCCGGACTAGTTTCTGGTTTGTGCCTGGCTTGTATGCCCAAGCCTTCTGGCATACATTGATTATGCTGGTTGGCACAGGGTGGCACTACTGTATGAAGAGTTTTGCCTTGTTTAATTAAGATTACAATGTCAAAAAGCATCTTTGAACATTTAAACAAATTGATCACGATAAAATATCTTGCTAAGACATGGAATTTTTGAAATTGGTTCCAAAACATGATTTAGTTGAAGGAAATAGCTCTAACTTATTATGTTTGCACAACATATCAAAATATGGAATTTATAATACCCAAGGCATCAAATGCAAGAATACTAGACCTAATGACAATATTGCTGTAACTGATTATACATATTATTTAACAAAGATGATGTGTAATAAGGCAGCCACACCGTGTCCATATCAAGAAATGTGCTCATGTTCTGGTGTAACATATTTTATGTAAGAATTAAACAAGAAGCTTGAAAAAGAAGCATTAGATATAAATTACTTGCAGATAACGGATGTATATTGACAGATGTGCATTTGAAACATTCACAAAAACAAGTACGAAATTACTGCATAAACAGTTGCTGGTTTTGATTGACTTACTGCGAAAAAACAGACTTCATATTACAATTATTTGAAAAAAAATTTTTAAAAAAAGCTATATTTTCTGATTTAGCAGAAAATTACACTTTTCTTTTACAAGTTTGAAGCCCAGAATTTTCATTGAAATAAAAATCAAGCAACAATTTTTCGAATAATTAGTGTACTACAAAGATCCCGATAATCTAAAATTTATAAGTATTGTATACATCCCTGAATATTTTAAACTTGATACAGTTGTTATTCATTTAGTTTTTTAAAAAAAAACATATCTAAAATCATGACTGATATCAGATTTGAAAAACAATACGTTATTTTCAGATTGCTTCCCCTACACACTTTAAACATAGAGAAAAAAATATCAAATATTTGCCACTATGATAATGATTTTGAAATCAAAGCTAAGTGGCATGTTAAGGAAATATATAATTCTAAGGAAAACATTGTAAGAAGATTCCGAGAAAAGGCCACATTCACCAACACTATGAGGACCAAATTGTGATATCTTTTCAACTTTTTACATAAATAAGTCTATACCGATTGCAAGGAATTCTATTTCTTCAATAAAAAGCACCAAAAAGAGTAGGTGCTTGAACAACATTTTTCAAACACAAATTCAATGTCAGATATCCCAAAAATCCATTGTTTTTTTTTCTGCATTAGAAAATGCATTGCTCGTAAAGATATTTTCAGAATGAGGAATCATACAAGTTTTTTTTTTTTATCAGAAGCTTTAACAAATATACTAAAATTAAAAAATATTGTAACATGTGAATACAATGATCACTAGAGGCTTACCACAAAACAGACGTGTGAAGTGTTTTTCTTCCATTCTAAAGGTAGTGCTATGTTTTTCAAATCTTTAAACCACTAAACAGCACATGATCACCCTTCTTTATGTTTACACAAAGGCAAAAGTCTCCATACAATAGTTTGCACTGAATAGTGCTACTGTATGGAGAGTTTTGTCTCCATATTTTTCAAATCTTATTCAAAAATAGACACAATTCTTCAAAATTATCTTGCAAAGAGCAGTTGAGATTGTTGATAATATTAGCTTGCATAAAGTTACACAATTATTTAACATTTTTCTATATTAAAAAAAGTTTTAACAGGAAGTATGCCAAATAAATAGAAATTTAATATATGTTATGTTTCACTGCTTTTACCAAGTTCCCCCTCCAATTATTTCATTTAATTTATTCTGCCATACTAGATATATTAACAAAAAAAATCATTTTAAAATGGAAATGATCTTGTTTCAAAATAATTAATAAAATCTGAATTAAAATTATAATTTATTATTCACATGTCTGATTTTTGTATTTGTATAATATTTTTCAAAAGATCCATAATGAAACTTTCCACAAATAAAACCCAAATACTTGTTATT
This sequence comes from Epiperipatus broadwayi, assembly GCA_028023455.1. Classification (NCBI taxonomy): domain Eukaryota; kingdom Metazoa; phylum Onychophora; class Udeonychophora; order Euonychophora; family Peripatidae; genus Epiperipatus; species Epiperipatus broadwayi. The sequence goes on along the minus strand of JAQFVV010000036.1, from coordinate 7,473,774 downwards.
AAATCAAATTTTTTAAAAATTTAGGTTTTTGAAAAATTCAAAATCAAAAACCCGAGGAAATACATTAAAATTAAAAACCATCATAGCCTAGCAACATGGAAGCATATAAAATAAACTACAATTTAGTACTGTCTACAGCCTTTTTCTATCCTAATTCTGCCATGGAAATCATTCTTATGTAATTGCATATGAGCACAAATGGAGATTTTCTGGAAATTCAAATAACTATAACTTCAGAACTATGTTTTATATAAAATTAGATTTGTTACTATCTTTTGTGCTATAATTAATGCATCGAATTCACAAAAAATTAATGTTGATCACATTTTTGATTGAATCACTTGACATGGAATGATTCTATAAGATTTTAGCTTTTTTAGCTCTCCTCATAATTGAAATATCATATTGTAACTATCCAATAATCTAAAAACTTCAAAACACACTTTTTTTTTCTTACTTTAAAAAAACCCCAGTGAGTCAATACATTTGCAATATTTGAATCTCTGCATTGGAAATGATAGCTATATATGCAGTGAACGCTGATCCATCAAACATGCACAAATTGTTTTTGAATATTCATTATTTTCTTCTTTTGGATCTAAAGTCAGATCTATACAAATACGTGTAATAGAAATGCAAACATAATTTTCAAGGTAACTTTTTTTATATCTCATTAATTATTCATGATTACAGTGCAATATTCATTAGAATATAATTCTTTTTTTCAATTTGAACATTTTTTAAAAATTCTTTAATCTCATTAAAAATTGTTTCTTGTAACCAATTTTTAATAAAATCCTATCGAAAGGATCTTAGATATTGATAACAATGTAACATTTCAGGGTTGTCCCACATAACGTGTTGGTGGGCCAAATTTCAAACTGCATTGATACTCATTCAGTAAGTTTTCAGTGTTGCCCAATAGGTGGAGGTATATTTTTTAATAAGCTTTAATTTAATTTTATGATTAGTTCATTAAAAATTGTTTATAGTTAATTAAAAAAAAAAGAAAAATAAAGGATAAAATCTTAATTTCTCTTGATTGTTTATATAAAACTCGCTTTGTTTTTAAATGCTGCCTTTATAAAGAAAACAATCTTGTAAACAATTTTTAACGTGGGAATGTCATTTCAAATATTACAAATACAGTGATATTGTTTAAATTATGTTTTTAAATTTAAATAATGCAAAGTATTTATTCTAAAATACCTGAATATTAAAAATGATATATATATTTTATAAAAAAAATGCTTTTATAAAACTTGATGACTAATGTATTAAAAATCAATATTGGGCCATTAATTAGTGATTGAATTAATTAATTTATGGATGCCTCATTCTTTTATTTCAGATTAAATAAAAACATTTCTTAGAAAATATTTTTTATATATACTCTATCATAAAAATAAAGATAATGATAATCAAATTTTTTCTTTTAATTCTTATCATTTAGAGATATAACCACAGATTCGTACATATGTTTTTTATATTTAGAAAAGATTAACTTATAAAAAGAAATTTTTGTACTATTTATACAATTTGTTATTAAGTCTTAATACTTTCAAAAATGTTTTTGTTTTGTGCACTTTCTTTTATATATATATAACTTTAGAAAGGATTATCTTTTAAAAAGACTTTCATTTCAATTTTATAACTTTTAATTAAAAAATCTTGATACTTTAAAAAGAATGTCTTTTGTTTGGTTTGTAATTTTTTTATTACAAGTTTTAACATTTTCTGAAGTAATTAAAATTTGAATTTTTATTTTTTTCTAGTAAATGATGATTGTACATTTAGAAAAATCTAATAAGTATAATAATAAATATTAATTTAACATTTTTAATTGTTAAAATATATAATAAATATACACACACAATACTTTGTCTTTATATATATTCTGATATTATGCAAATAATAAATGTAGAATATTCTGAATAGCAATATCTAAAACAAAGTTAAAGAAAAATACTTTATGTATTAAGAAATGAAATCATGGCTGTAGGAGAATAAATAAGAAGTCTGTAAATTATTTATATAACTCGGTAGCTTTGTTTTAATAACTTATTTAGCTGTAAGGTAAGAGACCCTAATTATAATCCAGATCAACTGTCGTGACTATTAAAGTGCAGTACCTGTGTCAAACTCTACACAATATGGGTCGCTGGATCGATTTCACTTAGGAAATAGCGATACTTGAATTTTTTACAAATTCTTGAGAAATCAGTCTATCCAATCATTTTTTTTTTTGGTTCAGATAACTGTTGTGACACAGAAAAAAAACCCATCATAAATAGATTCTTAGAATCAACTTTTCCCATTCACTATCAAATCTAGACAAGGCTCTAATGTTAGTAAGGAGAAAAGTTTCAGCATCTTCCAAGATTGAGTTGTATATGAAAAGCTGTCAAAAAATAAACCTACAAATTGCTTAACAAGAGCAAACTGTTTTCTAAAACCTATTATAAATCATATTTTATTATTAAAAATAAGTAATTACAATGGTTTCCTCCAAGTAAAAAAATGTTACTACGTTACCAAATTCCAATATTTCAAACCATAAACTTTGAATATCTGATTTTAAAAAAGTTTAATAAGAATCAGAGATAACTAATAAGAAAATCATTTAGTACTTATTAATAAATAAAAAAAACATCATCAGGTGTACAAATATGGTATCAAAATTATTTATTGAGTTATTGTTTTTTTGATTGTTAATTAAAAACAATTTATCAAAAGCAATAATCATACGGCTTAAAATATTTTAACTTCAGTATCAACATGACATTAAATTACAATTTCCTAAGATAACGTAAAGAATATTTCTTAATTTATTTTAGGCATGATTTTATAGATTAAATGATCGTATTTTTTTAATTACGTGAAAAAGAAAACTTTATTTATTTTTTGACGAAAAACGTGCAATTTTATTTACAAGGAAGACATTTGGTTTAATGACGTCATTACTCCACCCGTCACTAAAATGAAAATTTATTTGTAAAAAAAAAATTACATACGAATTTGGAACTAATACGAAAAATTATTGAGTGCTTTTTGACGATGTTTCAAACCGTATATTTGTCTTGGTTCGCAACCAAAACAGTAGTAATACAAACGCGATAAACCGAAATGACTCTTGTTACAAGATCTCCAGGAAATGGAATACGTAACTATCTCATTTGCATCGCTCTTAATTTATTTATAAGATGGCTATGAATATGAGGACCCTGGCCCTCGAAAGCGTTTAGTCACATATGTAGATACAGATATTTAGTTCCTTCTGTATCAATAGTTCTTTGTTTTCAGCTTTGTGAGTTCGTGCGAGTTAGCGCATTTTATATTTTTACACAGGAATAATTAGCCACAAAGTTTAAACTTATTGCTCATTTCAATACAAATCATGTGCACTGCCTCCGACTTAGAATTTGATTTTAAAAATATAAAATTAGTTTGCAGTTCCTCAATATCAAACATTTTTGTTATGTTATTTTGGGGCTAAAAAAAAGTAACTCTAATTATACAACAATATTTACTTACTAATTTATTTTCATTATACATTAACAAATATATGCCGTTTACTACAGAAACCTCGGTAAACTGACACACATTTAACAAATAACGACTTTCTTCACAACAGATCCACGCGATTTCACGTGCCTTTGTTTACACTGAAATTCTGGTTAGAACTTAAAAAAAAAATATCAAACTTAAAACAATTAAAAGTTGACTGCATGTAATAATCAATATGATTACCTAAATTTAATTTATTAACGAATGGAATTAAGAAATTATATCCATGTAATTTCGTATTACCTTATCTTTTCTTGTTGCCGGGAAACCATCAATTATTAATTGATATCCCTGAGGTTAAACAAGTTTTCTCTATTAACCTAATAACATTTGTTCGACGCCATTTTGAATTTTATAACACACCTAAAATCACCGCTGACATATTCAAGCGATAAATGACATCGATATCAAGAAGCATACTAATCACGAAGGTCATATTATATAACATTTGTACTTTATTTTTAAATTTAATATATTTGTAATCATCTAGCCAATTTAAATTAATCCGTGTTCTTTATTAGCTAACTAAAAACAATATTAATAAGATTATGGAGTTTATATTACTTTTTTTAAAAAAACCCAGTGATCAACTGTAGCGAACAAAGAATTTCTGACAAGAAAAAGCTAAAATTATTATTTGTAAAAATGATATGCTGTATTTCGTATTTTATAAGTTATAGTCTTTTGGCGTATTAATGAAAAGTAGGTTAATTAATTTTTTTTTTTTTTAGTAGAAAACGTAAATTGCCTTTTGATTTCTTTCATAAGCTTATAACAAACGTAAATTGCGTTTTGATTTTTGAAAAATTATGTAAATTGTGATAACATGTTAATGCAAAGTATTTACATTATTTGATTTTGATTTTTTATTAAATGTTAAATATTGATCAAAATTTGGATTTTGATTTTTAAATACTCTATGACAATTGCAAACTTTGCCATCTTTTTTTTTTTGAAACCACGTTGATAATTGATATCATTTATCGCTTGAATGTGTCAGCAGGGATTTTTGGTGACTTATAAAATTCAAAGTGATATCGAGCGCATACTATATAAAATAAAATAAATTATATTATGAACATTATGACTAATATAATTTCTCCTAACATTTAAAATAATGTATTTGATTTTTATAGTTTTAATTTAATAAAAGATAAAAATTAAGAGATTATACCCATGTAAACAAGAATAACATTTTTTGATGTAGCCAGGAAATCATCATTTACTCATTTCCAGTCCTGAGATTAAATAAGTTTTCTTTATTAACCTATATAATAACATTTTTGTTGTGAGTTTAAATAAAGAAAAAGAAAGTATAGTATATGCAATGTTTCCAGGGAGTTAAAACTCAGCTGAAATTGCATAAACAAAGTTGGACATAGTTATTTATTATTATAGTAAACAAAAAGCATTTATAACATGAAATTAAGATAAGAAAAACCAAGAATTATTAACATTACAATTGTGTTATCAGTTATCTGATACATTAGTTTGATTATTTATGGTGGAACTAAAACTAATGTAGGCCCTTTCAATTACCTCGTATTGATACAGTACATTATGTTTTAGCAATCCTTAGATTACAACTATTTTGTACAGGTTATTAATTTTTTTATTTGTTCTACTTTTAGGCCTTAACATGTCCACTCATCGGGAATATGCTAAATGGGAAAAAAAAAGAGAAAAACTTTTCCATTTCACGCTTCTATGCTTGCCACCCTCTCTAGTCATTATTTCTATAGTTAATTTGTCCATTCAGTGCAGTATATTATGTACATTGTGACTAATATAATTTCTCTTCACTCCTTAATTGGTTATGCATTGATTTGGTGTATCTATATAATAATTAATATTTTTCATCATATAATCATTACATTGTAAAAAGTAATTATAGAAAGTATTTTGAATAGTAATATATATTATGACTAAATTATTATTAGTGAAATAAGCATATAAAAATGAATATTGGAGAAGCTAACTTTGTTAATAGAAAATGTAAACAAGTTACGCATGAGTAATTTCAACTAAATCACATGTAACTAATAAGTTTTGAAATGAATAAACTGTTTAAAAATCTAATTAGTATGCTAATTAAATTCACTTAAATTAATGCTAATGAAATCTACAGTTACATTAACTTTGTTATACCTATTATACTTCAGAAAATATAATGAATGCAAACTGATATATAAGAAATAGAAAGAAAAAACTAGAAATCATCCTTTCCTTTATGATGAGAAATCCAGATACAAGATCGCCCCCCCCCCCCTTTGAAGGTTAAGCAGATGGATCAAAAGCCATTGGATATTATATTCCAGAAAATCAGCCCTTTTAGTAATGATTCATATAGGGTCTCTACAAGTCACTTTAATCTTCTTTCAGTAAGCCCAATAGTCCTCATTAGATAATAAATATATATTATACATTGTACCCTCACTGAGTTAAAAGGAACTCCCTCTCAAAAGTACTACACATCAAATATACAATCGAATAATGAAAATAATACTTATTAAAATAATACTTTGACTAGCTCAGAATATATTTGTAAGATATTATATCTAATAAAATTAACATTTAAAATAATTTATCTTATTTGCATAATAAACTAAGATAATCAAAAAACATAAATATGAAGGTTCAAATTGGATTCGTAGCTCATTTATTATGATAACTTAAATTACGAGTAGCTCATTATTTACTACTAAAAAATGGTTCAATTAAAATACTAACAAAACAATTATGAGATATTCAGAAAAATAGACTGCTGGATTAACATTGAGGATGCATCCCAAAAGATATATTCTCAATGGCATAAGAATGTTACCCCTACTTAATTTATATTACAAAACTACCTTGTAATACTCTCATGGCTCACAACAGTACATAAAATAAATCCTAACTTAACAACGTATGAAATTTATCATGAAAACAAAGTTATTATCCTTTCATAAAAATAATATTAAAATTTCACATTAACTAAAATTTCTATCCCTTATCATTTCATCTAACTCTTATATTTATTCAACATTTCAGCTTCATCATCTAATAATAATGCTGAACCAATTAATACAATGTAGCCAAATATAATGAGGGATTTTATATATATTCAACTATTCTCGCAAAACAATAACGAACAACTAGAAGGTTTTCACGATTCTTAAAATAATACATTTACTTAACTCCTCCTCCTCAGTAATGATAAATAAGATTAGAAATTCCTATAGAACATAATATAGAATATTTTGAATAAATTAAAACCATTTCAGCTCATGTTATTATATAAAATCTTATTTCTTATGTGGCATTTACAGAAAACATATTCTTAATATAATTGTAATATTAAATATTTTAAAATTGCATTGTTTAATTTTCATAATCATCAATAATAAGATCTGTAATAATTATAATAATAAATTTTTGTTACTCGTGCTATAATATAATGATCCAAATAATTTTTATAACTCTTGTGTGAATACGAAGATTCAACAACATGCGGACATGTCAAAGAAACTCAAGACAATATGAATTCCAAAAACATTAGCAATTTTATTCTTTAATAACATATTTAAATTAACAATATAATTTTATAAAAGTGAACATATTTGCAAAAGAAAATTAATTAATCAAATTTAAATATTTACATATAAAAAATATGAAAATAATACATAAACATTATAATAGCCTTCACTCTGACTATTTGCTGTATAGAATTATATAAAACATGATACATTATAGTAATAATCCTACTATTATCTTTTATATTTATGATAGCTATATTCCATCATCGCTATCATAATACAACAACTATAATAAATAAAATTTATTTACATTATTATTTCTAACTAACAAGATACTTTATACTTTCCAATAAGAAATTATTAGTTATAATAATGCCTATTAATATTATAAATATACACTAGATTAGCACTGATTAAAATTTTCACATATAAAATTATCCTTAAGATTCTAAGCATATATATTATATACCAACAAAGTATTTATCTTTACCCTCTTGGTATATTTTAATGTTCTAATATGAAATTAAAATAAAGAAAAATATATAAACAGAGCAAAACTCCATACAGTATTGCCACCTGTGCTAAACAGTAATCAATGGATGCCAGAAGGCTTGTGCATAAAATCCCTATCTAATGCCTACTCATCCAATATCCCCAGACTAGTTTCTGGCTTGTGGCCTTGGTCAGTGAGGAGCTTTGGATCTGAGAGCACTGCATCTAGATAGGGATTTTATGCACAAGCCTTCTGGCATCCATTGATTACTCTGTTTAGCACAGGTGGCAATACTGTATGGAGAGTTTTGCTCTGTTTATCAACAATTAATGTGCTAGTATAGGAAATGTGATCATGTGAAAGAAAAATATAGTTAATGAAATAACTTTATTCATAATTTTGCAAATTATTTACCATAAAATATCTAAAATAATTCTATAACTTTACTTATAAAATATTCAAATTATATAAAAGAATTATATATTGCTTGTATATGCTGTGTTTATTCATTTCAAAATTTATTCCCATAAAACATGTTTCTTCATTCCATCCTCAATCATAAATATGCATTTAACTTTTGAGTTCAGGGACCTCTATTATTCATGTATTTCTAGGAATATCAAATCATTCCTTTTCATCTTTCTCTATAAATCAATATCATTTGAGATAAAAATTTTCTTTTGCATTCACCAATACTGACAACTATCTACAGTCCAGCTATTATTCTAATCAACTTCTAAACTATACCATTTACAATGTAATATCCAGTGGCAATTAATAATGATTATAGTGAGGGATATGAATATAACAATAATTCAAACTAATATGAAATATGGTTACAGTGCTTAATGTCACATTTATCATGTCCCTTAAATTCCAGTCATGGTTTCTACTTGAGCTTTTACTGAACTATGGAAAGAACGCAACTGACTATGTACTAAATATATAGAACTTTGTTACCTGTATTTATTTCATAAATTTTCGATAATATAATTCAAATATAATCTTCCTCCTCAATATCCCTAGCATCCAGGATTTCATTTTACAACTAATTTTCCAGACCACTATCCTTCATTTTCCACATTCTGAATACTCCTCTCAACATCATTAAGAAATTCTAACTCCATTACATAAAATAATCTCCAAACTACATGTGTGTGATCAAATGGATCAGCAGTACGATATTGGTGACTACCTTTTTGATGTGTGTGATCAAGTGTATCAGCAGTATGAGGTAGCATGTTTTGATGGTCATGTGAAAGTCTAAGTTCAAACCCTATATATTACATATATAAGTGCAGGTATGAAAAAGCCTGTACTGTAGAAAAAAATATAAAACCTCAATTTGCTTCAGACATATGACTTCTTTTTTCTGAGACCAAAGTAAAAGGTGATGACCATCTTTTATCTATAGAAATTTTCTTAACAATAGATTATAGATATTCTATTTCTTTATTAAGTTTTAGATGTGATAACAATTACATTTGAACCCAGTTAGATCATTGGCAGTATAGGCTTATTGTGTATAAAATATTGAATAGTAGTTCGTCTGAAATAAAAATTAAACTATCAAATAGTTTATCTTACTTGTTGAATGGGCTTTATTTAAAACTTCTAGGCAGATTAAGATCTCAATATGTTTTCAACATTTGTGCTTCAGTGTGTGTCTGTTTAAAGGTCTTAGATTGGAATAACAAAAAAAAATCAGTCTTTTATTTATTGAAATTACTTTGGCAACAAATTTCTGATATTCTATTGGTTGATTGACATCTGGCTGTCAGGCTCTGAATTCCATTTGATATTTATTAACTATTAAAAATTGATGAAATGAAAAATGATTATCTATTAGTCTACCTTTAAGTACTTTTATCTGTATGTGTTCAATTGATTTATTTAAAACTTCTAAGTTATGAAAATTTCAATCTATTTCAATCATGTTGCTTCACTTTAAAGTATTGGACTAGGATGAGATAAAATCCATCTTTTATCTGTAGAAATTGTTGTGAAAACAGATTGTGGGCATTCTATTTGTAAATTAAGTTTTGGACATTATTCTGAGAAAATATATAAAGATATAATCCTATTTTTATAAAGCGCTGAAAACGGAAATGATTCAATTGGAAGTTAATCTATAATGTGTTATTTCTTAAATATTATAAATAATAAATTTTCAGCGCTTTATAATAATAGATTTACATTAATAGGTCATGTTTGTCTAATCGTAGGTGGTTAAAAATGAGACACTGTCTTTCTCCTGCGATAGGTTAAATAGATTTGTATAATTCAAAATTTGACTCTAACATCAGGCACACAATAAACTCAAGCCCTGATTTAGCATGGTCAGCGAAAGTTGGTGCATTTATAGAAATGCACTCCAAACTTAAATAAATCACTTAAGTTTTTAAAATTCTTTCTGATGTGTGAGTATGTGGAGATTTATAATATTTAAAGTAACAGCACATTATTGGAGATTGATTTTCGTTTGAATAATTATAAAGATATAATTTAAATATGAAAATAGTGGTAAACAGAAACAAACATGGAAGATGCAAATAAAGTTATGGAAGAATTGGTTTAAATTTTGGGTAACAGAAAATATATAATTTAAGATTGTAATGTTTTTACTAGATTCAACACAGAAAATGATCAACAATTATTGAGTTGTAAGATACTTATTGATGCAAAACTAGGGAGAAGAAAATTATAAAAAAGTCAGCAATAACAATTGATATTCCTAATCTTCAGAAACATTTCAATGAATTTAAAATTGAACTTGTAAATTGTGTTAAAATATTAAGCCTTTGAAGATGGTTCAGACTTAAATGAAATCAAAAAAATAACTAATATACTTTTAAAAACTGTAAATATATATATAGAAAGATGGCACAATGAAACAAAAATTTATCTGGGCATAATTGCTGAGATATTCTTGACTTCACTTAAGGAGAAGCCATAATACATCACGTCACAGTGAATTTTCTACTGAGAAAAGCTAATCTATGAAGAAAAAAAATTTGTAATAACTTTTTAAGAAGAATTGAGTATTTAGACTTTTGTAAAATAATATGGACACATAATAAAAGAGCAATACAGAGACTTCAGACCACTCAAAGAAGTATGGAGGGATGCATGTTAGGAGTAACAAGAGATCAAAAATGCAATATATGGGTAAGAGAACAAACAGGTATTACTGACCTTAGTGAAAAAATTAAAGACTGAAATGGAGTTGGGCTGAACATATTGTTAGAAGAGATTATAATAGATGGACAACTGAAACCTTAAACTGGATTCCAAGAGATTGTAAAAGACCCAGAAAGAGACCACATGTGAGATGGATAGATGAAATAAGAAAGTGTGCAGGGGTGATGTGGAGAAGAAAAGTTAAATATCGGAGATGGATTGAACATGGAGAGACCTTCATCCTGCATTGGATTGATAATGGTTGACAATGATGATGATGAAAATAATATGAAAAAATTTAATGTATAAGAAAATATTATGAATTGGCAAGGAAGAGAATAAAAGTCACAAAAATATAAAACATTTTTGTATTGGTAAGGTTATATCAGCAATAAGAAAAAAAGAGGGAACTATTACTAAAAAGAGGTATAAAAACACAAAATATATAAAAGAATTTTATTAACAATTATATGGCAATAAATAACACTAAAATAATTTTGACACTTATTACATTTTCTGAATGCTGAATACATTAAATGAAGAGATGTGACATACAATTAAATAATAAAAACGTAAAGATTCAAAAATGGTGGAATTATTATTGATATTTTAAAAGAAGAAGGTGAGAAAATAACAATATTGGGGAAATTGTATATCAAATGTCTAAACGGTAAAGAGGTACCAAAAAAACTGAGAGTGCAGTAGTAATATAGATATATAAACAAGATAATAAAGAACATATTAAAAATTATAGATTTATCAGTTCTATATAAATTCTTTACCAAAATAATTACAACTCATTTTGTAGTGAACTTTGAATTTAACAAACCAAAAGAACAAACTGGATTTAAAATTGCTTTTAGCCCAATAGGTCATATCAAAAGATTAAGACGTTATATGAAGAACATATTGTTTGTCATTATGCGTTGGATTTGTTATGAAAAGATATTTGATTGCGCATATATATTTTTTATGATCATTAAGGCAATAGATCATCAAGATATAGATCCAGAATATTATTATATTCTAAAAAATATCCAAATGCAACAAGTATGATTAAATTACAGTTATAACAAAGATTAACGTTGAGCAGGATATATGACAGGGTAACTCCATATCACCAAATCTTTTTACGACAGTTTTACAAAAAAATATTTTGTGGTTTAGAAGTTCATGAAATGAAAGTAAACGGAGATTACTTAAGTCATATAGAATTTTATAGATAATGCAATTGATTTTGCAAATATTTCAGAACTTCGAAAATTAGTAAACAGGCAACAATTCTCCATATAGTAGTGCCACCTTGTGCTAACCAGAGTAATCAATCCATTGATTACTCTGGTTAGCACAAGGTGGCACTACTATATGGAGAGTTATTGCCTGTTTACTAACAGTTATGTGCTAGCATGAGATGGTGATCATGTGATGTTTAGTGGTTTAACTTCGAAAGTTGTTGCAAGTTTCATCCGGTAAAATTAAAAAAGTAGAACTAACTATAAATGCTAAAATAATATTCAGCAGATTTTTTTAAAAGAAAATTAAAATTGACAGCCATGAATTGGAAGAAATTTACAATTATAAATATTTTGGGTCAGATTATTAAATGTAGATAAAAACATAATAGGTGAAATTAATCATGGAATTAAACTTGAACCAGTGTTTCTGGTAGAAATAACCCTATTAAAAGAAAACATATACCTGAAAAGAATGGATTTCAATAATTAACAAAAAATATAAAGAGATGTATGTTAGGAGTATTGATCATCATCATCAACCATTATCAATCCACTGCAGGATGAAGGTCTCTCCAAGTTCAATCTATCTCCGATCTTTAGCTTCTCTTCTCCACATCACCCCTGCACTTTCTCATTTCATCCATCCATTTCACATGTGGTCACTTTGTGGGTCTTTTACAATCTCTTGGAATCCAGTTTAAGATTTCAATTGTCCATCTATTATCATCTCTTCTAGCAATATGTCCAGTCCAACTCCACTTCAGTCTTTTAATATTTTCAATGAGTTCAGTAACACCTCTAATAACAGATATCACTGATATTATTGAAAAAAATTAACACTGAAATATAAACTAAGTTGTGCAAATTTCTAGAAGAGATTATAACAGATGGGCAGTTGAAGTTTTCAATTGAACTCCAAAAGATTGTAAAAGGATTTATAATGAGATGGATGGATCAAATAAGAAAGTTTCCTAGAGATATAGAAAAACTAGGATATGGATTGGGGAAACTTAATTAAGTATGGAAAGATTGCCAGCCCTTATGTATTGATAGTAGTTAAAAATGATATATTTAATGTTAAAATAATAACAGTGAATAAATAACATTTTGTGTATAAAATGTTGATTATTGTTACTTTATCAGTTAAAAAGAGGAGAAAAAGGAAAGTGGAAGAAAATGTTAGTTATAGTAGAGAATGGAGATTAAGAAAGTAAGATATTTTATTACAATTTAATCATTCTTGTGAGTGCTTTAAATCTTGTTTTATATTGTAACCTCCTCTGTTCTGCCAAACTTTAGTAGTGCTAAACTCTATAGCCTCACGTTTGTGGCGCCAAAACTGTAACCTCATCTGCGGTGCTAGATTTTAACCTTATTCTGTGCACCTTTCACTTGTTTAATCTTAATAAAACTCTCATTTATATCAAGTAGCTAGTCAGTTAAAATTTATATATTTAGGATCAAATGTATACCGGGGGCGCCAAATTGCAGCTATAAATTGTAACCAGCTCTCATTTCTATCTGACTGGAGATAACCCTGTAATAAATGCAAAGAACTCATAATCTATATTCAATAGCTACAATTATATAACACGGAATGTCTGTGTTATGTTCTCTAATCAGAGAGTTCTTATTCTTATTTCTCTCTCACATATATTCTTAGATCAACTATAAATTCATGGTCCCTATTGATAATAATGGAATAATTTAGTACAGTATAATAATGTTGTTATACCAAGCTACTTGACTTCCAAACTAGCTCTGAGATCAAAATTGAATTGCTCTTTCTCAAGGTCTAGATCTATCAAGAGGTGCCCATATAAATGATTATATTGCAATGGATATGATCCCATATCTGCCAAATAAATTTTAATAAAAGTTCAATAGTGGGAATCACTCTGAACACCTGAGAGCAGGAAAGGGATTTTATGTCTGCTCCCAGCATTCAACACATTACAATGAATCAAAATTTAAATTGATCAACTTAATTTAACTATTCCCTGTCATTTTATTCTGTTATTTCTAATTTATCTTTAATTGATAACCTTAATAAATTTTATTTTGCTGAAGTAAACTATGGAAGTAAACCATGGACATGATTCAGATAATTAATTAAATTTTACTTATGAAAGTAAATTACGGAAATAACCGTAAACTAGATTAAGCAAATTAATCATAACAATAAATTATATAAACTGAAGTCTATAAAATGTCTTATATAAAACGAATTATATTACTCAAATTTGGCAGTATTAAATTACTATTGTAAATCAATAATGAAAATAAAGTATTAATGTCAAATTGACCATGTGAATCGAATATGGAAACAAGATAATAATAACTACTGCAAATCGATTTTGGAAACAAAGCATCATTATAAAATAATTAAGTAAATTTAAAATATAACTCATATTACCTTAAATATAGGTGCTGGACATACGGATTCTGGAGATATTTGAAACACCAAAACACAATGTAATCTTATAACAATAATAAAACTTTATTACATGAAATAATAAATATAAAATTAAAACAAAACACACTAAATTGTAATATTGTTCCACAAATATATGCTTCTGATCTATGTTTGAGTTAACTAATTTCTTGGATGACTCACTTTCGGTTTTGACCCATTCATTTATTATAAATGATTAATAACAATCATAAATACAGACGCTGGAAACAGAATTTCGTATATTTTAGCTTTAAGAAATCTTAGCTTGAGAGAGAAGAAAACCTACAAATCTCTACTTCCCCCTCCTTTTATCGTAAACATTGTCTATTGGACTATTCCAAAATATTATATTCGTTTCAATTATCTTAACCAGCAATGTGAAATAATTTGAAAATTTAAATCATTTTATTAAGTAATAATTTTCACATTTCCAATGAAGAAGGATCATACATCACAAAATTTACCCTACTAAATCTTACAAACGGGTTTAAATTCAAAACCCATACTTTCACATTCATGCTTGTCAGATCTTTACGTTTTGACTGCATATATCGTAACTGGTTCAGTATGCCCACCCAGCTTGACGACCTCAATTCACCATCATTCAAAACAAATCAATCTAGATCGGTTAGTTTATTACTTAAAATCCTTGTCATCTTCCTCATACATATATATCTGATTGAATCCTTATCCTTTCCGGGCAACATTGGTATGTCTCAGATAAGAAAAACTCTCTTCACATCACATTACCATACAGCGTCTATAACTCGATAAGGGAAATATAACAACTACAACGGTATCGACTTTAAACTTAAACGATTTGCTTGAGCCAGGGAGAGATCTATCATAAGATCCAGAATTGTGTAAAGAGCTTGTCTTAAACACTTATTCCCTATATTGGCTTGCAACATTTTCTGTACTTAATCAGTAACTTTATTACTGATTCCCTATCTTAATAAATAAATGGAAACTTAGTCCTCTAACTGCTATGGTATCTATAAATCGGGAGACAACCATTTCTCATCCATTGGGTGGTAGGATTACTTTCATTAGTAATGATAAGCATTTATAACTCTAAATCTGCCCACACATACATCGACTCTAGTCTAGATAATGACAAGACTAACCGGATCTCAAATCAATACATAGATGAATTATTTTAATTTTAACCGGTCAAGCCAATAACATACCCAATATCTATATCAATAACAGATCAACACTCATGGCATAATAATGGGTTTTATGACCATCCTCTCACTCTTCATTATTTACTATTAAGCATAATTAAAATTTTGTTAAGAGTAATAAAATATTTATATCATTTCTCTCTTTACTTTTAAGTCTAAATTTATGTGAGCATCTATATTCAAATGGTATCAAAATCATTTTTCTTTCTTTCCTTCACATTTTAAACATAAACAAAAATATTAAATTAAATAATCTAGTGATCAGTGTTACATAGCATATAAACAAAAAAATGACATATAATACTAATAATAATAATAAATAAATAAATAAATGACATATTATATTAATGAAATAAATGAAGAATAAATATCAGTATTACAGACAGTCTCTCTAAATTTCTCTTTTCTTCCACAGTTCATTAATTAATTACTATATTTGGTTCATTTACTTGAGATAGCTATCAATTGCACCTCAGACAGTTAACTTTGCTTAAAAACGCACAGACAGTCATTTGAATTAAGATCGATATAAAACGTAGATAGTTAGTTACTTTAAAATTTGTAGATATTTAAATCAGAATGTAGATACAGTATAGTTAATAAATTTAAAAGTTCTGCTGTTATCTTCCACTTGACGATTCTTCCTGAGATTGGATTCACTTTGTTCTCCTTTCTTTGATTGTAGATATTTAAAGATTCAAATTATGGCAATATGCAGCTTTTGATTACTAACATGAATAAACTTTATTTTCAAAATATTATAACAGAAGATCGTTGTAATTCTTTAAACGAATCTTAAATAGCCATATAAATGGAATTGATCTTTTAATTTGATAGAAGAAATTTGACCATTTTCTCCTTATAGGAGATTTTATAAGTAGATTGGATAAAATTTGAGCAGACAATAACTTATCAAAAGTTGACTTCTTCATGATTAATTTTGAGAAGACAGAGATATGCACCATGATTCTTGAATTAGAACTTCATATTTTGGTCTATTATGCAATTTGATTTCATTATTAAAATTGTATAGAAAATTTTTAAAAACTTACAAAATATATACCTTTAGATATGAATTTTAGTTTTAGTTAGCTAGCTTAGTTTCAATCAGCAAAAGTTTCTTTTTCTTTTTTCCTTGTTCTTTTAGTTTTTATAGTTTAAAAGAAAAAAGAAAGTCTGTTACCCCCTCCCCCAGTGATTTCTTCCCAAGTCTAGTCATAAAACAATTTCCATTCAGAGCCATTACTCTCACCAAGGTGTTATCCTTCCTAATTGTTTCTCTTTGATCTTAAACCAGATTTTTTCTAATTAACATGTCTCTGGTCAATTTATGAAATTTAGTTTTAAAGACGGTATAATTAAAACATAAGCTTGCTAAAACCTGTTTTGGTCAAACAAAGACTACAGTCATTCCATCTAAATAATTTCTTATTTAGATTTACATTTTCTTTAATAATTTAAAGAAAAAATTATTTCAGTTTCTTTAAAGGAAAGAGAAAAAAATCAACCCATATGTCTGCATTACACACACACATACACTGTACAGACTATCAAACATAAAACTGATTGTTTAGATTATGAGAACAAAATATCTCTCACAATTGCTTATAATTTCAAGTATATAAATTTATAATTTTTAGATAATCATAACCATAAATATCTACCACAATCTCCTATAACTGTAAACTTATTCTCTGTTAACCAAAGCTACTGAAAAATGATTTAATCTTACTTCTCAGCAACTCTTTAGTAATACATTGCATACAAACCCACAAACTGTCTCTATATCTGCTACTTGTTATCTATATAGCCATTACTTTCTCAAGCCAAAACTTTAACTTTTCTTTTTCTAAAAAAAATTTTTCCATCATTACTTAAGTTTATCATATTTGGTTTAGATGGAATAGACCAAAAGGTTATAATATATATGTATTGCAATTCTTTGATAAAAATTTCAAGGGGTGATCTCTTGAGATGGATATTAATTATTTAAATGTGTATGTATTATATATAAGCAAGCAGTATCTCATTCCAGGAATGGTTGAATCTTACATTCAAATTGAATCAATTCCGATCAATATAAAATGGCAGCATTATTCCCTTCAATCAATCGACATTTTTATTTGCGCATTTGCCAGCATTAATCCTAAGATTTATAAAAGAAATGATTTGATTTGTTTTATAAGTAATAGTTACTGTGATAAAAACATTAACGTCAATTGAATAAATAAAAAATAAGCAAACAAAAAAAAGTTAAGATTCTTTGAAAAACCGGTAGAGGTCGCAATTATTATTATTTTAGTTTTGTTTGTTAAATTTCAATGGTTTAAGGTTTAAATATTACACTTTCTTATCTCATTAAAATTTCATTACTTCAGAATTCAAGTAAGATATGCATCATAATCTTGATTTTATATTTTAGTTAAGTCAATTGATAAGTAATGTTTTTTTTTTTTTGAATAGCTCTTATATTTTACCAACTTATTTTTATACGTGTAGGAAATAAGGTTTTTTTTCCCCCAATCGTGTCAAGATCACGTGTTTATTCAATTAAGTCTTTAATTATCTAGGGTCGCTAAAATATTTGATCCTTACAAACATAAACTAGTGTTACAGCGTTCCCTAGCATTCTTAAATAGGAGTATTTGATTAAGAGATTGGATGTATTTGTCATCATAGTAATTTTCTGAGTTGTAAATATTACCGGTCATATATATAAAAAAAGTTGATGGTAAGTTATTGCAATAAAATATGCTATAATTATTCACCTTATGTAAGCATTTGCTAAAATGATTATCAATTAACATCCAATATCGTACAGTATTTCGAAAAATCTATTTTTACAGTAATTTTCAAAAAACGGCAATCTTTTCTGTAAAAAAATACCCTATTTAGAAAGTGAGATATTATGAAACCGACATTTTTTTTCTAATTTAAGAATCGCCTCAATTAAAAAAAAGTACTTTAAAAGATTTATTCTAAAAATGATTGATGATAAAAAACTTATACAATAGTTATCCACGCCAGAAATCGAAAAATATATGCACTAGACCGATTAAAATACGATTTCTCTAATTTTAATTTTATAACTTTGTTATGCATTAATTGCCAAGTTATCTTAATTAAAATGTTTTCCATCTTAAATAATCCTGGGTAGAGAAAGTATTTTCATTACTTTTTTTTAAAAAAAAAGTGGGATCAAATATTGTAATGAACTTTCATGGACAATTGTTCATGCGCAGTTCTCATTCGATATCGTTCGTCATTACCACTAAATGAAAAAAAAATACAAACATTTTATACAAAGTATAGTATTCCAGATAAAATTATTATACAACAAAATTGTTGCACCAATTCTTTTATAGCTGATGGAAACAGCTTGAACACACAAGATTATAATAAACTGTTAATGCATTATACTGTTGTAATCACGAATTATGCATGCATATCGAAAGTCGTTGATGTTACCTGATTTCTTTTATGGCGACCATATTCTATAAAATGTCTTATCTCATGTGGCAAAGAAATAAAAACCCTTTCGATTGCTATGTAAATGCAAAAGAAACTTTGAATTTGTAGTATATAAATTGCACCCGAAAAAAATTCAAAAATAGATTATTAATTTGAATTCTCCCTCTTTTTTTTAACTTAATTTTATTTTAATGTAAAGAAATGTCATTCATTGAGGTAAGAATGACGCCTTTAGATTTTGAGTTCGGGACGAAAATCGATATTGTTGAAAACGTCTAAAAGAAAATAAAACATTGTTTTTCTACTTCTTGCTTTCCTTTATAAATAAAGTTATCAAGTAAAAAAATTTCAGATATTTGTACGAATCAATTCGGTATTAACAAATAAAATATATTATCTCAAATTTAAAATGAAGTATCGCACATTTTTTTAAAATTTAATCTTTTTGCTTTTCATTATACAATATAAATTATTAACTGAAACACACAGACTTTCACACGACCCACCACTCTCCACACTATCTCATAACACTGATACACTTGAACACATATGTTGAAAAGATAAATAATCACCAATATACGTATTCATGCTAAACCAGCAATCATCAGTTGGTCCAGATTACCATCTCCACACATATATGCTATAAGTGCTCAGATATATATTAAGATATCCAAACCTCACACTTTAATGGACAGGCTCCAATCTACTCTAACTCTTCAACCGTCCATCCAATTGAAAATATGATGATAGGATGCTCAAAGACCACCCTGAGTCCGAGATTCTTATAATTTAATTAATGTTCAGCGTTAGTAATGTTCAATAATTTTTTTTTTTAATCAAATACTTCGGCAATTTTTTTTTACTAATTTTTACTTTAAAAAATTAATTTCTATAATATACATAAATATATAACATGGAAATAATTTATGTTATATATGTAACATAAAGGAATTTAATGATTAGTGTAAGTTGGCGTGAAATGACTGAAAATATACAAATAATGACTGCGAAATTTATCTATCCATAGTCTGATCATAAATCTTTAGTCCAAAACCGAAGAGGAAATTAAATTTAAAAAACATTCAAAATTCTAGTAGTATGATGATCGAAACCCATCACAAGTCTGTCTCAGGAAAAGCATAAATTCAGATTTAAAATAAGTTTGTAGATATAATATATGAACATATGTGGTATAAATATTGTTTTTCTTAATAATTTTTGTCTCTTTCGTTTTGCTTACATCTTACTAATCCATGCTCACTTCCTTTGTTAATTTATTAAGAACAGTACAATCTTAAAATATGTATTTTCTGTTAGTCAAAATATAATTCAATTCTGCTGTATCTTCATTTGGATGCTTCCATGTCCATTTCCTTTTAACGTTTTTCTCAAAAAAAGAATTCATAATGTAAAGTTTTTTTTCTTCTGCAAACTCTATGTCCTCTCTCATTTCTATTACCATAACCAAAATTACCTATAGCACTTTCATTTGTTTACCAATTCTGGCATTAAAGTCTCCCATAACAATTTTAAAATGTTTTTTACTCTGATCAAAAGCCTTTTGTACATCCATATAAAAATCTTCTATTACTTAAACACTATGAGAACTTGTTGGGGCATAAACCTGAATTATCTGCATTTGGTATCTGCTATTAAGTTGTAGAACTAATCTTGCCACTCTGTCCGATCCACCATCAATCTCCACAATGTTGTTCTTCCACTTTTTATTTATAATGAATCCTACTCCACTTGTATTTCCAATATTTGTATCTTTGTAATAGAGTGCATGTCCACTTTTTAAATCAATTGTCTCTTTACCTTTTCTTCTAACTTCACAAAGTCCAATAATGTCCCATTTAATACAAGACAATTCTTCTTCTAATTCTTGCAACCTTCCTTCACTTGAAAGTGATCTGCAGTTGTAAGTACCTAAATAAAAAGTTATCATCAAATGAATTTACATTAGAACTTAGAAATCGGGTTCAAGTATTAGTAGATTTTGAACATAATTTAGATTTGAATGAAATTAATATGAAAATAACTGATACACTTTTAAAAACTGCAACAAAGACAGCTGGTAGGAAAAAGCAGTAATTGACCAATAAAATTTCTACTGAGACTAGAGAATTTATGAAGAAAAGAAGGAATATGAAGATATACAAAAATGATGCATTAAAAAGAATTGAATATCTCGAATTTTATAAAATGGTGCGGAAAAGAGTTGAAAATGATATAAGAAAGTATAACTGTGAAATAGCAAGGAAAGCTGTAGAAGAGAATAAAAGTCTAAAGAGTGTAAAACAACATTTTGGTATTGGTAGGAAATTTATATCTGCAATAAGAAAAAAAGATGGAATTATTACTAAAAAGAGGGATGACATCATGAAATGGGTAGAAGACTTCTATCAAGAATTATATAGTAATAAAGAACACATACCTCCTATATCATCTTCCGAATTACCCAGAATTTTAAATGAAGAAGTGAGACATGCCATTAAATGTATGAAGAAAGGAAAGGCTCCAGGTAATGATGGCATTATAATTGATATATTAAAAGAAGCAGGTGAAGAAATAGAATTTTTTTAGCAAATTTATATACCAAATGTCTAAATGATAAAGATGTACCAGATGATTGGAAGAATGCAGTAATAATATTAATATTTAAAAAAGGTGATAAAGAAGATATTAGAAATTACAGACCTATCAGCCTTTTATCAGTTTTATATAAAATTTTTACCAAGATGATTACAACTCGTCTACAGAGAACTTTGGATTTCCACCAACCAAGAGAACAAGCTGGATTTAAAAGTGGTTTTAGTACAATAGATCATATCCAGGTATTGAGAGAAGTCATAGAAAGGACAAGTGAATATGAGTTATCAAGGCATTTGATTCTATAAACATTTCTTCAGTGATTAAAGCATTGGATCATCAAGGTATAGATACAGGATATTGTCATATTTTAAAGAATATTTATAAAAATACAACAGCAACAATTAGATTACATAATGATACTAGGAAAGCCAACATTGAGAAGGGTGTAAGACAGGGTGACTCCATATCTCCAAAACTTTTTACAGCAGTGCTGCAAGAAGTATTTTGTGGATTAAAATGGGAAGCTAATGGAGTGAAAGTAAAAGATTATTTAAGTCATTTAGATTTTGCAGATGATGTAGTTGTTTTTGCAAATAATACTTTAGAGCTGCAGGAAATGTTGCAGGAGTTATCAGATGAAAATAAGAAAATAGGACTAAAGATAAATGTTAGACAGACTAAAGTAATGTTTAATGGATTTTCTCAAAATATGAAAATAAAGATTGATTATGATGAGTTAGAAGAAGTTAACAGTTACAAATACCTTGGCCAGATTATTAATACAGATGGAAACATAATGGATGAAATTAATCATAGAATTAAACTTGGATGGAGTGCTTTTGGTAGAAATAACTTGTTACTAAAAGGAAATATGCCTGTGTTTGAAAAGAAAGATTTTTAATAAATGTGTTTTACCAGTTCTTACTTATGGATTTGAGACTTGGACACTTAATAGAAGAGCAATACAGAGACTTCAGATCATATGGAAAGATGCATGTTGGGAGTAACAAGAAGAGATCAAAAACCGCCATGTATGGGTAAGAGAACAAACAGTGTTACTGACCTCATTGAAAAAATTAAAAGACTGAAGTGGAATTGGGCTGGACATATTGCTAGAAGAGATGATAATAGATGGACAATTAAAATTTTAAACTGGATTCCCACAGATTGTAAAAGACCCAGAAAGAGATCACATGTGAGATGGATGGATGAAATAAAAAAGTGTGCAGGAGTGATGTGGAGAAGAGAAGCTAAAGATCGGAGATGGGTTGAACTTGGAGAAATCTTCATTCTGCAGTAGATTGATAATGGTTGATGATGATAATATGGTATATATAATGTTATTTTAATTTTTTGTAACAAAAATTCAACAACTAGATTTTATTAGTTTTTTTTTTTTGTTATCTATCTAGAAAGTTAAAAAAAAAGAGAAAAACTTAAAATTATGTGATTTTTCTTTATCTTAATAAAACGGGGAGTAGAATTGTAGAATACTTTTTGTTTTTAATTACTATCTGATAGTTTCGCTTCAGTAAAAGATTTTTTTACCTCTTTTCAAAACTACGGATTTCGAAGAAATATTTTTTTTTTTTTTTTGCATATGTGTATTGATTAGGCATTTATTTTATTAATTAATTAAAAGATATGGCTGGAGTTTTAATTAAAAAAATAACGATAAGAGAAAAACAGGCTGTCGGCAGTTTTCTACTCTGTTATACTACTATAAAAGAGATTGTATTTGCAGAAAGTGATTACTAGAAAGAAGTTCTGAGCATACTTATTACACATTTGTTCGGAGATTAAACTAGCAGGGTAAGCAGAAATGATTATAAATCTCTGAGTATACTAGCTGAGAGTTAAATCGGCCAGTGGTACTTTTGAAAAAGAAATTTAGTCGGGAAGTTAGATTTTGGATTACTGGTAAAACTGAACTTATGTTAGTATATCATTTATTCACTTTCAAAAATACTTTTCTTTCATTATTTAAAGGAATTTATTAAGAATCTGTCTTTTTCATAATTATATTATTCTACTTTTGCTATTTAGTGTAAATTTTAAATTGTATTTAGAATAGATGTTCTCAACCTGTGGGTCGCGACCCCTTTAAGGATCGAACAACCTTTCCGCAGGGGTCAGTCACCTAAGACCATTGGAAAATACATTTTCGATTCATAACTGTAGCAAAATTAAAGGTTGGGGCACCATAACATAAAGAACTGTATTAAAGGGTGGCATTAGGAAGGTTGAGAGTTACTGATTTAGAGATATGTATATTAGATAAATTTATTTTACAAATGCTGTATTTTTTCTTAAATGCTAATGTTATTTTAAACAAAATAAAGCTAAATCATTAAAAGACAGACAAGCAACAAAATCTATGATTCGGTGGTGCATGAAGGTGTTTAGTTTAAAATTACATAAATTTTAATTTTTCTTTTATATTATTTGTTTTGAAGATAGACAATGACATAGCCTTTATGTATAGATATCATGTGATATATGACTTGATTTTATTACTATTATTATTTTACTGTTGGGGGCTTTGGCTAAGTTAAATTACTAAGCCCATTAATATATGGTGTATCTGAATTAAGTTCAGACCTGTATGATTATTTCAGTTGAAGAGCTGAATTTAAAGACTTGTCATGTCTAAAAATTTTATATCTTTTTAAGGGAATGGGGACAATCCTTTATAAAGATGATTTGAAAGCATTCTCTTGTAGCATTTATCAAAAAAATAAAATAAAGCTTGTTTAGAGTTACTAGCATGCTCATTATTATATATATAAATATATTCATGTCATTTATAAAAGGATTTGTCTGATTTCATGTCAAAAGTGGATTCAATCATGGTGTCATTTAAGCCCTTAATTCTTTCATTGTGTTAACTATGTAGCTTGTGATTTAGATATTATAACTATATAATAAAGAGGCTGTTGAATTCTATTTCTGAAGCAGGTACTAATTATGATCATAAATACTTATATAGTATGATTGATTAGACTAACAACATTATTTAGGAAGAGCAAATCTTTCTAATTTTATTACTGAATCTGGAAAAATAAATTTGTTTTGACCATTCAAGAAACTTACTTTTATCCAACATTTTATCTATTGATTAAAGACATTCCAAATGCTGTGTAAAATAATTGCCGTTATAAAAAATATTTATTAAAAATCTTGGTTATTATGTTCCACTGTGTAAATGATTATCTGATATTATGTCTGGTGATTATGTTACTGAATGTTAAGATTATGTAAATAAGGAATTTGAACTCAGGATTTTTCAGTTTAGTCATCCTTCATTCCACCTCAATCAACCAATACACATGACCACATACATGGGAAAAAGATACATGAACCCCAGTATATATATTTTATGCAGAACCAGCATTCATCAGTTGCACCAGATAATAATCTCCCATACATATGTACAATCAGTGCTTGGTTTATATTAAGATAGCAATTCTTCAAACTTTAATGGACAATCTTCTCATCCTTCAACAATTCAACCATCCATTTCATTGAAAAACTGATGATGGAAGAAATCGAAGCTCTTGTTGGATTTGATAGTTCAGTCATAGCCATGTAAACAGTACAATATAATAAATAATTATTTATTCAATATTATTATTTGATAGATGCTATGCTGAGACATACCGAAAAGGCTTCACATGTGGTGAATAGTGGAATAAGTTTCAGATATGAGAATTAACTGTAAATAATATATAAACAGTACTTGAGTAAAAGTACTTCTTATTGCTTTCTAGAATAGAGGTTAGTTCATGAAAAGCTAGATACTGTATATCTTTTTTTCTCTTTTTCTTTTCTCTTCTGTTTTAATATACTATTATTAACTAAATTAAGTGGAAATAACTGATTAACATTTAATAGCATAGCAAGAGATCGCAATTATAAGCTAATTGTCTTATAGACTAATTTTTATATACTTATGATCGACTAGATTATGGTGTAAAAATAGAATTACAGTCTCTTACCATACCTGCTTGTAAACAGGTCAAGTAAATAACTATTCATTTAACATATTTCATTATATAGGAGACAATAATTAGCTAAAGATTAGTTTAAAGTTTATACTTAATCTTTCAAAAGATCATGTTCAGTCTTTAGGTATTGGCGGGATTGATTCTTAAAATTGTAGCTATGATGGATGAAGGGTAAATTACTATTTCACATTTTTCCTATAGCACTGGACATCAACGTTTTCCTCTTTTAAGTTGGATACGTAGCAGACCACATTCGGTTTCTTCTGTTGTTGACAGTTTCTTTGACGTGACTCAGTGCTGACTTTTTGACCTGTCCTCTGCCAGCTTGACGGAGTGAAGCAGATAACAGCTTCTCTACACTTGCATAGTAACCTTGCTGAAACTAGCAGTTAAAAAATAATTAATGCAGAATATCACTGGAAGGATCAAGATAGAATATTGATGAATGTCATTTCCAGCATTATTTATTTGATTTGAAGCTATTTTATCAATAAAATTAGGATCGTTCTCTTGTTGTTTGGACACCTCCATTACTTTTGCTGAAGATCTGCGTTTATTTGTCCAATATCCTACTTGCAAGTGTTTATTTTTGAAGGGAAATAACAGCCTTTTTAGTTAAATTATTTTAATTATTTATCTCCTTAACTTAATATAATAAATATAAATATGTTAAATACATATAAATCAGTGATGCCTCCTTTAATTAATTAAAACAATCCTTTATAGCTAAGCGCTTTCAGGACAATATTGAAACTCCATATTCATAATCTGCAAGCATTTTAATTACTTTTTCTAGAATGTCATTTCTACCTTTTGCTTTTAAACTACTTTTTAAATAAATTTAGAATCAATTTTCTTTTTCTTTGTACAGACTTTAAAAAAATATTTTGTTTTTGACACAAAATAATTTTGTAATTAATTATACCGTATACATTTTGTTTGTAATTTTTAACATTTGAAGATGAAGTATATGTATGTATATTTATATATAGGTTCAATATATTTATGGTTAAAGGATTTGTTTGCATAGTTATTACAAAAATAATCTTTAGGGTATTATTATTATCATCGTGAATTTTTCTTTTTAATTTTTTTTTTTCTGGATTTTATTTATAAGTGATTTTTGTTGATAATAGCAAAATATTTTAATTGCACTTTGCTATTATGTGATTATTTACATAATGTTTAAGTTGTACTGCTCCTAGTAAGTGATTAATTTATATAATCTAAAAAATAATTGCATTGTAATGTATCTGATAAGTAAATAAATTACACAGTGCTAAGTAATGATTATGTTGCATCACATCTAATAAGTAATTAAATCCTTGTATTTTAAATAATTTTGTTGTACTGTGATAAGTGATTAAGTTGCATAATGACAAATTAATAAGTTGTGATATCTAATAGATTTACATGTTGGTTTCATTATATATTTTACACTTGTGTGGGGTCTCAAAGTCTATCAATTAGAAATTCAATAAAGTCACAACCTTATAAACTTTACTTTAAAATTAACTAATACAGAATCATAATATTTACATACTACTTTGTTTAATTGTTTAAACATTGTGACTTTTTAAAAAGGAAATAATTCAAAAGTTTTTTTTTATATAAAATGTTCATTACCTGGCAATGAAAATCATTAATTTATAGATTATTTACTTATATTTATGACCAAATATGCAATTTCTTTTTATTAACAATCATTTCAATAAATATCAAAATATGATTCTTAGCAAGAGTTGTAAAATTATTTTTTATTTAAATGTATTTTTTTGTAATTCTTTTTTTTTTTTTTTTTCATGTAGATTGAAAATAGATATCAAAGAAACCAGTTCAAGATTTTTTTTAAAAAAATGTACTCGGTATGATTCCTGAAGATGTGATTTACTATGGCTACATCACTATAAATGTCAATTATTTTGTTTAAAAATACAGGCTTTTAATAGTTAAACTATCACTGAACTTAAGGTCAATACAGTTCACTTAGGTGACTTTCTCCAAATCTTTGTTTTATCATGAAGTCACTTTAAATAAAAAAACATCAGAGAAGGTGTTAATTACAAAAAAAAAATACTGTAATTTTATATTACTATTTTATATAATAACTTAAAATTTCTGAGTTGTTTATTGGTTTTTATAGCTAATTATTGCTAAATGAGAATTATCTGCTATTTTGATTGGTTTTATGTCAATTTACATTTTTATTAAAAAAATTGTAGAAATGTTCTTAAAATTATTATGTAATCATTGGATGAAAATTTTATAGTAATACTTTTTAATATTTTTTTTTATATTAAAAATATTGTATAATTTTAATAATATATTTTTCATCTACATTAGTATTTTTTTTTTACTTTTATAAGAAAATATCTAATACTGAATCCGTCTATATCCATGTTGTATTTGATGTATTTATATTTAAAATTTAATATTTGAAGATTCAAATTGGTTTATGATTGTCTTCTAAAATAAGTCTTACTAATATTTTGTTATTCAAAGAAAACACATTAATTATTAACAATAATATCATTGATGAAAGTGTTAAAATGAGAGTATTTTTTTGTGAAACATTTTTTATTTATGAAGATGTATTAGAAAAAGCAATGCTCAAAATTAGAATTTTTTAAAAACATTGTGTTATAAAAATATTTTTAAAGACTTAAAATATTATTTAATCCATTAAACACATCTGTAAAATAATTTGGTCATAAGAAATAGCTGTGATATTTGTAATTTACTGATAGTATAATTGGAAATTGTTTTAAATAACATAAAAAAAACTCATAATGAAAAAACTATTCTCCTGCAGTATTATTTAAATATAAACTTAAAGTAAAAAAAAAAAATTAATAAAATGCGCACACGAAAAAAAAAAAATCATTATAATTTGCCTACTTATAATAAAAGTAATGTAAGAGATGTTGGAAAAATGCAATCAGGAGAAAAACTTCTTCATTGTACTTTGTGTGAGTACAGAACATTAAAAAAAGGTAATTTCAAAAGCCATATACAACTTCATGCAAAAGAAAAATGTTCTAGTAATGTTTGTCAATCCAATAGATCTGACAAAACAAAATTAAAACAACATACAAAAATCCATCAAAAAAGTCTTTTAATGATACATGGAAAAACTCATACAGCAGAAAAGTCATTTACTTGTGTTTTATGTAAATATAAAGCTTCAACTAAGTATAAATTAAAAGTACATGTTAGAATGCATGAAGAGAAACCCTTTCACTGCACTGATTGTGAGTTTAAGACTCATAGTAAAGGTATTTTAAGACAACATGAACGAACACATATTGATGAAAAACCCTTTCACTGTTCATTATGTCAATATAAAACTAATGAGAAAAGAGCTTTAAGTAGACATGAAATGACCCATACAGGGAAAAAACTATTTCATTGCACAGTTTGTAAATTCAAGACTAATTTTAAAAGTAGTTTATTAACTCACAGAAAGAGGCATACTGGTGAACAACCTTACAATTGTAGTTTATGTGACTACAAAACTTCAAGGCAATATCATTTTGAAAGACATGAAAGAATACATAATGGGATAAAACCTTTTCACTGCACATTTTGTGAATACAAAACTGGTTATAGAAATTGTTTAAAAAGACATATATACACACATACAGGAGAAAAACCATTCCACTGTACTTTATGTGAATATAAATCTTCTGATAAGGGTAATTTAAGTGTTCATAATGTTTTGCACACAGGGGAAAAACCATTTCATTGCACTTTATGTAAGTTCACTACTTCTTTTATGAGAAGTTTGAAAATACACAAGAGGATACATACTGGAGAAAAACCATTTCACTGTACTTTGTGTGACTACAGAAGTATTGATAAGCATACTTTAAGAAAACATGAAAAAAAACATACAAAAGAAGAAAAATTTAAATGCATTTTTTGTGATTACAAAAGCAACTTTCATAGGAATTTAACACATCACAGAAAAAAAATTCATGGAACTAAAACATTATTTTCATGCAAGTTGTGTGATTATGTGACTAACGTAAATGCAAATTGGAGAAGACATGAAAAAAAGCACACAACAGGAAACTCTGTTTGTAATGAATTATATACATGTCATTTATGTGATTATAACACTATTGACAAAAATGGTGTTAAGAATCATGAAAACAATCATTTTATTACTGAAGAAATTCTTGAAATTGTCGTTCAATTAACTTCAGAATCTGAATTTGCCTTTCGTAAATCACTTTAAAGCTATTTTCTATAATTAGGTAGATAGTTTACTGCATATTAAAGTAATGATAAATTTTGCTGATCCCAAGTGAAAAACGTGATAGACATTCAAAAATTCCACCTCAAAGATTTAACATTATTCTTATAAAAATATAAAATCATTGTCTTTACGTCAAGAATATTAGATTGTGAAATATAAGTG
Organism: Epiperipatus broadwayi; assembly: GCA_028023455.1. NCBI lineage: Eukaryota > Metazoa > Onychophora > Udeonychophora > Euonychophora > Peripatidae > Epiperipatus > Epiperipatus broadwayi. Next base: position 7,443,643 of record JAQFVV010000036.1, on the reverse strand, counting down.
TGTACTTTCTGTACTGCAGTATTCAACTTCATAGTCATTAATATGAGTTTCTGGTTTTGGGATATCTAATGGTACTGCAAACATGAGCAAAACTGAATACGATATTTTTAAAACAAATATTTTTATAAATAAAACATTATACAATGAAATTGTTTTAAATACTAAAGCAAATGTATCTACAAGAATATAAAAATCTCTTGCAAATTGACTGTTCTTTCTTTAATCATAATAAACTTTTAGGTTTTGAATGCAAGCCAGTATTCAATCATTATTTTTAAATTTGAATTTAGTTTAAAAATTTTATTTTCTAATCTGAGGCACAGCTGTTATTAGGATTTATGGAAATTTAGACAATATTACTAAAATATCTAACTAAAAACTTTATCAACTGTATGTATTATTTATGCTGTTATAATAAAGTTATAAAGTAATTTTTTTTCTGATGCTAATAATTGTTTCAACTCTCAACATCCCTACATCAATTCCATGAATAATGGCCATATAATTTGTTTTTTTTTTATAATTTATTTTTAAAAAAATGAAATATAGTAAATTATGGGTTTGTTTTTAAATTCGTTTGACTTTATTTATTTAACTATTTATAAATACTTTCATGAATATTAAATATTGTAAACAAAAGTAAAAATTATGAAAAATGTTTAAATATAAAATTATCTTCCAGCAAATATCTCATTTGCAAATGGTAATTAAATACGGTATTATAATATACTTAATTAATAAAGTTTTCACAAATGAAAAAAAAAAAACTTGCAACCCAATAAACTTTTTTTTTAGATATTATTATATAAAACGCTTTTGCAATATATAGTTTTAAATTCTGAGAATAGAAAATACTTGCCTATTCTTAAACTTTATCTTTTTTCAAAAAATGTTAAATATTAACCTTAATTGATTAGTTATTTTTTTGCAAAGTATATTGAGAGATAACATTGTCAGATTTTTGCTTTACATTAGTAAACATTTTGCTGAGTATCTTTTTTTGGTTATAAAAAATTTTGCAGCTCTCAACAATTTATTTTTCTCTCCAAACTGCTTGGGGGTTCATTTAGGTACAGTAGTTCCAATCAGCCTAAAGATAATATTTTATGGAAGTTGTACATGGATGTTGATAGCAAATATATACATAATGAAAAGAAAAATTAACCAATTTGAAATTAATACATGTAAAATTTATTGATAAATAAATGTAGGGGATTTGAACTCAGACTTTCAAAGACCTTTCAACTATCCATACTATTTCATACCACTGATACACTGATTATATATATATATGTGTGGGAGATGATAATCTGGACCAAATAATGAGTGCTGATTTAGCATGAAATACGAAAATATTGATTATTTATCTTTTCTACATGTGTGTGGTCATGTGTATCAGTGGTATGAGGTAGTGTGGATAGTTGATGGGTATTTGAACATCTGAGTTCAAATCTCCTATATTTACGATTAGGTTCCAGGTATGTGAAGAGTGCCTATATTTCAAATATTGATAAATAAATAGAATATATATATATATATAAAAATGGAGCAGTTTTCAAAAATCCTTGGTGACCATTTTTATAGCATTTTGCTTTTCTGGCGATTCAGTTTTGATTATAAATTTCCTATATGAATAATATAGTTTTTAAAATGTATTATGAAAATTTGATTCATTTAATTTTTACAAAATTCAGAGGTATCTAAGCAAGAAACTTTTCAGCTTAATGTTAAATGCAGTATTGATTTTAATGAATTATTATTGGTCAAAAATAGTTTGCATTCAACATCTTAATTTATCATAATAATTTTTATTACATCACACAGTAAAATAGATATTGAATAATATTGATAATGGCATCATTTGAAGAAAGATCAGCTGGAGTTTTGTGCCACTATCTGCTACATTAATGGTAATAAAGTATCAATGGAATGCAGATTTTCAAGTATGGAAAAACGAAATTGTTAAAGCTGTACTCCAATTGCATATATAACTATAATGTTTAATATTTTCAAAATGAAAGTTTTATATAGATCCCTATTTATGTCATTATTTATATACTACATATATGTTTTTGCTTAGACTTTGGTTCAGTGTAATATTTTAAGTTTAGAGCATTAAAATCATTGAATGCTGCAGATCCATGTTTTTATCTTTCTGTACACTAAGAAAAAAGAATACTTAGATTCATCTTTGCTATTTTAGAAAATATTTACCAATAATTTATGTTTTTAATAGTTGAATTTTAAACATTACATGCTTAAACATACATCCAAGAGTAAGCTTGACTTCACCATCAAAAATAAAATTTTATGCTCCAATAATTTAATTATGAAATGATATTAAAAATAGTAAATAGACAAATTGGTTTATTGCTAAAGAAGTGAACATGATAAACTGAACTGCAATCAAATAGATTTTGAATGGTATTGTCTATCATGATAATAAACCAGACAGGAAGTAAACATTTCTTTTATTAATCAGAAAAAAACAATGGACATTGAAGTGAAAGACAAACTTCTAAATTTTGATTTTTTCATTCTTTGTCGTAACCCAAAGATTACAAAATTTTTGTTGATTTCCAAGCTAAATGTGATTGGTTCTTATTGTATTATTCCTAGTTTATTAAAACAACAGATTCAAGAGAGTTTCCCAAACAACTTAAAGAAACCAGATCTGGATTCAATTGGGACATGTTTACTAAAACAACAGTTTCAAGGGGGCTGCCCAAACAATTTAAAGAAACCAAATCTAGATTTAATTGAGATACATCTATCTGACTTTCCTGGAAATGTCTATTACATGATCAATCACAAATGTTTCCTATTTTTTCAAAGTGAATAAAAGCCTTTTAAATGGTTCTGTAATGAATTGGTCATTTGTTGATTTATTTAAAAAATTCAATTACTAAATGTGAGGGAATCTGTTCTTTGTATGCAAAAGCTTTAAGCTTTTCCTATTGTTAATCTAGCTACCATGATAAAATAGTAAAATTTACTGTAATTAGAAATAAGTTGAAAATCATCAAAATAATTTTCCATTCAGATCAAAAAACTTCAATTTAAATTTAAATAACCCTTTGATTATCTATTACATACTAAATATTAAAAAGAGCCTGATGTTTATACTATACTATATGTGATAGATTTTGAACTAAACCTACTGATAATATCCACAGTTGGCATATACTAGAAGAACCTTTAGGTGTAATAAATAATTGTTAATAATTAATAAGTATAACCAACCAAGAGTATTTACTGTTGCAACATGGGATACAAGTTAAAATTCATCAAAAGCAAATAATTTTTTATTGTATGCCATTTCTGAATTTCTGGTTTTAATCTTCATTTTTTTACTTTAGTATTTTCAGTATGGAAATTACTCATGATTTTTTTACATTATTGATCACATTTTTGCATTCACTGTGATAATAGGATTGTGTGTTTATGCACCATATTGTAATTATGTGCACAGCAATTCTAACATTAACATTTTTTATGCAAAGTTTTATCACTGGTAAGAAAGCAGCAATAAAGATCAACTGGGAATTCATAATTTTAATTTTCCATGAATAGTATGTTTAAAGAAATGAGTTTCAAATGGAGCATGGAAATAACATACGCTTTTCAAAATGACTAACTATTTAGGTATTCTCTATCATCCAATAGATTCATCTCATTAAATTTGCTGCAATCTATATCTAATAGTAGTGATAAAAGTATTTTACATTTAAATATTGATAAATAGTGTGTAAACTCTGCATTCTGTGCACTTGTCAAAATATACATGTAGATCAATACTTATAGTCACAATTTAAGATGGATATAGTTGCTTGTAATAAAGCTGGTCTTTCAAAGTAATAAAATTTAATAAATGGCTACAAGATTTTTTCAAGCAGTTACCAAATGAATACAAACTGCATGTTGTTGCATTTCAGTGAGATCTGGCATTTTAAATACTTAAAATTTATAAAGATATCAATAAAAGGCCATATTTATTATATCGGTGTTAGTGCTCCAATGTTACAACTAGAAAGTTAAGATTAAAAAGCTTTTATATTTTTGCTGATGTATTGAATCAATATCAATAAACCTGAATATTTTATTCTTGATAACTTGAAGAATTTTCCATGAGTTAATGTGATAATAAAATGTCAGAATTCTGAAGTGTAATGTCTTTGGATTGATTCTAGTTCTGAAATTTTCAGAACTCAAATATCTTATATAATTTGGATGCAAGTATTGATAAAACCAATAAATTGTTTCTAGCTTATAAAAATAATATTACTTTTGATTACTCAATGGTTCAACATCAATTGTGGCTTAACACATGTTTTGACAATCATAAACACATCTTGGTAGGAAAAATACTATAAAGAAACTTAGAAGTATCCATCTCAAACAACAACTTCATAGAATTAAAATGATAAAAAACAGATCCCACACATTTTTGTTCTTTAAAGCAGCTATTATTTATGCCACATTCATTAAACTATAAAATTTCAGATTTAGATTTTCAAACTGATCATAGTATGAGAAATTGAAATCTATTAAAAGTGTATAAATATAGATATTTTTATTTACTGAAAAAAGATATCTAATTCTTTGCTAATTATTGCATTATTTGTGACATGATTAATTGGTAACATGATATTCTTTATTTGACTGAATTAAGATTTAAAACAAGTTTAATTACTCACAAAGATAACCATTTCTAATTGATGAATTAAAACTGCAGAGGAGATACAGGTATTGCTGATAATTGTTGTATTAGATTCTGTATCAAAAGTAATGTAAAAATTTGTGAAATTATATCACAATTTTATTAAATCAATATATAACAATTTTAAATGATACTTATAAATAAATAGATGAATAATGTATATACCCAGTAAAATCATTTAAATTTGGATGAATATTCAAGTTGATGATATTGAAAACACTTTATAATGTTCAAAACACAAAGACTGTGGGTTCAGATGTAATAGTTGGAAGAATTTTAATGTATTAGAAATTGATGGATTAAAAACTATTGAAATTATCTTTAAATATACAAACTTATAAAACTACTATGTGAATTTAAGAAGGTTTTTATTGTTATAATTTATAAAAACAAAAAGGATTTAGAAGATAACAATATTTATTGTAGAGAAACATTATTTCCAATGGCAAAAGTTAATTCATTGATTAGCAAATACTTTTATTTTTACCACTTTTGTGCCATCTAGTGTTCATTCTAATAATCAATAGATGTCAGATGGTATTAATTTATAAATCTTTATCCAATGCTATACTATACAAATATCTCAGATGAGTTTTTTGTTTATGATTTTCATGTGTGGTGATTTTTTGGGATTTTTTAAAGCATGCATTTCAATCTATAATGCATGTATCCTCTAATAACCCCCTTTTTAATACTATTAGGGTGAAAAACTATATCTCAGATGAGTTTTTTGTTTATGATTTTCATGTGTGGTGATTTTCTGGGATTTTTTAAAGCATGCATTTTAATTTATAATGCATGTATCCTCTAATAACCCCCTTTTTAATACTATTAGGGTGAAAAACTTTTTTCCAATGCATGAAATTTTCTAATGAATAGTAAAGATTTTGAATTAAATTCATTTGATGTATTCACCATGTGATAAGATAGAGTAGTCAATGGATGCCAGAAGGCTTATGCATAAAATCCCCATCTAGTGCCTACACATCCAATATCCCCAGACTAGTTTCTGGCTTGCGGCCTTCGTCAGTGAGGAGCCTTGGCTCTGAGAGCACTGCACCTAGATCTTAGGATCTAATGCAACCCTCCAGCAAACACCTTTTATCTCCACTTAACTACAAAACTCACTATATATATTGCCACACAAAGCAAGTTAAAAGTGGTGGTCATGTGATGTTTATTGGCTTAAAACCAATCCTGCCTAATAGTATAGTGGTGGCTATGGTTATTAAAGAACCAAAGACACCAAAATGTATGGGTACCAAACTGAGTTCAGACTATATAAGCTAATGGGGTTGGATTGAAAACATTAAGGCATTTTCAATTTAAGACTTGTAGTTTTGTAGTTAAGTGGAGATAAAAGGAGGTTGCTGGATGGTTGTATTAGATCCTAAGATCTAGGTGCCATACTCTCAGATCCAAGGATCCTCACTGATGAAGGCCAGAAACTAGTCTAGGGATATTGGATGAGTAGGCACTAGATGGGGATTTTATGGACAAGTCTTCTAGCATCCATTGATTACTCTAGCTTGCTGTATGTGGCAATACGTATAGTGAGTTTTGCCTGTTTTAAAACAGTTATACACAAGCATAAGAAGTGGTGGTCATGTGATGTTTATTGGCTTAAAACCAATCCTGCCTAATAGGATAATGGTGGCTATGGTTATTAAAGAACCAAAATGTATGGGTACTGAATTGAGTTCAGACCCATATGACTATAAGCTAATGGGCTTGGATTGAAAACATTAAGGTGTTTTCAATTTAAGACTCATAGTTTTGTAGTTAAGTGGAGATAAAAGGTGATTGCTGGAGAGTTGCATTAGATCCTAAGATCTAGATGCAGTGCTCTCAGGTCCAAGACTCCTCACTGATGAAGGCCACAAGCCAGAAACTAGTCTGGGGATATTGGATGAGTAAGCAGTAGATGGGGATTTTATGCACAAGTCTTCTGGAATCCATTGATTACTCTAGCTTGCTGTGTGTGGCAATATGTATAGTGAGTTTTGCCTGTTTTAATAAAGGAATAATGAATAGAGTAAGCAAGGAATGTAAAGTAGCAAAGATTTATGGGTCACCAATGATTTATAAAGGAAACCATGACGTCCTTAAATTAGACTGCTGTTATGTTATCTAGGTACAATTTGATATGCTTAATTATTTCTAAATTAGGTTTGATTAATATTAGCAATTATGAGACCCACTTATTCTATTAATAAGATCACGTACCTTTTAATATTAACAAATAGCAAAATATTTGTTCAATGGCATAAGAATACTAAGACACTCCTCCTTATTAAGTATCTAAATATTCCCATGACTAACAATAATAATTAAATATAATAAAACAACATTTATAATCATTAACTTTAAGTTAAACTAATTAATAAGTTTTAACTATTGTTTTATTGTATATTGATATCTTATTATTATTTTTATTGGCTTATAATTAATAATAATACTATACTAAGGAGATTTCAGGATTATCATCGATTTTTAATTAGCAAGATCAAATTGAATGTAAAGATTCTATATGGTTGTTATCTATGAGGCAAATTCTCTGAGATATGGCATTAAATGACATCTTCCATTGTTTTCCTTTCTACATCTGCTTTATTTATAAAACCTGAATGATCTTAACTTGGTCTATTTTCATGTAAATAAAAAATAATTTCTAGTTTCTTTCATTTCTTATACACCAGGCTATTTCCATTATCATTTCTGAAATATGCTTTCATTAACATTAATTAGGACAATTTTAACTAAAATATGAATTAGTTTGTTTAAAATAGTGATTGTTTTAAAATTCATTTGTTACTTTTAGTTTAGTTCAGAATCTCTCATGCTAAGTTGTTTACATTTTATGTTACCCAAGTTAGCTTCTGTAATATTCATTTCATAATAAAATATTTATTGCATTTCATTTAATGTTTTATATTACTATTAATAACTTAGTCATAATGCACAGACTATACATTATTATATAATACTGTACAGTCTTTCTCTTAGTCCAAAAAGATTGATGTATTTTCTTTATATATAGAGAGTTATCTAGTCTCTGAGTGCTTCCAGTTCTTTTTCTTCTTCTGAATTTAGTAAACTTGTGTTTCTTCTTTCATTTGATCAAAAAATTGTTCTTGTGGGGTTTCCATTTTTGTTAAATCAGATTGTTGGTCTTCAACATTGGTCTTCTCCAAAGATATTTTCATTTCATCTTGTTTCACATTTTTCTTTGGGTTGGATTTTGCTTGAATCTGTTGTTATCATTCAAGGCGTTTTTCATCTCTTTGCTGTTGGTTAAATATCAGCACTTAAACTCATTTATAAGACACAATGCATTTATTTGTTGGGATAAATCATTTGGAATTATCATTTGTTTTGCATTTTTCTTTTGGTTGGATTTTGCTTCAATCTATTGATGTCTTTCCAGGCATTTCCCATCTCTTTGCTGTTGGTTAAATATCAGCACTTAACTCATTTATAAGACACAATGTATTTATTTGTTAGGATAAATCATCTGTAATTATCATTTGTACCCATGTATTAGTTATATGATTATACACCCAAACTTTCTCACCCATTGCAATTTTAATCTCTTTACTATTTTGCTTTAATATGCTATCTTCTTTGGGAATCAATATTGCTGTTCAATTTTATTTCTGACATCTATTCTGGTGGGAATTTTTTTGTAAATGCCTTTGGTATTATGTGCTTCTATAATAGGGTAACACATTCAACGTCTTCAATTTTAACAGTCCATTATTGTAAGCATTTTTTAAGACTGTTGAATATGTTTTTTTTTTTTTTTTGCTAGCCTGCTCCACTCAGTATTAGATCAGATGGGAAAGTGTTTTAATGTTTTTTTTAAAAAAAATGATTCCATTTTGTGTTTCAATGTCCTTTTTCCTAAATGATGTTTCAATTTTTTGTGCCAGGAATTTTATGTCTGTTATCTATTATATCTAGTACCCTGAGACATGAAAAACTTTGTTCAGTTATCGCAATGCCCTCATATTTTTAATGCAGTACTATGCCCATTATAAATCAATAATTATTAGTATGATATCTTACCATTAATTGGATTTACATTGCCTTTGGGAACTTGTAGTTACTCTGTTTTAATGTTCTCACCTATATACTTTTGTAGTGGCATGTTCTGGTGTTCTAGTGAGACCATACAGTTTAAGCATATTTTTCTATAACCCTAATAACATTTGTCTACCAGATATATCTTTGCACAAATGCTTTTGTGTGAATAGAATCTGGATGCTCCTTGTGGGGTAGCTCTAAATCATTTTGTCTGCTTTGATTTGTATCACTACATCATCATCCATTATTATGGAATTTTTCCTAATGGTTTCTCCAAATGGAGCTAAGCATTATGGTTTTCAATTTAGGCAGCTATTTTGGATCCAATTAACTACCAAATGATTGTCCTTGTCTTCATTTGTTCATATTGCTACTATTTTACTGTCTAATGCCACAATCTTCAGCACAAGCATGCATTAATATGTGGCTTTTCACTGTCAGGGTTTCTGAAGAATGCATCAACACTATTTGTCATGTTTATACATAAGTTTATAAATACATGTAACAAATATATTTTTCCACCTATGCATTTAGGCACCTAAATGATACAGTTCAAATTAGTTGCTTGCTAATTTTTTTAATAGTGACTTATCATTAGGAACTATTTGAAATGGTCAAGAAAAAACATTTATGAAACTTTTTCATGCTGAATATTATTGTTAGTATTTCTTTATCAATATGGCTTTAGTCTTATTCAAGCTTTATTCATGTTCATTAATCTATATGATGTGGTCACAGTTGTTGGTGAGATGATAAATATCTGCTCATTGCATCATTCTAAAGCATTAGTAATTTATCTTCCATCTAGATTGTCAAAATTAATGGGCACTTTTTCTGATGACAACAGCTCTTAGGTTTTTTCAAACACCCTTTCATGCCTTTGTGACTAGCCCCATTTTTGATTTTCTTTGACAATATTTACAATGGCTTAACAACTTACATTTTATTTTGAACAAAACATTCTAAATAATTAATGAGACCAGAACAATGCATTGCTTTACATGCTTAGGCCTAATTGCATTTTTTGTCAATCTTATTTTCTTCAGTGCTGGGAACTTTTTGTTATTAGAAATTGTGGTCTAAAAAGTTATTTCCTTTGCACTCCATATGCTTTTTTACCTATTTATCTCAACATCAATTTATTTCATATATTTTGCAGTCTTTGACACAACAACTTAATTGAAAGTTATGCGGATAGAATTGAAAGTTGTGCAGATATTATAAATTATAATATAATAAAATTCTGCAGAAGTATATCTAACTTTGATTGATATATTTGTAGCAGTCAAGCATTGGTGGCCGAGTGGTTAGCACATCAGCCTTACAAGTGGTTGTCCTGGGTTCACTTTTTGACCGATGCTTTGACACATGAATGTATATATATATTGTGCCAATGCCAAATTGGCACATGTATATAAAATAATTTTGTATAAAAATTATCAAAATCTTCCGGAAAAAAGAATTTGAAATAAAAGTTACAATTAATTACTTTAAAGAGGGGGGAGGAGTTTTCCTATAAAAAAAACTAAAAGTTAAAAATCTCTTTTCATTCCAGTTTAGTAGAATAAATGCATAGATATGTGCGATGGTAAATAGAAATAAATGTTAGCTCATTAATAAGATAAATGCATATTAGAATAATATTAAAAAATAATAATAATAATAATTGAAATGAAATGTATTTAAAAACACAGTAGTGGGCTACTAAAGATATAAAAACAATATGTTTATGAAAGCTACTACTAATCAAACAATCAATCAAAAAACATGTCATAGGATTAGTTATCAAGGAATTTCGACAACACCTATTGCACTTATTCCCGGAGGATATCAAAATGAAAACAATTCACAGATATAAATAGCTAGATTTTATCGGACAGTCTAGTTTTGAGTTTGCAGTTTCAGTCTAGTTTTGCAGTGTCAGTTTACAGAAATGCAGTGCTGAAAAGCTTTTGGAAATATACGCTTGTGCTCCAGCCTTTTTAGTCCAACAAGATCATCAAAACCTGCCTGAGAAATAATGTCTGCATAACAACACAGAAATCCTCTGTCAAGCATTCAACTGTCTTCAAAATAAAACAAATGGATTCACATAAAAATCTCTTCAAGAAACATCCAAATCTAACCGGTTAGATATAATCCATCAGAAGCAGCCAACGACAAGAAAAAAAATCCTAGGTATATATTTTATTATTATCATTTATACGTAGTAGTCACCACTGTAATCTGTAAATATTCAAGATTCAAATCATATGAACTCTATCATACATAAAATGAACTATTGATATGTGTGTGTAAGTTTCAAATGCTATTAATGCTTTAGTATTATGTTTGTGAATGTGAAATGATTTAAAGGTCAAAGATTATTTATGCTTTTTTCTTAAAATATATTATCATGTGTTAATTTTAAAAAAATGTGCGTGTGTTAAAATTGGATTTATAGAAATGTTTATAATGCGTTAATGTTAGTTAACAAATTATCTTTAAAACTTAATTAATGATAAGTAAAATAAATTATCTTTAAACTTAAACTTTATTTGTCGGTCAATTCTTCTTACCAACCTTTTATTAATTATTTCCACCACCAATTTTTGTATAATTTATTACAGATTAAAATTAGACTGGGCTAGTTTATGGGATGGTTTCGAGCGCTGGATTATGAACCTACTGCCCGAATATGTTAGTCCTTTGGACTAGCTGGTGCTGGGAGTTTACTCCAAAACAAATAAAGTATTTGGATAGTAGGGTTTGAATCTAGCAGCCGAGATGGGCCATTGTTGATAGTTAAAGCTATCAATAAGATCTCCCATTTTGCTCGAACGTGCCAGCTCGTTCACGTATCATTTATAAGATTATAAATGTATATGGAAGGAGTTTGAAACCGGTCAAAACTTATATACGTATAAGTAAGTGGTTTCAGTGGTTCGACCCGGTACATAAATGGCACCCAGTGTAGGGTTCGACCCGGTACATAAATGGCTTTACCCAATGTTTGGGGCTGAACCTAAGAAATAACAGTAAATAAATGCTTTGTTTCTTGTTTAAAAATAAAAACCTTAAAGAAATCTAAATTACATAGGTAAAGGTGTATTAAATTAAAAATAAAAAAGAATTGACCGAAATTTTTTTTTTTACTTCTTTAAATGGAAAGAGATTTTGTGCTATTTACATTCTGTTAAATAAATGACAGTTGAGTGTTTGGGCGGAGTTAAAGCATTAAGATCGGGTAGAAAAATGGACAAAGAAGGGGTGGAGTCAGCGTGTATTTCCAATTTAGAAAGAAATAAATAAAATAGAAATTAGTAAACTTATGAGCATGAATAAAATACAATATTAAAGAAAAATAATATAAAAGGTGTTTAAAATTATAAATTATTAAAAAAAAAAATAAAGCCAAAATGGAGACTCAAGATAAAAATATAGAAAATAGCCCCAACAAGGAAAAAAAAGAAATCATAGCTTTACTAACCAGCATGTTTGAAAAACAAAAAGAAACAGCCGAAGAATATAAAAAAATAGCTGAAGAGCTTAAAAATCAAAATAATGAAATGAAGAGTAAATTGGAAAGGCGAGCTGAAATGCTTGAAAAGTTAAAGGACCAGATCGAAAGGGGCCAAAATAAAATAAAAGAAGAAATTAGGGACGAAATAGAAGAGTCTAAAACAAGTAAAAAATTAAGAGATCGTAGAAGTAGATTTTGTCAAAGAAAATAAGGAAGTTGAGGTCATCAAAGAGATAGTAGAGTCATATAATTGTAAATATAGTAGTTTGGAAATAGAAATTAAATTAGAATCAGATAGCGTTGCTACAGAGAAAGTAGAAACCTATGTAGATCAAAAACCAGAAGATAGTGTTAAGCATAGTAGTTTGGAAATAAAATTAATCAAGATAGAAAATAAAAAGGTGAAAGTAAACGTTTGCATTCATTTTAGACGGAGATTTAAAACGAGAAAGAATAGAAAAAAATATTTACGGTTAGGAAAAATACGGAGGTCTGTGAAGCTTAAAGGTTTTCTAATTTACAAGACAGAAAATAAAATGGAAAGATAAAGAGATAAAATAAATTTTAATCGAAAGAGAGATGTGAGAATATGGAGTATAATTTATATTAGTGAGTTAGTAGAAAGAAAGAAAGAACCGCCTGACAAAAATTAAAAATATGTAATCTGACGGATTCGCCGGTTTGACCTAGTTATTAACGACCATGGACTTGGAATAACAGGAAATGTTTAACAAAGTTTAATGAAACAAAAATAACCTATAGTTTTGCTTTTTAAACAAAATGAAAAAACGAGTATCAAGTTAGTTGAATAATTAAAAATGATTAAAGGTAGTCTTAGTAAATAAATAATAATCTTAGAGTTTTTAAAATGTTAAAGCAATGATAAAACGATTTATGTCAAAACCCTCGATTAGGTCTTATCAATGATATTGATGTCCCAGCTCATAAGTCTAGAACGTAGCGGAGCGTGACCTAAACAAAAAAAATGTGTAAAATCAAAATAGACAAGCAAAATGAAAATGTTTGTAGAATTAAATAAATGAAAAAGATAACGGGATTTCTAGAATAAAATCAAGTTAGATATTTGCATAACAAATGAATCGCAATAAAGTAAAAGTTTGTTGTTTTTTTCTGAGTACGCACACATTAAAATAAAATAGTTTTGAATATACGCAAGTTAATAAAAGTTGAATAAATAATGGATCGTAATATAATAAAAATAGTTTTTCTGAATACACGCACCTAGATAAAGAAGTTAAAATAATGGCTTAAAAATAGTATCGTAAAACTAATATTTAAAGTAATGTTCGTAATGATTAAAAATCAATATTATAAGATTAATGTAAAGAAATATTTAAATAATGTTTCTTAAGGGTTATAAATAATACTGGAATATAAATGAATAGTGTAAAATATTGTTCATGTAAATTTAAAAATAATGTTGGAAGATTATTAATAAAAAAATAAAAGTCAATTTAAGGTGTATTAAGAGTGTGTAAGTATACGTGTGTATATACGTGCACATACACTGATAATATTAGGTAAATACGATACCTTATGATGAGTATCTTAAATGTATTTATCCAGATATCCTTTTAGGTTATTTTCTTGGTACTGCTGCACCTTATGATGAGTGCAAAAAGGGACTTATTTATTATAGATTCCCTGTAAGCAAGTCTAGTAATAACTCGATATCTAGAATATTAGTAGGTGTAGAATTATGCTGCATGTATACACATGTGTAGGAATTATCTAAAATAATAAATTAATAAATCTTTACAGTCAACAATTAAAATTGCAAGAGATAAAATGGTCAAAAATGACGCATTTTACTCTAAATCGGAGGGGGGTGTAATGTGCCAATGCCAAATTGGCACATGTATATAAAATAATTTTGTATAAAAATTATTATCAAAATCTTTCGGAAAAAAGAATTTGAAATAAAAGTTACAATTAATTACTTTAAAAGAGGGGAGAGGAGTTTTCCTATAAAAAAAATTAAAAGTTAAAAATCTCTTTTCATTCCAGTTTAGTAGAATAAATGCGTAGATATGTGCGATGGTAAATAGAAATAAATGTTAGCTCATTAATAAGATAAATGCGTGTTAGAATAATATTAAAAAATAATAATAATAATTGAAATGAAATGTATTTAAAAACACAGTGGTGGGCTACTAAAGATATAAAAACAATATGTTTATGAAAGCTACTACTAATCAAACAATCAATCAAAAAACACGTTGTCATAGGATTAGTTATCAAGGAATTTCGACAACACCTATTGACTTATTCCCAGAGGATATCAAAATGAAAACAATTCACAGATATAAATAGCTAGATTTTATCGGACAGTCTAGTTTTGAGTTTGCAGTTTCAGTCTAGTTTTGCAGTGTCAGTTTACAGAAATGCAGTGCTGAAAAGCTTTTGGAAATATACTCTTGTGCTCCAGCCTTTTTAGTCCAACAAGATCATCAAAACCTGCCTGAGAAATAATGTCTGCATAACAACACAGAAATCCTCCGTCAAGCGTTCAACTGTCTTCAAAATAAAACAAATAGATTCGCATAAAAATCTCTTCAAGAAATGTCCAAATCTAACTGGTTAGATATAATCCATCAGAAGCAGCAGAAGCAGCCAACGACAAGAAAAAAAATCCTAGGTATATATTTTATTATTATCATTTATACATAGTAGTCACCACTGTAATCTGTAAATATTCAAGATTCAAATCATATGAACTCTATCATACATAAAATGAACTATTGATATGTGTGTGTAAGTTTCAAATGCTATTAATGCTTTAGTATTATGTTTGTGAATGTGAAATGATTTAAAGGTCAAAGATTATTTATGCTTTTTTCTTAAAATATATTATCATGTGTTAATTTTAAAAAAAAATGTGCGTGTGTTAAAATTGGATTTATAGAAATGTTTATAATGCGTTAATGTTAGTTAACAAATTATCTTTAAAACTTAATTAATGATAAGTAAAATAAATTATCTTTAAACTTAAACTTTATTTGTCGGTCAATTCTTCTTACCAACCTTTTATTAATTATTTCCACCACCAATTTTTGTATAATTTATTACAGATTAAACTTAGACTGGGCTAGTTTATGGGATGGTTTCGAGTGCTGGATTATGAGCCTACTGCCCGAATATGTTAGTCCTTTGGACTAGCTGGCGCCGGGAGTTTACTCCGAAACAAATAAAGTATTTGGATAGTAGGGGTTTTAATCTAGCAGCCGAGATGGGCCATTGTTGATAGTTAAAGCTATCAATAAGATCTCCCATTTTGCTCGAACGTGCCGGCTCGTTCACGTATCATTTATAAGATTATAAATGTATATGAAAGGAGTTTGAAACCAGTCAAAACTTATATACGTATAAGTAAGTGGTTTCAGCAGTTCGACCCGGTACAATATATATATATTTGTAGAAGTCATCTAATTGCAACTTATAATATTTAAAAAACCCAACAGCAATTGTAATTGTCAAAATTTCTCATGATCTTTCACTGATGGACCAAATTTCACAAAATGGGTTGCTTTTTGCATTGTTGCCAATATGTTTTTGCATTTGGTACTAGGTATGACTTTTTGCTTAAATTCATTTTGACAAAATGTCTTTGTGAATGTTGTTAATACTTCTTTTGCATTCGATACTAGATATGTCTCTTTGATTAAATACTTATTGATGGTATCCCTGTAATTGCTGTGCAGGTACATTGTATTTTTCATTTTTGCTACTACTACAAAAGTCATCTCTCCAGCTGCCATTTCTATCAGTGCGAGTACTCTTGTTTTCCAAGCTTTTTTTTCTCAACCTTTTGTCTTTGTGCAAATTATATATTTCTAGGCTTACAAATCACTGGGTGAATATTTGTCAAAAATCTATCTTTATGAGAAATTGTTAATTTAGCACATTGTTCATTGTTGAACAACATTGGGTATTTTTTTATCTATTGTACTAGAATTTTTTTTTTATGACCTTTATATGGTTCCAGGCAGGTTCGATATTCTCTATTATTAGATTCATTTTACCGTTTACTATTTATTTACGTTTACTTCACTTTTAACTGATACTTGAATGTTGCCAATTATTTGATATGTATGTTCATTCACATTTTGAACTTCAATCTTTGTTTTTCAAGTTATGGAGTTGCCTTACAGTTGATTAAGAATGTGCTCCAGTCTTTATTAGATGTTATCAATATATTTGAACTGCAACCTATTTCTGTACTAATATTCTTAATATAAATCTGCAGTTTTATTATAAATTGTTTGAATCCCTGAATCTCCGTATTATTTAGGAATTGATTGATGGGACTTTTGTCTCTCCTATTTACCATAGGTTTAACTTTAACTCTTCCATCTTTGTTACTAGGTTTTAAGCATATCCCACATAACACATGGTTTATTCAGTTTTGAGGAGACTTGAATATTCAATTTTTATTTTATTGTTTTACAAGCATTTGTTTTTTAATTCTTATTTTCTTTATATGTTTGCATCTGTTCTAATAAGAGATCATACACAATTTTTTTTAAACTGCCATCTCATAAATCAACGAAAGCTTTGTTAATAACAGTTGGGTGAGCTTGCGATCAGATACCCCTTGATTGGTGATAATCTTCCCGATGCTTTCTTCAAACCTGCAACCTTTGGAAAATTCTTTAAGGGCTGTATTAGCACTTTATGGCTGTCTATTTTCTAACTAAAATTGAGCTGCATGACAAGTGCAAGATATAATGTAATTTTCAATATCTTTATCAATTCACATAATCTGTTTGCAATTTCAATTATTCTGTTTTCTGAATAATATAAGACAGCTACTATTTTTGATCAATCATCTTCAACTCCATTTATATCCAAACTCTTTCTACTTGTGTTATAAATATTGGATATTCTTCAATGCAACTCAGATCAAACTCAGTGATACTAGTTTTACCATATTATACTAAATTTTACACAATGCTTTATTTACCACCTTTTTTATAGTTTACAGTTTCGATTGCACCAGGCAATCTTCTTCAGAACTTTGACATTGTACTACTTAATTCAGTTATTATTTTGCCAATCTTCAGTTGTAAGTTTGTCAGCTACAGTAAATTATTGATTTTTTCCAACTGCACCAATTGCTGATTTTTTTTGCCAATTGCACCAGTTATTAATTTTTGAAACAAGCAGAACTCTCCATACACTAGTGCCACTCAGTGTCAACCAGAGTAATCAATAGATTCCAGAAGGCTTGTGCATAAAATCCCCATCTAGTGCCTACTACTCTAATATCCTCAGACTAGTTTCTGGCTTGTGGCTTTCGTCAGTGAGGAGCTTTGGATCTGACAGCACTGCACCTAGATCTTAGGATATAATGCAACCCTCCAGCAGCCACCTTTTATCTCTACTTAACTACAAAACTATGAGAATAAAATTGAAAACATAATATTTTCAATCTAAGCTCAATAGCTTATATAGTCATATGGGTCTGAACCCAGTTCAGTGCCCAGTCAAGCCTTCTGGCATCTACTGATTATTCTGGTTGGCACTGAATGGCACTACTGTAAGGAGAGTTTTGCCTGTTTTAATAACAGTTATATGCTAGCATAAGAAATAGTGATCATGTGAATATTAATTTTTGGTGATTGCATCAATTGTGCCCTCAAAGAAATCTGTACAATGAATATATATATTTCTTAAGTAAATGAGAAAAAAACCATACAGAATGTGTAATATCCACACTTACGACTGTGCCAAGGTTATAACTGCAAGTCATACTGTGCGATCAGCAAATAACGTTATACAATTTCCACGCTGTTCTTTCTTAACGAAGCTCTCCAACGAATGCCTTGCTCTGCAATGAATGCTTCTCTCCGCAACTAATGCCCTTCTCTGCAACTAATGCTCTTCTTGCAACTAATGCTCTTCTTGCAACTAAGGCTCTTCTTGCAACTAATGCTCTTCTTGCAACTAATGCTCTTCTTGCAACTAATGCTCTTCTCTGCTGCAGTATCTTTCAGCTACACCCGTGAACTACATTTTCACTGGGTGTGCTAGTCATTTACCGCCAGCACTGACGCGAGATATCTTTGCTGATGTTAAACAGACGTCTCTCCAATACTGCTCGCTACTCACTACTACGTGACTGCTCTCTACTGGAGTTGTCCTCTAATTACTGCTAGATGTTACACCGTCTTCTATTCGCTCTCTGACAACTGCAACGATCTCAATCAATGCACTGACCAATAAGGTAACATCTCTTATCTAGAAGCATTTGTAATTAGCAAATACCTCTAGGAATTGTCGATCGCCATTACGTCAATGCACTAATTAAATTCCTCAGCTATCAGAGCGTGATCTAAAAACAGCCTTACGAATAAATTCTAGTTTTTCTGGAGTGCACAAAAATGTCTGCCATTTTTACAAACACTACAGAATGCAATCATTCAAATGGCAAAAGAAGTAATTTAACATTACTTTAATGTAAGCATTTGAAATACAGGCACTCTTTACATATCTGAAGCCTAATTATAAATATAAGGGATTTGAACTCAGACTTTCAAGTACCCTTCAACTATCCATACTATCTGATACCTCTGATACACATGACCACATACATATAGAAAAGATAAATAGTCACCAATATACGTATTTCGTGCTAAACCACTCATCAGTTGGTCCAGATTATCATCTTCCATACATATATGTAATCAGGGCTCAGTTTATATTAAGATAGCAAATCTCATACTTTAATGGATAGGCTTCAATCCACTCCAACTCTTCAATATCTTACATTTTAATGTAAGCAATAAATTATATATGTAATGGATTTATTATACATATTTAAAAAAAAAAATTAAGTGTTGCACAGATACACACAATCAATGTATGAACAATTAAGGAATGAAGATAAATTATATTAATCATAATGTATATAATATACTATACTTCCTTTTGCTTTATTTAAATCCAAGCAAAAATATTATATAGGTTAATAGAGAAAACTAGTTTAGCCTCAAGACTAACAATTAGTAATTTATGATTTCCTGACAACATCAAAAGTAAAGTCATCTCCGTTACCTGGATATAATTTCTAATCTTTATCAAATTTAAAATCTATGCAAATATTTAACATTTACATTATTTTATTATATATATGCTATACAACTATACAATCAACTTTTAATTGTTTTAAGAGAAATTTTATTTGTCATAATGTACATAATATGATATCTTTTATTTTATTCAAACCCAAGAAGAAATATCATACAGGTTAATAGCGAAAACTTGTTTAGCTTCAGGGCTATCAATTAATAAATGATGGTTACTTGGAAACAACAAAAGATATGATTATTCCTATTTATTTGGATATATATAATTTCTTAATTCCATTCATTATCAAATTAAAAATTCATAAAAATATTTAATTTAACTTATTGATTATTATATATAACCATCTTGTAATTGGTTTAAGTTTTAACTAAAATTTTGATGAACCCAATTAAAATTTATTAGGCACGGGAAATCGCGTTCTCGCGTTGAGATCGCCACCCATTCTTTTATCTCTTGGGAAGAAAGTCGTTATTAATCTAATGCTTATAAGTCAATTCACCGAAATTCCTGTAATAAACGATTTATATTTATTAATGTGTACTGAAAATTAGCACGTAAGTAAATATTATTGTATAATTAGAGTTAGAAACACTTTTTTTTTAATTTTTAGCTCAAAAATGGCAAAGCAAAAATGTTTGTTACTGAAGAACTGCAAACTAATTTTATATTTTTAAAATCAAACTCTAAATCTGAGGTAATATGCACATTTGTAATACTACAATTTCGATTGTCAACAAAGATATTTATTGCTAAAAAGCATTAAAATAGCTTTTCGTGTTAGTTCTAAATTCGTGTGTAATTTTTTTTACAAGGAAATTTTCATCTCTGGATGACAAAGTATACACGGTCGTAGAAACTAGCTTTTCAGTCTTTTAAAACAGCTATATTATTATTATTAATTTAAAAAATTTAAAACATCTATATTATTATAGCTACCGTTTGCATATCTAACAACAATCTCATTCTAGTAGCGCGTGGAGCAATGACGTCACCAAAGCAAGATGTCTTCCTTGTAAACAAACTTGCTACTTTCTCGTCCATAAAAAAAAAAAAATCCTAGTTTCTTTTTTAGGTAATTAAAAAAATTCGATTATTTAATGTATAAAGTCGATCCAAAAGTAAATTATAAAATATTCTTTACATTATCTTAAGAAATTGTAATTTAATAGCATGTTGATATTATTTTAAGCCGTATGTTTACTGCTTTTAATTTACAACCAAAAAAAAAAAAAGGAATGTAACTTTTGACTAATAGTTTAGATACTATATTTGTACACATGGTAATGTTTTTTTTTAAATGAATAATTAGAATTCATTTTCTCTTTAATTATCATTATTAAACTTTTTTTTAAGCTACATATTCAAAGTTTATAGTTTACAATATATTTAGTAATAGTTTTTAATTGGAGGAAACCCATTGTAATTACTTATTTTTAATAATAAAAGTATGATTTATAATATATTTTGGAAAACACGTTGCTTTTTTTAAGCAATTTAAAGGTTTATTCTATTTTATTGACAACTTTTTATACAATTATCACATTTTCTCCTTATTGACGTAATTTACATAACGTCTGAATTTCTTAGTGAATGGAAAAACTTGATTCGAAGAATCTATGTATAAAGTTTATTTCTTCACTGTAGCTAATTATCCGAATAGAAAACAACTGACTGAATAAGTTTATTTTCCCGGAATTCATAAGATCGAGCATCGTTATTGGCGAAATGAAATGGATTTGAACGACCCTTACTGTCCAGAGTTTGACATTATATGCGGCCGCACTTCTGCCGTCATGGAAGTTGATCTGTATTACAATTAGTATCATTTACGAAAGTAGTTGTTCGAAGCATGCAGAGCTGTTAAAATAATTTACAGATTTTTCGTTTATTGGGTTATAAATAATGCGAATTTCATACTTTTATAATATATTTATCGTGATGTTTGTGTCGGGACAGTATATATAAATTTAGGCCGCGTTAGTTTAGTCTTGCATGTAAACCAATTTTCCATATTTCTAAATAATGCGAATTTTATACTTTTATAATATATTCAGCGTGATGTTTGTATTTGCATGTGTCGATGGTTTATGGCTTTTTTTTAAAACTTTTCATCTGGCTTCATTACAAAAAATGAAATAAATAATAAACATAAGAGAAAATAAGTAACCTTATGACCAATACTTTATTTTATATACTCTTTATAACAAAATATAAATGCAGAACAAAAATATTTTTTATTATAGCTCAACAAAATTTAGTCTATCTACTTAAAACCCAAGCAATTTATAGATTACGTACTTATTTTTACTTATTTTTATATAGTGGTACTTATTTTGCATTTCCAGCAAGACACACATGGTGAATATTATTTATTCAGATAGTATAAAATTCGTTCTAGGTTTTCCCGGTACACTTATCACACAGATTGAAGAAATCTGGTAAATCACAATTGTTATGAAGAGTTGTTATTATTTCGTTTTTTAATTTGGTATTTTTTAAAACTTAAAATAATAAAATGATTTTGGAAAATTTGTAAAACTTTATTTTAATTATTATGCAATACTTCAATAAAATTTCCCCGTTGATTTCTCTTGGAGGCCTTAAAGGAAACGAGCAGTGCAAATTCCTAATGTTCCACTCAATACTTTTTTGTCTTGCAACTGCTATTTAATACTACGTGATTACTCATATAGTATATGAATGTGGATGGGCTGCTCACCTACACACATTACCCAGCGTGATGAGTTTATTGGCTTTTTACTTCTGAGTTAAGATTAAGAAGCACTACGATATTTCTTCTCAGTCGCCTGATATCTTTCAAGTGTAATATCAATGGAGTTTTTTTGAAACCAGAATGGGTGTGTGAATGAAAAAAAAAATTTTTCTAATAAATATTTAAAATCATGACAGTCAAAAATAAATTGTGGAACTTATTCCCAGGAAGCTGTAAAGTCAGCAGCCGAGGCAGTGGTTGGTGGCTCAAACACAGATAGTGTTATGAATCTCCTGATTGCAGACACAGGCTGTCATATGATAACTTTTTATGTAGATGCTTACAATTGCAGATCATTTTCAAGTAAAAAAGAATTGGAAGAACTATCTAATATTAATTGGGCCATTATTGGATTTTGTGAAATTAGAAGAAAAGGTGAGAAGACGATTTTAAAAATGTATTTGAGTTGTAATAAAAAAGCACAAACATTGGAAATACAAGTGGAATAGGATTCATTATAAATAAAAAGTAGAAGAACAGCATTGTGGAGATTGATGGTGTATTGAAAAGAGTGGCAAGATTAGTTATTCAACTTAATTGCAGGCAATTCAGATTTATGCCCCAACAAGTTCTCATTGTGTTGAAGAAGTACAAGATATTATATGGATGAACAAAAGGTTTTTGATCAGATCAAACAACTTTTTAAAATTGTCATAGAAGACTTTAATGCTAGAATTGGTAAACATTTGAAAGATGAAAGTGCTGGATGCAAATTTGGTTATGGTGATAGAAATGAGAGAGGACATAAATTTGTGGAGTTTGCAGCAAAAAGAAAAACTTTATATTATGAATTCTGTCTTTTGAGAAAAATGTTAAATGTATATGGAAGCATCCAAATGATTATATTTTGGCTAACAAAAAATATATATTTCAAGATTGTAATGTTTTTAATAAATTCAGCACAGGAAGTGATTATTGAGATATAAGATACATGATAATGCAAAACTAGAGAGGCAACTATCATTGAGAAAAATAAAATTCACAGTTTTATATTCCTAAGTTTTAGAAACATTTCAATGGATTTCAATTAGAACTTGCAAATCATTTTCAAATATCAAATTTTGAACATGATTCTGATTTGAACAAAATCAATAAGTAGATAACTAATCCACCTTTAAAAACTGCAACAAAGATAGCTGCTACAAATAAAGTACAATTGCCCAGTAAAATTTCTATGGAAACGACAATTTATAAAGAAAAGAAGGAATATAAAAATATTTAAATAGGGATTTATTAAGAAAGATTATAAATTTATTTAACGCACATTGATTATATAATTAATATTTACTAAGGCAATAAACCTAAAGCATATGCTCTTGAAAATGTGACGGTAGGGACCTCTACAGGTCTGCGTAAATTGTGGTTAAGACCTGTAGAGGTCCCTACCTTCATATTTTCAAGCGCACATGCTTTAGGTTTATTGCCTTAGTAAAGAAAGATTAAATATTTCAAATTTTGTAAAATGGTGTAAAAAAGAGTTGATAATGATCTAAGAAAGTTTAATTGTGAGCTAGCAAGGAAAGCTAGAGAATAAAAGTCTCAGGGTATAAAGGAACATATTCATTTTGGTAGTAAACATTTCTGCTATAAGGAAAAAAATGGCACTATTACTAAAAAGAGAGATGACATCATGAAATGTGTAGAAGAGTTTTATCAGAAATTATATAGCAATAAAAAATAAGGATAAGTATCTTCTACAACTATTATATCTTCTGAATTGCCCAGGATTTTAAATGAAGAAATGAGACATGGTTATAAATTTATAAAGAAAAGAAAAGCTCCAAATAATGATGGAATTATAATTCATATCTTAAAAAAAGCAGGTGAAGAAATGGAAAATTTTTTGGCAAAATTATATACCAAATGTCTAAATGATAAAGACATACCAGACGATTGGAAGAATGCAATATTTTAAAAGGTGATTAAAAAAAATATTAGAAATTACAGATCTATCAGACTTTTTTCAGTTCTATACAAAAAATTTTATGAAAATAATTATAAATTGTTTACAGCGAACTTTGGATTGTCACCAACTAAAAGACCAAGCTGAATTTAAAAGTGGTTTTAGTACAGTGGATTATATCCATATACTGAGAGAATTTATGAAAAGGAACAATGAATACGAGTTGAGTTTATGCTTTGGGTTTATAGATTGTAAAAAGGCATTTGATTCTATAAGCATTTCTTCAATGGACTAAAGCGCTATAGACACAGGATATTATATTCTGAAGAATATTTACAAAAGTGAAACAGCAACAATTATATTACATAGTGATACTAAGAAGATTAACATTGAGAAAAGTGTATGACAGGATGATTCCATACTGTCAATTTTTTTTACGGCAATTTTGCATGAAGTATTTTGTAAATTAAAATGGGAACTTAATGCAGTAAAAGTAAATGGAGATTATTTAAGTCATTTAGATTTTGCAGATGTAGTTGTTTTTACAAATAATGCTTTAAAACTTCAGAAAATGTTGCAAGAATTATCAGATGAAAGTAGGATTAAATTTAATTGTTAAAAAGACTAAAGTAATGTTCAATGGATTTTCTCAAAAGAAGAAAAGTAAGATTCATAATGATGAAATTACTTGGTCAGATTATTACTACGGATGGAAACATGGTGGATGAAATTAATCATAAAATTAAACTTGGTAGGAAAAACTTGATATTAAAAGAAAATATGCCTATGTGTTTGAAAAAAATTTTAATAAATGTGTTTTATCAATTTTTACTTATGGAGCTGAGACTTGGACATTTAACAGAAGTGCAATACAGAGACTCAATGAAGTATGGAGAGATGCATCTTCGGAGTAACAAGAAGAGATTGAAAACTAAATACATGGATAGAGAACAAACAGGTGTTACTGACAACATTGAAAGAGTTAAGAAACTGAAGTGCCATTGGGCTGGACATATTGCTAGAAGAGATAATAATAGATTGAGAACTGAAATCTTAAACTGGGTTCCAAGAGATTGTAAAAGACCTAGAAAGAGACCACACGTGAGATAGATGGTATGAAATAAAGGGTGCAGGGGTGATATGGAGAAGAGAGGCTAGAGTTCAGAGATGGATTGAACTTAGAAACCATCCAGCATTGATGTTATATATATTTTTATGCATTTTATGGGGATGAAAGTTATTTATAATATGTTAATTATGGTAAAATCTTTAGTATAGTACATTATTTATTTAGATATTTTTCACACAATGTGATTCTTTTTTCCAAAATTCATGTATTGCTGTCTTAAATGTAATTTATTTTGTTAATCCACATAAATAATTAATATAGGGGATTTGAACTCAGTCTTTCAAGCACTTTTCAACTATCCACACTATCTCATATCACTGATACACATGATCACACACATGTAGAAAAGATCAATAATTATCAATATATGTATTTTGTGCTGAACCAGCACTCATCAGTTGGTCCAGATTATCATCTCACACATATATAATTAGTGCTCAGTTTATGACAGGCTTCAGTCTACTCCAACCCTTCAGCCATCCATACCATTGAAAAGATGATGGAAAACCCAAATCTCATGCTAATGACAAGAATGCCTGTACTTCAAATATTACACATTAAGCCTGCATCCTGCCCATCCCTCTTCTATGCATTTAAAATGGATACAGTCCTGTACATGAGAAGTCGGAGGAAATTGTCAACATGGGCATGACAACAATATTGGCATCAGCATGGGATTTGGGCTTTCCATCATCAGATTTTCAATGGTATGGATGGCTGAAGAGTTTAGTTGGAGGTTGAAGTAGATTGAAGCCTACCCAGTAAAGTATGAAGATTTGCTATTTTAATATAAACTGAGCACTGATTATATATATGTGTGAGAGATGATAAATCTGGACCAACTGATGAGTGCTGGTTCAGCACGAAATACGTATATTGATGATTATTCATCTTTTCTACATGTGTGTAATCATGTGTATCAGTAATATGAGATAGTGTGGATAGTTGAAAGGTGCTTGAAAGTATGAGTTCAAATCCCCTATATTTACAATAAGCTCCAGGTATATGAAGAGTGACTGTATTTCAAATATTTTAATAATTAATGAGAAGTTAATTCCAAGATTTTTATGGTGGAATTATTAGTGCATTCACCTATCATGCCTTGGACATGAGGTTCAAATTATGATGAATAAAATGTTTTGACTGGATCTTTTTTTAAAATATATATATATCAAAATGCAATAGAAATGATTTGCTCATTTTCATTGTCTCCTTAATGTTCTTAAAACTTTATTATCGCTGCAGTTCAAAGTATCAATCCATTTCCTAATTATTTGTTTTCAGTGACAGATTTTAATACTAGTAAGTATCATATTCTTATGTTCATTTTAAGATATTTATCCCCAAATTCAAGAATTGTTTTCTAGGCTTTTTCTGCAACTTGTTATTGTCATGGCAACAAATCATTTACCAGCAGCATTTATAATTTTGATGACCTTCAGTAAAAATTATCACTGGTTTTTATGTCTCATATTTATTTATTCATAATTTTATATTGGTTTACTATTTATTAAATTTTCTAATAAATGTTTTCCTAATAAATCGTTTATCGGCCCATTTAAGATTATGCTGACTGATTCATAATTTCTCCATCTATACTTGTCTTAATCTAATATGGCTTCCATCTAAGTTGGTTAGTTAAATGACAATGTTCAATTCTATATAACTTTTGTAATTATGAACCAATTTTTGGTAAGCTGCATTTTTAGCTTTTAATCCCATGTAGAAAGGGGTCTAATTAATAATGAGATATTTAATCTACCCACTTTTCTATAATTTCCCATGATTCTCTAAATCAATGGCCTTATTATAATTATTCAAATCTTATTATTGGTATTCTGTGACGTAATCGATCCAACCTACTTTATTAATAATAGTACTTATTTCTATCTCCTCCAGAAATCATCTTGAACTTTTTAAGAGCCATCTTGTTTGACTGTAACTCATATCTTTGACATAAAAATATAAACTGATTTCTTCTAAACTGTAGTTCCTCGATCGGTTTTTAAATTAATTGACAAAATTATTCAGGACATTTTTTTTTAAAAATGTTAGATACAATTCCATCTTTTCCTGAAATCAGACATATTGGCAGTGTTATACTAGATGTATGCCGTTTTTCTTTATACAGGCTTCTCTTTATAACGTCATCAAAAGTGTTTGGTTATTAGATATTTATTGTGCGTATTCCTTTCATTTCCACTTGATATTTGTTATTTTAATTAAATTCAGGTGACATTTATTGAAATGTTTCTGCCAATTGAATCAAGTTTAGATCTACAAATCCCTTGAAGGATTACTATTTTACATATATGTATATGTCCTTAAACTATTGATATTGTGCATTTTGATTTTCTTCAGAATCTAATTTTTAACAAATATAGTCAATAAATCTTATATTCATCCCTTTCTCAGAATACATGTTTTACTTTATCATTATGCAACTCTCAATTATTACTGCTACATCCATTATCTTGTAGTTTTTAAAGAACCTTTAATGCAAACTATACCTCATTCTTTACGATGTATATATCGATGCAGTAATTGTACAAATTAGTGTAACTATTGAGATTTCTGATTTATCATTGAATTCCTCATATATGAAATTAATATTTTCAATATATTGTACATGTATTTACAGAATTTCTTTTCATTGTATCAGCTAGAAATTTGAAATACATGAAACTCCACTCCAGAAATGGTAGTCTGATTTTTATATTTATGATGAACTGTTTGAAAAGAGATCAGAAAAAATAAAGGTTACTTATGTAAAATTGATGGAATATAATAAGCCTATTAAAAATTATATATAACAGGCCATTTAATAACTATTTACAAAAATATTGTACACATAAAGTATTTAGCTTTAAACAAGGCAAACTGTCCATACAGTAGCGCCACCTTGTGCCAACCAGAGTAATCAATGAATGCCAGAAGGCTTGTGCATAAAATCCCTATCTAATGCCTACTCATCCAATATCCCCAGACTAGTTTCTGGCTTGTGGTCTTCATGTGATGCTTAATATTTATCTGTAACTTAGTTTCAGATATTGCAATTTAGAATATTTCACACTTCTTATTTGCATAACACCTGCATGCATATGTATAGACAGATATAAAGTATATATATACTTTAATACAACAATTAAAAATGTTAAAAAGTGAGTTAATATTTATTTTTATAGTTATTAGATTTTTTTATAATGTATGATTATTATTTATTATAAAAAAAAAACACAGTTTACATTCTTTTATTTTTGACAAATTTTAATTATTTCAGAAAATGTCAAAATATATAATAGAAAATTATAAACAAAACAAAAAAATTTTTTTTAAAAAAATTTTAAGACTTTTAATAAAAAGTTGTAAAAATGAAACATAAATCTTCTTTTAAAGCTAATCCTTTCTAATGCTAAATATAAACTTACTATATGTAAATTATAAAAATTAAATGTGAGAAAATTTGATTATCGTTATCTTTATTGTCATAATAGAATATATATAAAAAATATTTTATAAGAAACTTTTATTTTATTTGATAAGTAATACACTAAAAACCAAAAAAAAAAATTTTTTTCTTTGATCATGATTATGGTTTTTATATTTAGCCTGAAATAAAAGCATGGGGTTATTCGTGAATTAATTGATTCAATCACTAACTAGTGACTGAATATTGATTTTTAGTATATTAATCATCAAATTATATAAAAGCATTTTTTATAAAATATATATTTTACAGTAAGCATTTTGCACTATTGATAAACAAATTTAAGAACTGAAAATTTAAACATTGTCACTATATTTGTACTATTTGAAATGAAATTAACACATTAAAAATTGTTTACCAGATTTTTTTGTCCTTAAAGGCAGAATTTTTAAAAATGCATATTTTACTTAAACAATCGAGAAATAAATATTTCATTTTTCATTTCTTTTTCTTTCTATCTTAATTAACCATAAATACTTTTTAAGGAATTAATAATGAAATTAAATGAAAATTACCTCTATCTATTGGGCAATGCTGAAAATTTAGTAAACTGATATCAACACAGTTTGAAATTTGGTCTGTGCCATGCAGTACTCATGAAGAGAGAAACCATAATAAAAGAAAAATTAAGGAGGCAATTTTTATAAATAGGAATAAAATGCATTTAATAAATAGACGAGCTGCTAACATTAAAATACGGATTCATGAAATTTGAATTGATGACGTTTGCATCCGCTTTGTTTTTTTAATTTAATGGCAGTTGGGTCAGGTTTAAGAAATTAACCAAAAGTACTCTGTGGTTTGATAGACTGTTTATAATAGTTTATTACCGTTAAATTTATTATTTTTATTATGATTACAATTTTGTTTTAATTAACGGACATTTTATTTATATTTCATTGCTATTAGGTGTATAATATTAAAGAAAATTCTTTGGATAGAAGTATATTAAAAATTAGTTACTGAAAACAAATTACAGAATTTATAAATTAAAATAAAAATTCAAATTAAAAAAAATTATGCTAATGAATATTACACCGCAGTCATGAATTATTGATGAGAGATATAAAGATGGTGACCTTGAAAATTACGCTTGCATATTTATTACATGTTTTTCTATGGATCTGACTTTGGATCCAAAAGGGGAAAAAATGAATGTTGAAAAACAATTTGTGCTTAGTTGGTGGATCAAGAGAGTTTACTGTCTATATAAATGTCGAG
Source organism: Epiperipatus broadwayi (assembly GCA_028023455.1). Lineage (NCBI taxonomy): Eukaryota > Metazoa > Onychophora > Udeonychophora > Euonychophora > Peripatidae > Epiperipatus > Epiperipatus broadwayi. Next base: position 7,413,712 of record JAQFVV010000036.1, on the reverse strand, counting down.
ATTCAAATATTTGAAATATCTAGCTCACTAAAGTTTTTTTAAAATAAGAAATAGTGTAACGTGAAGTTTTTAGGTTAGATAGTTGCAGCATGGTAATATTTTAAATATGAGAGTGCGGAAAAATCTGAAATCTTATATAGCCATTCGCTGTCAAAAGATTCAATCGAAAATGGTCCAACTTTAATTTTTTGTAAATTTGACTCATTAATTGTAACACCAAAGATAGTAACAAATTAAACCTTTTACCTAATATAGTGATGAAGTTATAACCATTTGAAATCTTCAGAAAATTGCCACTTGTGCTCATATGCAATTATGTAATAAATTATTTCTCAAGATAGAGATAAGATAAAAAAAATTATAGAAAATACCAAATTTTATTTTATTTTATATGCTTTCATATTATTAGATTTTAAAATGCTTTTTAATTTCAGTATTTTCTAAAGTGTTTGATTTTGAATTTTTCAAAAACTGAATTGTTCATTTTGAAAACATATGTATCTTGGCATTCTAGAAAATTTCATTATGAATCACAATAGAAACATTTTTTAATTATACAAATCTTAATTTTAATTCAAATTTTATTAATTATTTTGAAAGATCATTTTTATTTTAAAATAAAGAACACAGCTTATATAACTATTATGACAGTATAAACTAAATAAATTGACTGCCAGGGGAACTTGGGAAAACAGCAGGAATAGCTGAAACATAAAATTCAGAAAATATTGTTTTTACTTGACATAATTTTTTTAAAGTTTTCTTATTGCAGAAAAATATTAAATAACTGTAACTTTATTCATGCTAACGTCATCTCTTCTGTGTGGACAACCTCAACTATTCTTTGGAAGGTAATTTTGAAGAATTGTGTCTATTTTTGAATAAGGTTCAAAAAATAAGAAGCAGGATCTTTAAAATGGATGAAATTCATCTCTACCACCAGTGATCATTGTATTTACGTTACAATATTTTTTTTATTCGAGTGTATTTGTTTTAAATCTTCTGATAAGAGAACTTGTATGACTGTCAGTCTGAGAATATCTTTGTCAACAATGCTTTATCAAACGCAATAAAAAAAAATGGATTTTTTGAGTATCTGATATTGAATTTGCTTTTGGAAAATGCTTTTGAATGAATTTCTTTTTTTGGTATATTTTATTGAAGAAAGATAATTGTATAGAGTCAATGTTGACTTATTCTGAGAAGGTATCACAATTTGGTCTTCATATTATTGGCGAAGGCTTATCTTTGCTGGGAATCTTCTTACAGTTTCTTGCTGAAAATCACATATTTCTTTAACATAGACTGTTGCATATTCATGCCACTTAGCTTCGATTTCAAAATCACCATCATTGCGGATTTTTTTTTCCTACTTTTAAACTGTGCAGGAGAGGCAATCTGAAAATAATTACACTTTTCAAATCTGATATCAGTAATGATTTTAGATATGTTTTTTTTTTTTTAAAATAAATAAATAAATAAATGTGTAACAACTGTGTCAAGTTTAATATATCCAGAGATGCATGCAATACTTTTAAATTTTACATTATCAGAATCCTAGACTAACTATTGGAAAAATTGTTGCGTAAATTCTTATTCCAGTGAAAACACTGGGATTCATCTTGTAAACGAAAAGTATAATTTTTTGCTAAATCAATAGATACTATATCCTAATTTTTTTAAATTTTTTTCAAATAATTATAATAATAAGACTTTTTGGCTGTAAATCAATCACAAACAACAACTTTTCGTGCAAAAGTTATTTTTTGTTTTTTGAGAATGTTTCCAAATGTACATCTTTCAATATATTCTCTTTGTTTATTAGTAATACAATCTAATGTGCTTTTTTCAAGCTTCATATTTAATTCTTATTTAAAATATTCAATACCAGAACATGAGCACATTTATTGATGTTGCATGCTCCACCTTATTACATAACTATCTTTGTTAAATAAGATATATATATAATCAAAATTACACCAAATCCAAAATTAGTTTAGCTTTATGCTTTTAATGTTTATATATATTGTCATTAGATCTAGTATTCCTTAATTTGATGCCTTGGTATTATCTTTTTTATTTTGATATGTTGTGCAAATGAAATGAAAGCTACTTCTTTCAACTAAGTCACGTCTTGGATCAGAGTTCAGTAAATTTTGAAAAATCCATATTTTATCATGAACAACCAGTTTAAATGTCCTGAAAAATTATTCTTTTTTGCACATGTATTGTAGTCTTATCATTTTTTTGTGTCTAGGAGGACTGACGTCACTACTGTCATAATTGTTAACCATTTCGATTGTAAATGTATTTAAAAACTTCCCAGGTTTTTGGATTTAATATTGCAAACATACCCTTGCAAATTCCTCTTCTATCAACATGTTTGCACATATGGCAGGATGATAAAATTTAAATTTTTTCATTCACTCTTAGGTTTCTTTCTTGAAACTTCTTTCAACTGACATCATTTTACAGTCAGGGCTTATTTTTTCATTTTTATCCTGATCGACACTTTTGTCCATCAAACACTTTTTTTAAACTTTTCATTAATACTATTCTGTATGGAAGCTTTTCTTAATTATAAATGATTTATGATGAGAGTAAGACTTATTGTGATTTTATATAATAATATTCGTCTTTTGTTTATGATATGATTCTGGCACTGAAATGATTTCTATGCCCACATTCACAAATTTTCATATGCATTTTGATGTCTTATACATCACACATTCATTCTCACAGAGGCAGAACTCTTCATACAGTAGCGCCACTCAGTGCAAACCAGAGTAATCAATGGATGCAGGAAGGTTTGTGCATAAAATCCCTATCTAGTGTTTACTCATCCAATATCCCCAGATTAGTTTCTAGCTTGTGGCTTTCATCAGCGAGGAGTCTTGGATCTGAGAGCACTGCACCTAGATCTTAGGATCTAATGCAACCCTCCAGCAGCAACCTTTTACTTTTTTAGCTAACAATTTAAGTCCAAAATGAAAACTATAATCTTTTCAAACTAAGCTCACCAGCTTGTATAGTTGTATAGATCTGAACTCAGTTCAGCATCCATACTTTCTTGTAATTATTATCAAACATCTACAAATATATATATATATATATGCATACGTACATTATCATTATACATATGTGATTTTTAACTCATAATATATTTCTTGAGTAGTTAAATAGTGGTTTTAATTAAAAGTTATTATATAAAGAGTAATATATAAAGGTTTCATTCATTTGTATAAAATGTAATAAAAAATTAGTATAAAGTAACAAAGAATAAGGGGAGCTAAGTAATAATAATAGTAAAATATATATAATGAAAAATTTATGTAGATGCTAAAAAAAGTTACTATATTATGAAATAGCCAAACTTCATACTTTAATGGACAGGCTTCAATCCACTCCACCCCACAAACTCTTCAGCCGTCTCTTTCATTGAAAATCCGATGATGGAACACTCAAAACCCACATTGGTGCCAACCTTTTCATCCTAGCCATGTATCTTAATATAAGCTGAGCATTGATTGTATATATATGTGATGATAATCTGGACCAACTGACGAGTGCTGGTTTAGCACAAAGTACGCGTATTGTTGATTATTTATCTTTTCGACATGTGTGTGATCAAATGTGTCAGCAGTATGAGATAGCGTGGATTATTGAGAGTCGTGTGAAAGTCTGAGTTCAAATCCCCTATATATTACATATTTGAGTGAAGGTATGAAAAAGCCTTTACTGTAGAAAAAATCCATATATATTATGAGTTAAAAATTATATATTTATATTTGGTGATCCTTAATGACTACAAGAAAGTAGTTAAAACATTGGAAATATTTACAATATATTTGGAATATATATGGATTCATGAAAATAAAAAAAAAATTTTTGTTTTTTAAAAAAAAAAGGGGGAGGGGTAAAACAATTTCATTGAATTTTTTATATATGAAAGATTATTGATTTTTTTTATTATTAATAAGTATCTATCTCTTTATGATTTAAAATTTTTTTATTTAAACACGTTTTTTTTTTCTTTATAGGTTAAAATTAGAGCGTCAAACATTGCAGTTGAAGATGTTTTTTGAAGAGTTCACTATGATTTTTGAAAATGTGATTTGTGAAGACATGGGCATTGTTATTTGGAAAGATGTGGTTATTAGAATTATGAAAAGTTTCACCATTATTATTAGAAGTCATTTTGACTAAAAATGCAAACATTTTGTGGTTAAAGCTAATATTGAAATTAATCTCAATAAAATAAGGCAGGAAACATTTTTCAAGTTGTTTTATCCTGAAATCATTTTGAAAAAGTACTACAACAAAAAAGATGTTATCTTGCATTGTGAATATTTACAGATGATTTTCTTATCATTCACATTAAAGAATCATTACTTAGAGTGATGTATTTTGTAAAAAAAAGAGAGAAATTTACATAGTTACTTGGAGTAGTTTTGATAGATTATAATTTTTTATTTACATAATATTTGTAGATATTGTCTATTTCATATTGTTGCAATGTTTTAGTAATATATGTAACATTGATACTTTATACATTGCAGTTTTTCTAATTATAATGCCGTTACTACAACTAATGTGATAAAACTGGAAAAAATTTTGCAAGTTAAAAATATTATCGTAGTACTTGTTATAAATTCATGATTGAAAAAAATAAATTAATAAGTACTTGTTATAAATTCATGATTGAAAAAAATAAATTAATAAGTCATGTACTAATTTACACAAAATTGCAAGCTCATTATGTAATTTTTGTGAATGCAACCCATCTAACAAGCTGCAGTACAATATATTTTTAAACTATGTAAAAGAATGCATAAAAAGGAAAAACTTTTTCACTGCCCTTTTTGTGATTTCAAAACTTATTACAGAAGTAATCTAAAACCACATGTAAGAATACATACTGGAGAAAAAATTTTCCAGTGTGCTTTATGCAAATATAAAACCGCTACTAAAAGTTGCTTAAAACGACATGAAGTGATACACACAGGAGAAAAACCATATCATTGCAATTATTGTGAATTCAATACTTCTTTCCAGAGTGCTTTATCAAGCCATATAAAGATACATACTGGAGAAAAACCTTTTCATTGTAATTTATGTGAGTATAAATGTTCAAGGCAAAGCCATTTGAAAAATCATGAAAATGTTCATAAGGAGGAAAAAACTTTTCACTGCACTTTTTGTGAATTCAAGACTTGTCATAAATATAGTTTAAGAAAACATGAAGAAACACATAATATAAATAGAGGAGAACTTCTTCACTGTACATTATGTGAGTATAAAACTTATAACAAACGTACATTAAAAAATCACCTATTAAAGCATACTGGAGTTAAACCATTTCATTGTACCTTTTGTGAATTCAGTACTTATTTTAAAAGTAGTTTAACAATACATAAAAAGTTACATACGGGAGAAAATCTTTTTAATTGTAGTGTCTGTGAGTACAAAGCTACAAGAAGACAACACTTACAAAATCATGAAAAAATGCATAACGGAGAAAACCCTTTCTATTGTAATTTTTGTGAATTTAAGACTTGGCATAAAAGTATTTTAAGACTACATGAAAGTTTACATTTAGGTGAAAAATCTTTTCAGTGTTCTCTATGTGACTACAAATGTGAGAATAAAAATACTTTAAGAAAGCATGAAAGTAACCATACAAAGAAAAAACCTCTAAAGTGTAGTTTGTGTCATTACAAGACTGTCTCATTTGACGATTTAGCATGTCACAGAAGAAATATTCATGAAACCAAACTATTGTTTCCTATCAATTTGTATGACCATGTAAATGCTGAAAACGTTGAGTTGACAAAGCATGAGGATTATCGTATAGAAGAATCTTTCATTGCTGAATTACTTAAATGTCACTTATGTAATTATAAAGCTGTTAATAAAATTGACATGGAAAATCATGAAAGCAATCATTTCATTAGTCATGAGATTGTCATTCAATTAACTGCGGATTTTGAACTTTCTTTTGGCTGAATTTATCTAGAGCAATCCTCGAACATTGTTTACTTCTAATGTGTAGATAGTTTATTGTTATTCTGAAATAAACTTCACAATAGACATTTCGGAAATTTTAAGTTGCTGTTGCACTTTAAGAAAAAATAAAATCATTATGGTTCATGTTTGTGTTTAGATATTAACAAAAACAAAATATAAACTTTACCATAAGTACACTTATTGTACTTTATAAACAGAATTGTTTATCACTAACATCACATGATCACTATTTGTTTTGCTTGCTCATAACTGTTATTAAAACTCTCCATACAGTTGTGCCACTCAATGCAAGCCACAGTAATCAATGGATACCAGAAGGCTTGTGCATAAAATTCCTATCTAGTGCCTACTCATCCAATATCTCCAGACTAGTTTCTAGCCTGTGGCTTTCGTCAATGAGGAGCCTTGGATCTGAGAGCACTGCACCTAGATCTTTGCCTGTTTTAATTGTTTATCAACTATTAATCTAAGAATTAATAACCATGAACATCAGATGTTCCTGCATCCATGACCTAGTTTTTATTTAACTGGCTTTTATTAATGCAAGTAGAAATACATATGTACATAATTGTATTGTCAATTAACTTATTTCCTTACTCATGATGGTGACTAATATTTTGAAGTAAGATTCCTTGTCCAAAACTGAAAATTTAAAAAAAAGTTCTCCGGAAGAAGTTCAAAAAACTTCTTTTTTAATCTATGACAGCTGTAAATAGATACTAGTTTGGATTTAAAATCTTTGTTTGCAAAACTCATTATATTCCATACTATGGTATGTATGAGATAATTCTAGAAGTTTCATCATCTGAAAGAGGATTAGCTGAAGATTAGTGTTGCTATCTCTACTTTTAGTAATGGATTGGGAAAGCCCGTTTTTTAATGCAATAATTTAAGGATGAAAAAAAAACTTGTTGAATTAGAACCCTGGTGGCAATTACTGGCTTATTGTTCCTTATCGTGTGACTATTTTTTAAAATAAATTATTAAACTTGATAATGATGTATCTTGAATTTTTTCAGAATACATATTTTGTATTATTTTAAAATATGTCAATCCCATATGAAGTTCATAATAGAAAATAAAAATTCTTAAAAGAGTTGGTTAATTATAAAATATTTATTTAATTATTCAGAAATTGTAACGTTTTCATTGATGAGTGTGTTTTCTCTAATTCAGAAAACACAAAACTGTTGCATGTTTTATTTATTAATATAAGCCACTAATTGTAAAACATTCTTGTAAATAGAAATGCAAATAACTCAGGTTTAGAGATCTGAGCAGCCATTCAATTGGGCATCATCCTATCCATTTTTCAAAGATAAATAAAACCCCACTGTGCTGCAGTGAAACCCTACCAGAATTTCTAGTTGCATGTCATGAATTGAAACGTAAAAAAATTTACTACTTTATCAAAATATAGTTTCTGAATTAATTTCGATAAAATAATATGAACCAATTACATCTTAAAAAAATGAATGTCATGATTCTTAGGTAATATTATATGCATCTTTACTTAACTCTTTATGGATGTTAATTAAATCAGTATTGAGCATTATAGATTGCACTTTAATGAAAGGGTTAACAAAAACCAGTTGTCCCCAAACTGCCTGTAGTGCTACTTCTGATTTTATGCATGTTTTACATAGTGGCACAGCATAGCTATTCATCACAAAAGTTTTAAAGCATAGCATGCATGGATCACTTGTTATAACATGAAATGTGGTAGTATGTTTTGTACGTTAAACTACAATAAAACAACATATAACGTTAAATTTTGTTGCAAATTGGACAGAAGTGCTACTGAAATGTTTGAAATGATTCAATCTGTGTACAACAGTAAAATCATGATTCCTAAGAATATTTTCAAGTGTTTTGCTCGATTCCATGATCAGAGGAAGAGCATTGAAGTTGACTTTCCAAGATATAAAACACAATGACACATCATGTCAGAAGTCAGTATCAGACACATGAATACCTTAAAAGTTTTGTGATAAATAGCTAAAGTATGTGATTACGCAACACATGCATAGATTCAAGGATTGTGGTATAGGCAGCATGGAGATTGAACCAGTTATGTTATTACTAGAACACATTATACATCTGTTGCTTGAACATAGTCAATAAGAGATGCTTTTCCTATTTTTTTGAAACGAGTGTGTCTTCAGCGAATTGGTGAACAATTGGATTACTTAACATTAATAGTTTATTTGCCTGGTTTGAGATTTTCTACTGCTGATAACTTTACTGCCATGATGTAATAGTATGCCTCAATAATATAATTATAAACAGATTAAAAATAAAATAATAATTTCACACATTATACTATAAAAATTTTATTCTTAAACTTTTTGGAATCGCTCTTACAAAACATATTTAAGCCATCATTTGGGGGTATGGGTGACGTCTTTAATCTTCATATATGAAATTAACTATTGTTACCGTATTTGTGATAAAATCTGCAATGGTAATTTAGAATTAAAATTATTAAATTCCTGGAAAAGAAAGTATAGTATTTTGTAAATACAACCTGATTTATTTTAGATAACGTAGATTATATTTTTTTAGTTAAAGAAATAAAAAATAACAATGTTACTGTTGATTTTTGCTAAAGATAAGAATATACAAAATTAACAAAGCGTATGACACACTTGAATGTGAAGCTATCAAGATACACAGAAATTATTACACGCTAAGCGCTTTCGAGGCCTTTTGCCTCATATTCATAGCGGTACTGTGAGCTGCACACTTGAATGTGAAGCTATCAAGATACACAGAAATTATTACACGCTAAGCACTTTCGAGGCCTTTTGCCTCATATTCATAGCGGTACTGTGAGCTGCACACTTGAACGTGAAGCTATCAAGATACACAGAAATTATTACATGCTAAGCGCTTTCGAGGCCTTTTGCCTCATATTCATAGCAGTACTGTGAGCTGCAGAACACAGTACCGCTATGAATATGAGGCAAAAGGCCTCGAAAGCGCTTAGCGTGTAATAATTTCTGTGTATCTTGATAGCTTCACATTCAAGTGTGTCATACGCTTTGTTAATTTTGTATATTAAATTATCGAATGAGAACTTTTAAAATCTTTAATTTTTATAAAGATAAGAATGTAAATTCTTATCGTAAAACAATTGCCATTACTTAAAGTTAAAATTGCGGCATTCTTACGCTGTAATTAAAGATGGCCACCAAAATAGGGGAATATTAGAAAATTTAGTTAGTAAAGATTGTGAGGTGGCGAGGAAATATGGGGAACCAAAAATTAATAAAGAGGGTATCCCATTAAGACCAGTCATTAATGGAAAGGGATCATATTATGATAGGGTATCGAAATGGGTAGCAGGGATGTTTTTGAAATATGTGGATAGAAATAGTAAAACTTATATAAAGAATAATAGAGAATTGGTTAGTGAAATTAGGCAGAAAAAGTAAAAGAATATATTAAATATAGGTTGACGATGATCAAGGTGGATGTAGTATCTATGTATACGAATATGGATGTTGATAAAGCAATTTATTTGGCAATTAATAAATATAAAGAGGATAAGAAAAAAGAAATAGATATACCTATAGAGATAGTAAAAGATTTAATGGCATGCTGTAAAAATATAACATTTGAATTTAATGGGAATTTATAAAAGCAGAAGGAAGGATTGTTGATAGGAGATGCATTGAGTGGAGTACTGAGTGAAATCTATATACAGGATATGGAAGAAGGATTGATAAAGGATGAGAATGCACCAATAATAATAAAAAGGTATGAGGATGATTTTCTGTTGATATTTAATAGAAGTGAAAGGCAAATTAAAAAATTTGTAGATAATATAAATAAATTAGATAAGAACATAAAATTTGTAACAGAATGGGAAAAAGATAATAGATTGCCATATTTAGATATAGAGATAAAGAAAGATTATAAGGGAAATATCTGAAATAAAAACTGGAGTGTATAAAAAAATGGGTGGTAAAAATGGAGTGGGGTGGGGTTCAAATATGGATGTAAGGCATAAGGTTAGTGTTATAAGTTCTAAAGTATACAGGGCAAAGTATTATTGTGATGAAGGAGATGAGTATGATAGAGAAATTGATAGGATAAAGGATTTTAATGAAAATGGGTATCCAGAAGAGGTAGTAAAAAAGAATATAAAAAAGTGGAAGAGAGGTATAAAAAAGAGGGAGAAGGAAAGAAGAAATCAAAGGATAGGAGAGGAAGGATTATATAGGGATAAAGGTTAATGATGGTAGTATAGTGAAGGGAATTAATAATAGTATTAGAAAAATTAGTAAAGTTTTTAAGAAGATTAATTATAAAGTGGTAAATAAAAGAAAGAAAAATATAACGGATATATTAGATGGTAGGTATACAAGTGGGGAAAAGAAATATATTAATGGAGTTTATGAAATAAATTGTAGAAAATGTAAGGATAAAGGAATTGTAAGTAAGTATGTAGGTGAAATGAGGAATTCAATATATACAAGGTTAAAGCAACATAGATATGATAGAGGATCACCAGTATATTTGCATTCTTTGGAGACAGGTCATGAGTTAGTGAGAGAGAGAGGATGTTAGAATAATAAGTTTTGCAAATAGAAGAGATAAAAAGATAAGGGAGGCAATTTTAATAAAATAGATAAAGCCAAATATTAATAGAGAAAATGGTTTAAGGACAATTTTAGTATAAAGATGAAGAGGAAGTATGGAGATGTTTATTATATCTATAAAGGAATAGTAAAGTATAAAGTTATGGATAGTTAGTGTGTTTGATGTATAATAGAGGGAGCTATATTATAAAAAAAAGAGTAAGGAGGTAGAAAGGATTATGGGATAGAAAAATGGAGGAAGTAAAGGAGTGAGAAATAAGGTAAGAATTTAAATTAAAATTATAAATAGGTAGGGTTAGATAAAAAATAGAATTAAAAGATATATAAATAAGGAGTGAAGGAGAAGGTAGAGATAAAATTAGATAAAAAATAAGATATTATAATTGGGTAAAAGTTAATGAAGGTTGGAAATATTTATAGTAACATCAAAATTTAAAAATGAAATAAGAAATGGAAGAATTGAAATAAATTATGATATAAAGAGATTTGATAGTAATATGAAAGTAATTATGTATTTAATTATGTTTTGATTTATAAAAATTAAAAAATGTTACAGTAAGATTATGTAGAAAAGAAAAATTTAATGGGTTGGGTAAGGTAAAATAATTAGTGGATTAAATTGTAAGATTATAAAATAAAAAATATATATTGGATAGGAGTTAATATAATAGTAAAGTGTGAAAAGTGATTTATTAATATAGTAAAATATAATAGAAAGGGTATAAAAATAAATATACTAGTAATAATAATAAATAATAAAAAGTAAAAATAATAGTAAAATAAAATAATATTAAGGCTAAAACAATTAAATTATTGAATAGAATATAATGTAAAAATAGATAAATTGTAAAATTATATGTATAAATTTATAAAATATGATTGTATTTATGTAATGTTTAAATTTGTAGATCTGACGAAGACTGCTGGGAACAGTCGAAACTGTTATCAAATTAATAAATATATTTTGCTAAAAGTGTAAAAGAGTGGAGGTTTGATATTATATGCTGTATAAAGGGGGGAAAGGTGACTTTGGAAACTAAAATACATTAAATTTGGTCCAAGTTAAAAAGGTGTAAACAGGTGTGCACTGCAGACTAAAATCAGGGAGGGAGTATAAAAAGTAAACACATCAGAAAGTGCATGTCTTGGGTCGTACGTCTGTTGTCTTCATCTTCTTTTGCCTGGTATTGTATGTGACCTTGAAAAACAGTTTCCTATAAACTGATTTTATTCTTTTTGAGGGAAATATAAAATGCACCAAGCTATTCTCACCAGTGGATTGAAGCATTGTTACATGTGTGAGTAGAGAAGAATTTGTTTGCTGGCACTTTCTTCCCGAAGTCATAATAATGTGGTATGTCTGTTGTCAATATGTCAGTGGTTCTGCACCAAAATTACAATCGGAAAGTTCAGATTGTAATTGATATTCTAAATTTAGTGAAATTAATGTTGACCCTGCGAACTTGCAATCTGTTATTGAATTTTGACAATATATGGATTCTATTACAAACACTTTGTCTAGATAAATTAATTTCTGCAAGAAACGTATGTATCTATGTTCAAACAATAGCATCTTAGAAATTATAATTAGGAATTGGAACTTAAAAGAAATCAAGATTACATAAAATTAAAGTTTTGGTGATACTGAAAATATTTCAGTACTTTTAACTTGTATTAAGTTTAAATGGATTTTAGGCATGTTTTAAGATATAAGAAATAATTTAAAAATACTTTGGAAGATAGAAATAAGTATGGTCTTGATTGAAGATAATTTTGATTAGTTTTCTGGAAATGACTGTCATTAGTGATTTGATCAAAAAGAAACTTGATATTTTCAGTTTGACTAAATGGTAATTTAATGCCGAAGTTCATTGATTGACAACAATATTGTGTTCTTCACATATTAATTTAATAGTGGACTGATGAGTTCAACATCTGGTTTGCAGCTCAATTTTCATTTCTAAAATTTGGATGTCACATGCAACGCACTTTATTAATTATTGGATTAAGATTCAAAGAAAATAATCATTTACTAATCATGATCATTATAGATTTTTTTAATTATACGAACTCATTAACAACCTGGTATTATTAAAGCAGTGGAAGGCATTTTTTAAATGATAATGTTTATATTTTAAACACTTGAAGTCTTAAACCACTAAACATCACATGATCACCATTTCATATTTTGATCATCTTTTAAATAAATGGTCAAAAATAAGATGAATACATTAATGATCTGTCTATCCAGTTTTCTCATTTAGATTTGGATAGATAACTTTTCTGATAATGTTTTTTATAATGATAATAAAAAAGTTGTGGATCATTACAGTATATTTAGAGAAAATTTAATTTACGTTGGTATATTAACTTCAAACTATTGGTATAATTTTAGGAACATATGGAGTGACTTTGCTGGCCTCTGATGTTAAGGTTGCTTAAGAGACTACTTTATTTTGTAGAATTTAATTATTACCCATTACAACAAAAGAACATTTGACTATATAGGTTGTTTTCAGTTATAGATGCGTGATTATTCAGAGACTCAATGATGGTTTAAATATTCAAGAAATAATATAGATATGATTTTTGTTGCTGGAAATCATGAGAACTATCATGAATAAGAGATGGTTTACATTGCTTTTATCAATTAATTCAGATTATCTGAGTCAATTAATTAAAAAAGGTAGCAACTGTGTTTAAGATAGCTAATTGATTATTGAAGTTCATTCATATTGTACACATGTATAATGATATGACAAACAACATTATTTGTTGTCAATAACTTAAGGAATTTGATATGAAAACTAAATGTTTAAAACAAACTATAATTTGGAAAGGAATCTACATAACATAAACTTATGTGGCAATATTAATGTTTGTATCATTTTAAATAAAAAAATGTTGGAGCACTTTTTTTGAAATTAATTTTATCAGACATTAAATCATACTTATCACATTAAACTTGTAAAAAAAGAATTTTAAGCCAATAAACATCACATGATCACAATTTCTTATGCTTGCTCTTAACTGTTATTAAAACAGGCAAAACTCTCTATACGTATTGCCACTCAGTGCAAGCCAGAGTTTATCAATAGATGCCAGAAGGCTTGTGCATAAAATCCCCATCTAGTGACTACTCTTTCAATATTCCCAGACTAGTTTCTGGCTTGTGTTCTTTGTCAGTGAGGAGCCTTGGATCTGAGAGCACTGCAGCTAGATCTTAGGATCTAATGCAACTCTCCAGCAGCCACCTTTTATCTCAACTACAAACTATGAGACTTAAATTGAAAACACCATAAAATTTTCAATCCAAGTTTATATAGGTCTGAACTCAGTTCAGTACCCATACATTTTGGTGTCTTTGGTTCTTTGATAACCATAGCCACCACTATTCTACCAGGCACAAGCCTTCTGGTCTCCATTGATTACTCTGACTTGTACTGAGTGGCAATACGTATAGAGAGTTTTGCCTGTTTTAAAAAAGAATTTTCTAATCTCCTTTCATCACTTTATATTTTATATCCAATCTTATTCTCAATAGTCTTTAACCAACTCACTATCATACTTGCACTATCACCATTATAGGTTAGTTTAAGGATACTATCTGGTAAATTAGTGAATCAAAACTAGATTTCATGTCATTATGATCTTCACCAAGGTATCTTTTGCCAAAGCAATTCTTTTATTGCTGCCATCATATTCTTAGTTGTTTGTAATATATTTTAAATTAAATATTTCTGTAAACAAACAACTTTTTTAATTCACCTATATTAAGTCAGTAATTATGTTTTTTGTGAATTATTGTAGCGGCACTTATTGCAAAAGGATGGTCTATACTAAAATAAAATAAAAACGAATAATAAATGTACATTAGATAGTACTGCAAACATTACTTTCACTACATTCATGTAAAAGATTATGAATGGCAATAAGATATTAAATGAATTAATTTGCGATATATAGACAAAAATAGAGTTTTTGAAGTATGAATGAAAAAGATATGTTTACAGTTAGAAGTGTGAAGTATGAATGAAAAAGATATGTTTACAGTTAGAAGTGTGAAAATAATAATGGAAATATCACTTAGAAACACTGATTTAAAGAGTTAAAAGGAAAATTAGTCTAGCATTTAGTACTATTGTTAAATAAAAACAGGCAAAACTCTCCATACAGTAGTGCCACTCAGTGCAAGCCAGAGTAATCAATGGATGCCAGAAGCCTTGTGCATAAAATCCCTACCTAGTGCCTACTCATCCAACATCCCCAAACTAGTTTCTAGCTTGTGGCTTTTGTCAGTGAGGAGCCTTGGATCTGAGAGCACTGCATCATCCGGCCTAAGTCACGACAAAATTCTAATTTTTGTTTCAAATCTTTCTCACCAGAGTGTTTCTTGTCGATTTATAAACGAAAACTACAATGGGCAATAATTATGAATGAACTTATTACGGAATATGCGTAAAATATTGACTGCGTAATATCCGGGCCATTTATTTTGTTATTATTTTAATAAATTATTTTTTATCAGATATTTTTTATAATACAATTGTTTGTTATTAATTATTTTTTTATAATATAATTTTATGCCACCGCGTATTTGATATTTAACAACAAATTTTTAAATAATTCGTCAAAAAATACTCTGGTGAAAAAAATTTGAACTATAAAATTTTGTCGTGACCTGTTAAGTTAATGTCTACCAAATATTGTTTACATTAAAACCTATTATATTTTAGCAAGCAGTTAATGGGAAAAAAAATTACGTTTAAACTTTATTTAATTCTTTTATATGTTAATTAAAAAAGGCAAATTCTTTGTTCAAAGCGTGACTTGTTCCCGTATAACTGAAACAGAACATTAGTATCTAATTGGGGGGGTGTAAAGTATTTGGTTCTTAAATACAAATAAGTATTATGGAACACTCTGGATTCCTTTAATTAAAGCTGAGTAGGATTCAATGAATAAAATTATTTTTTCGTCGAAGTAGAGTTAATGTAAATTGTAAATATTGAAAATGGTATTCATGTGATGTTTTAATGGCTTAAAAAAATTGTTCATAGTAAGTTATTGCAATGAAATCTTCAGTCACAATTATTCTTGGGCTCTTCATACTTCTATCCTTTCCTTGTGGATTTTTCATAGTGATCACCAACTTGTATTCAGTACTGTACTCCGAAAAATAAACATTTATTTGTAGGCATAAAGTGACGTAATGAAAACAAGATGTCTTCCTAGATTAAGGCAAAAGTTTCACTTCAATAATAAAAAAAATACAGTAAACTTTTTTAGCTAAAAGTAACAACGAATAATAAAACCTTTGATCACATACAATAAAAAGCGATGTCAAAAATAAATTGCAAAATGTGTAAATTGTGATTGATTTGAACATTACTTCCCACATGTTTTTATATTGGACTATTTCCATCATCTAATATGAGTATTGAATGTCTTTAGAAAAATTTAACTTTTATTTAAATATTCCAAATACATTCAACTGTTAGTAATAGCACATTAAACAGGTTAATGAGTTTTTCTTAACACCTGACTTGAGTTTTACAAACACTTCATCTTGGTAGAAATATTACTATAGAGATATATGCTCAAAACAATGGATATTTTAGATTAAAATAAAAAAAACCTTGTATTTCCATACTTTAATAATTTTTTATAATTTTTTTTTGTGGCCTCACAACTATCAAAGCTTTCATATAAAATGAAATGACCGACCATTAGAAGCAATTATTTATAGCATATACTCCAAAGTCAACAATTTCCTATTTCAAATTATTTTCAACTTCTTCATACATTATTTTTATTAATTTTTATAATGTTATTTTATATACTTTTTTAACAAAATGTATTAATTTTTTCATCTTAAATTTTTTGTAAGATTAATAATTTTAGCTTTAATTTCAGCGTTAGATAAAGTATATCAGATTACAATAGAAAATAGTTTAAAACCACTAAACATCACATGATCACTATTTCTTATGCTAGCCATTACTGTTATTAAAACAGGGAAAACTCTCCATACAGTAGTACCACAAGCCAGAAACTGGTCTGGAGATATTGGATGAGTAGGCACTAGATAGGGATTTTATGCTCAAACCTTCTGGCATCCATTGTTTACTCTGGTTGGCACTACTGTATGGAGAGTTTTGCCTGTTTTAATAACAGTAATGTGCAAGCATAAGAAATAGTGATCATGTGATGTTTAATGGTTTAACACCAATCCTGCTTAATAGGATAGTGGTGGCTATGGTTCTTAAAGAGCCAAAGACACCAAAATGTATGGGTACTGAACTGGGTTCGGCCCATGTGACTATATAAGCTATTGAGCTTAGATTGAAAATATTATTGTGTTTTCAATTTTATTCTCATAGTTTTGTAGTTAAGTAATAAAAGGTGGCTGCTGGAGGGTTGCATTAGATTCTAAGATCTAGGTGCAGTGCTCTCAGATCCAAAGCTCCTCACTGACAAAAGCCACAAGCTAGGAACTAGTCTGGGGATATTGGATGAGTAGGCACTAGATAGAGATTTTATGCACAAGCCTTCTGGCATCCATTGATTATTCTGGTTGGCACTGAGTGGCACTACTGTATGGAGAGTTTTGCCTGTTTTAAGAAAATAGTTTACTGATATTTTTTATTTGATATATAGAAGTAGAGTAATGCTTGTAATTTCATTCAAAATCATTATTATTTCGTTAACTTTATGTCATGGCAAATGTTAATGGCAATTAGTACTGATTTCATACGTGCAGAAAGAAATTTGGGTTGGCATTTCCACTTGATTAATTTTAACAATCAATTTATAAAGCAGCATGTTAGGTAAATAGAATTTCATGTGTAGCATATCATATATTAACATGGAAAGGCTGATATTTTTAGATTGAAGTGATAATATTTTCAAAATTCTTATGATTCTATCTATGGACACACTCATACCTCATTCTATAAACGGTAGAAAAAGTAATGGTACAATATTAGTAAATCACAATTTTTATCACTATAGGAACCATTCATCTGAATGAAGTTGAATTTTTTTTGAGAGGTAGAACTTTAGAAAATTATTACAAAATAAAAACTGTCAAGTTTGATATATACACCAGCAAACAAAACATACCGACAAATGAAATGTAAACGAAAAATGAAGAAATATTGCCCTACCTTTGTAACTACATACCAGTACCAATTCCAGAAAAATGTTGAATCAACCCAATATTTTATGAATGTTCTAACACTGAAATTTTAGTTAATTATGATGCATTATTATCACTAAGTAATTTTCGTGAATGAATTTTTCTAATAATCGAATCTAGAATAGATTTTTATTTAAAAACTGGAAGAGTAATAAACATAATACAAGTCTGACTGTACTACTGAAAGTGGGTTACTGTTTTCAACCTATTCATAAATAAGATTATTGTATGATTGTAAGAATTGAGCTATTTTAAATATCTTGATTATTTTTTGTAATGTTTTATAAAAGTTATAGTTTTAAAAATATACTTGAAAATTTTATGTAACTATTATATCTAACTAAAAAATAGAGTCATGGGGTCATGTTAATATATGACTGTTTTTTATTGACTATTTATAGTCTTTGCTTTAAGTCTTGAGTTATGTTATATTGCTAAGACTACTAATATATGGTTTGGCTGAAAATCGCTCAGCCCCATATAGCTATTTGAGTTAGATAGCTGGGTTTGAAGACATTTAAGTGTCTGAAATTTTCAGATTTTCTACTCAATGGTTAACTCTTAGATAAATACTGGCTTTGGCTTGGTATTTTTAGATCTAGTTTCTGAAACTATCCTAGCACCTGACTGAGGAGTGCCAAAGTATGAAACCATTGGTCTGGGTTTTGGATGTGGTTTCGGATAGATATATTTTAAATGCTTTCTCTTGCTAAGTATTTACCACAAAGCTTGTTGAGCAATTAGCAAAGCTCTTTGTTTATATTATATCTAACTCGTTTAATTTTTATAATATATGGAAGTACCTAATAATCGCATTTCTGGACATGTAATCAACCTGATTATCAACATTTTTATAGTACTAGATGGCATTGAACAACACCAAACCATAGCTAAATTTTTAAATTTTATTGCCGAGTCTGAAAAAAAATTGAATTGATAATTCAAACAGTTCATTTTTGTTCCACAATTCATCTGTTATTTGAAGACTTTCTTATTGCAAAAAAATTGTGTTTATTGTAGAAATATATTTATTGAAAACATCACATTGTCCCATAAACTGGATTTCAAATAAGTATTAAGTTAGATTATGTCTGTTATTATATAATAGTGGTAAATAATAATTAGGTTGCATTGCGCATGAAAATTATGTTAGATAATGTTTAATACAATTTACTTGTTGAGTATTATGCTCAGATCATCAATGGGTTCCAATGAAGAATTTTATATATGAAGATTAACTGTGAATAACATGCAAACAATTTCTGACAAAAGGTAAATTTTGCTCTCTTGTGACATAAAATGAATTGTTACAATAAAAAGTCTTTTTTGCTTTTTCCTTTACGGCTTTAAACATTTAAGTTCATGTAAATCTGGTCATCATGAGTCTCATACCATTGGTCATTGTTCTATACACATTGTGACAAGGAGATTGTGTGCTTGCACACTTACATGCATGGCAATTTCTTAGTAATTTCTTTTTCACAGTGAAACCCTTAAGAATTAAGAAGCAACGGCATGAAAATGTTTATTGTGCTGAAAACCCAAGGTGTGGTTTTTGCATAAGACCATACAACCACTAATGGGTCTGATTGGAACTGAATTTAAGACAAGTTTGAGCATAACCAACACTGTACATTTATATAGCCTTATTTAAAGACCCTCTTGTTTATCATAAAAGTGAAAGGGGTGTAGAGTATATAATAAAAAATATCTTTTTTTACATATTCTGATTAGATTTTTATACCCTGTGGATAATGTTATCAGTCTGAATAATAAAGCAGGGACAGTAATAATACTAAAGATGAATATTATCTAATGTTTTGTAACTATACATATATGAAATGTACTAATTTTATTTGATATAAACTCTAAAACTAATATGAAGAACAACACCAGTTACTAAGAAATTATAAAGATATAAGATCAGCATAACAGTTTCTTCAAAACTCATTTTCCAAAGAAAATAAATTTAATTGAACACATAATTGGCTATAAGTTTAATAACAGTTATGTGCTAGCATAAAACATGGTTATCATGTGATGTTTAGTAGTATAAACAGATTAGTTATAAAAAGGAGTCTCTTTGGTGGTGATTTGGAGGAAATTGCAATTAAGTATATTTCCATTATCAGAATTTAAGCCACTGTACATCACATGACCACCACTTGTTCTGGCAATATGTATAGTGAGTTTTGCCTGTTTTAACATTATCAGAATTATTTGATGTACTTACGAAAATTTAATTGTATTAAAACTGGCTCTAAAACAGGCACTGGTACTCATTTTATCATTGCATATGATCTTCCAATAGAATCAAAGAATTATATAGCATTACAACAATATCATTAAAACATCAACTTTTTCTTTACAGAAAATTTAATACAAATGTTGGAACAAATAGTAAACTTTGGCCAAAATTTACTGGAAATAATGAAATTGGAGTTGTTAATATATAAATTCTCTGCTACTATTGACATTTTGTGCACCATATTGATTGTCTACTACAAATATTTCATTTAGGCAGCAAAATCACTGAAAAAGGATCATGAATGCATCCATATTCAGAGTAACGGTATTCCGTTATACTTAGGAAAATAGATGGGCTCATATTATAAACATAGATTACTGGATGGATTGTAGACTAGTGTGCTCAGAGTTTAAAATTCTAATTGAGGTATAATTCCAATTATTTTCACACAAAAAATAATGTTCCTTCCTTAGAATGGGCTACTATGATCATTGAATTTCCAACTGCTATTAAACACTCTTTAATTGAGTCTTTAGCAATTGTCATGTTATTAAAACAATTCAAAACAAAGCAAAACTCTCCATACAGTAGTGCCATCTTGTGCTATGCTAACAAGAGTAGTAATTGTCATGTTATTGAGTTGTTGAATGAATTTAAGAGATATGGTATGAATAGAAGTACAATATTCTGACTTTTTAGCAAATAATTTTAATGCTAATGTCTTCATTAAAGTAAACACGAAATTTTCTTCTGGGCCTATTAATAAACTATATGCGGAACTTCCCAATAAATATAAGGATTTACTGACAATGAAGTATAAAGATAATTGATGGATTAAAACATCAAAGGAGATATAATACTTAAGATTTTCTTAAATGCATTGTACGAAAGAGAAAGAATGCAAAATTGATAGCATTATCATAATGAGACCAGAAATAAAACTATTATGGTGGTAATATTTCAATTAGATAAAAAATATTTTGAATATTGATAGAAAAATTTAAATAATTATTTATTAATTATTCATTTTATTTACTTCTTTATATTTAGATTCAAGACGATGACAAAATAACTCTTTATAAACAAAAAAGCAAGTACTATAACATGCTTGAAAAGTTTTAAAATTGTAGTGGGGATATGTAAGCTTCTAAAGTATTGGAAATTTTAAAAATATACATATTAATAAAGTTTTTCCGCTTAATCTTAAAGATGCTTCTCTTATTCCAACTTTTTAAAATGTAGGGAATAGACGAATTTGAAATAATTATTATATAGATAGACCAGGGGTGGGCAATTGTTTTGGCTTGGGGGTCACCGACGTTGGTGGAGGCCCGCATCTGGGGCCACTTTGTGGAAGAGAACTTTAGCGGAGGGCTGCATCTTTTTTTCATGGCACACTGCTTTATTCCCTGTATTACCAAAAAAATATTTGCCCATTCTTCATTAAACACATGACATTCATCACCGATTTTACATTTTTCAGAGGGATCATGGTTTCACTAAAGTTGGAAATGTATGTATTTGCAAAGACAAAATTGAAATTAACCAAATCAATTGGAAAAGCACTGCAAATCGTATTTACACTGCACATGGGTATTGATGTGGCCATCCTAGTGGAAAATACAAGACGAATCTTCGGTCACATACGGGAAGGAAATCTCAGTTCGAGGTGGATTTTTTTGATTGTATTGGTGGACCGTATAAAAACTCTTAGCAGGTCACATGTGGTCCTTGGGCCACTATTTGCCGACCCCTGATATAGACCCATCTTGTTAAATATGCTATTTAAAGTCATACATTCATGATTAATAAACAATCAATACAATTTGAAAACATCATCCATCATTTGTTGGCAAGCAAATGCAAGAAAAGTGTAAAAAATAGAGAGATTTATCGACTACTGTATGGATTTGGTCGAGGCATTTGATTTAATTAATCAAATAGATTTACTTCATTTCTTGTAATTAAATGGTTACTCACCAAAATATTAATTGCATATACTGCTTGTACATACTTATATTTAACAAGGATATGTATTTTTTCCAACATTGTTTTCAATTGGGGTTTTTGAAATTATTTTTTAATGGTTTAATGAATCAGGGATCTAGATATGATGTAGATTTGATGGTATAATTTTTAATTTGCATCAATTAACTGCAAAAATAATTTTGTAATTTTAGATTCTGCATTTATGAACGCTGATGATAATACTTATAATGATTTGATTCAATAATTTATATTTAAAAAATCACATTTTTTTAAAATTAACCAATGGGGAAAGAAAAGCCTTCACTGATAAATTAGCTAGGATAGTTATCAACTTGTAATTGTAAACAAATTTTAATATCTCGGTAATTTCTTAAGTAGAAAGATCGACTTAAATGTTGCAGTCCTTATATGGCTGTAAAGTAATGCATCTGAATAAATATGTTAACAGATAGGATGGTCCATTGCAATGAAATATCCTTTAAATTAACTGAATCTAGGACTTATTTTACCTAATTTATTGTATGGAAATGAGAATTTTATATCCTATTGTAATATAAAGGCAATAGAAATTTTTTATTTAAAGATGTTCAAATACAATATAATGTGTATACTGAACTTTAGATGTAATTAGAAGGGATTTGAACATAGACTTGCGAGCTCCCTCAATTATCCACTCCATCTTATATAACTGATACACATGACCACATAAAAGTGAAAATAATAAATGATCTCCAATATATGTATTTTAAGTTAAACCAGAACCTTATCACTTGCTCCAGATTATCATCTTATATATATCTTGAATCGGATGCTATATCCGATTCAAAGGACCCTTCACAAAATTAAGACTAAGTTTTATTTTTATTGAGTTATTTAAAAGTTTATAGGATATAGCGCACATATGCACCTATATTGTAAAAATTTTGTAATTTTAAATTTAGTCTTCATTAGATTTTATTTGTTAGTTTAAAATAAGTTTCTTCTGAGATTTTTTTTTATTAAAAATTCAAATTGTAAAAACATTTCAAGCTAAAAGTTTTAATCTTTGTTTTTTTTTTTGAGAAAGCTTTTAATTTTGGAAAGTTAATTGCATTCCTGTTTCTTTTATTTTAATTACAATCCATTTTTAGTTTGATTTTAAAAGCGGAGATTTAATTCTGTGTTGTTTTCTATAAGATAATCCCTGGTTAGAATTCTTAAGTAAGGTTGAACGGGAGATAAAGATTTGCCCTGGGCTAAGGTTTATAATTGAAAAACAAGAAAGTTTACATGGGAGATAGTGAGAGGATATAAATAACCCCAAAAATTTTGAACATTTTGTTCTTGGCTTGACCAAGTTAATTATGCTTAAAAGTGATTTATTCATCTTATAAGTCTACTATTCATTTGCTGAGATTCGTACTGTTGGCAGTCCGGATATAATTTTTCTTAAAGTTTTCTTCCACAAGATGTCTAAATTAACTGCTAAGTGTATTCCAACCTACAACATGCCTTGCTAACCTGTCTAAGGATGGACTCCTAATTTCAAAAAGGATCCCAAAATATGCCTCTACACTTGCCGCCATGAAGAAATGAAACAACCTGAAAGATGAACTCAAAATAAATGTGTGCACTCTTTGAAAAACTTCATGCACTCTGCTTTACCGTAAGGTAAAAATATTTCTTATTCATTCCAGGGCATCTCTGCTCAATATAAAAATAAGTCTGATGTATGAAGTTTTAATAGTTATTTAATGTCATATTTATTATATGTATTTGCTTTTTTTTGTATTTGCAGTGTATCTTGGAATCTTAGTTTTAAGATTCCAAGTTTGTTTTCAATTTTATTTATTGGAGAGTGTATTGTGAAATTATATATTATATGCTTACTATGCCTTCATTTGTTTATTATTAACCCTTACTAAATGCTCTGTTAGTTTTTCATAATTTTGGTTTGCTCACCTTTCCCTCTTTTATTGTAATTAATTTTTAAATACGTTTAGTTTCCATTTCTTGCAAATCACAAATCTTTTGGCTGGTGGTTTATCGTGTTTGTTATTCTAGTTTTTCTGAAGTTGGAGATTTTGTGTCATTTTCAAGTTATGTAAGATCGTAATCATTCTTCAAGTTTTCTTGTCTTGTATGTAAAATCAACCATGAATTGCTTTAAATGTGGTACATCATGAGCTGTCCTACCGGCAAAATGTCATTCTTGTCTCGATGCCTTATTCCAGGCCAAGAAATGCTCACCAGCACTGTTTTGTTGATTTCTTACAATACCATATTGTTTTTTATCTCTGAATTAGGAAACTAGAATTGTTGTTCTTTTATAAATCACCAGCAGGAAGATACTATTAATTCCCTTTTAAATTGTAGGTGAGAGAACAAACCTTTCTGCTAAAGCGTTTAATGTTTTAATATTTGTAGAACTCATTTCTGATGAATATCTTTATAAAAATCTAGGTCAAACTTTTATATTCTGTTTGCTAGATTTACTTTAGTTTGTTTGTTGAAGTTAATAAAATTTTCAAATTAGTTTAAATTATTTTGGCTGACATTTATCTTAGTGCTTTTATTTTCTCAATTGTCTGAACAATATTTAAGATCTCTTGCTGTCTCCCTGAGTCTAGTCAATGCAAACCATCATCACCATCCACTCTTGATCGTGGTAAACAAATTTTCCAGATATGCAGTGATCTGGTGGTGCCCTCTGTGACCAAGGGTAGATTGAATGACTGTTACAATATATACACGTAATCAGTGCTTAGGTCATATTAATATAACAAATCTACAAGCTTTAATAGACAGACTTCAATTTTTTCCTTACTCCAACATTTCAGCTATCCATATTATTGAAAATCTGATGATGGAATACTCAAAGTCTTTGTTGATGACAATATTGTTGGCATACTTAAGTCACTCTGATTCCTCATATATATAGGACTTTAATATGTCCATTGAAATATACAGAAGAGGGATGGGTAGAATTCAGGCTCCATCTGTAATATTTGAATACAGGTATAATGCATATACTGAACTTTAGATGTATTTAGAGGGGGTTTGAATGTAGACTTTCAATCTCCCATCACACCATTTTATATAACTGATATACATGACCACATATATGTGAAAAATATAATGATCTCCAATGTACATATTTTGTGCTGAACTAGCACTCATCAGTTGGTCCAGATCATCTAAAGTTCAGTACATACATTATACTAGTATTCAAATATTACAGATTCAGTCTGAATTCTGCATATATCTTTTCTGTAATGGACATATTAAAGTTCTATATATGACAGGTAAAAGTGATTTAAAGTCAACTTGGGTATGACAACAATATTGATATCATCAAAATATTTGAGCACTCCATCATCAGATTTTCAATAATATGGATTACTGAAGAGTTGTAGGGTGGAAAAGATTGAAGCCTGTTCAGTAAAGTTTGAAGATTTTCTATCATAATAAACTGAGCACTGACTATATATATATATATAATCCAGTGCATAATGCTATACTGAAATAAATATACAAATATTAAGCAATTAAATCATCCCACATGATTAAGAAATCCAGTACTGCCCTCTGTGAACTAATAGCATTTTGACTTGGCTATTTTGTAATACGAACTCTAATGTATTTATATATTAGTTCACAGAGGGCAATACTGGATTTCTTAATCGTGTGGGATGATTTAATTGCTTAATATTTATATATATATATGAGGGAGTTGATGATGTGAACTAACTGATGAGTACTGGTTCAGTGCAAAATACATATATTGATCATTTATCTTTTTCAAATGTATATCGTCGTGCACATTGGTTATATAAAATGGAGTGTATAATTGAAGAGGGCTTAAAAGTCACTGTTCAAAATCCTTTCTAATTACATTTAAAGGTGTCTGTAAAATCATAAGATCATTCATTATGTTTAATAATTTTCTGGGAGTGATATATGATAGCATCCACTTCTGTGAATTCACATTTTGATTGGATTTCACCTGATTGTGGTTTCCATGGTGAGATAGATCCTATTGATATTGTAAACATTATCACAAAGTTTCTCTTAAAAATGTAATATTATAAGTAAAACATAAAGTTATACACAATGTTATAGTATTTTAGAAGTAAAAAAAAATATGCAGAAGAAAACAATAGCATTACAGAATATCATGTAAACAGAATAATAGACCACTGCACTTTATATCTGGACATTATGTCTATATAATACTTTGCATAGTTATTCCAGAATTCATTTTTAGTATTGTCTTGTTTGGTTGGCTTTTTTCTTGGAATTGGAATGACCATATTCATTTGTGAGTAGCCTCTGCTGTTGGTGAAGAAATATTATATAAATTGCACTGTGACAGTGAGTGAGTTATACAATCTTAAATATTATATACATTTCATTGTTTCTTCTAAGTATTTAGCTACATAATATTAAGTTATGATTATGTTTCATAGTGCTTAGTGAAACAGTAAGGTCTGCTTTGCAGATCTTCGTTTCAACTTTTCTCACCTATTTCCTACCCTCATACCTTAGTTTGAACCCCAATCTATCGTAGTGTGTCTGCAATACGCTTACATACCGAAAATCCCGCCTAATTTTAAACCATGAGTACAATGCTCGTATTATATATATATAACTCATTCCCTAATAAATAAAAGATTATAGATTATGTATATGTTCACATAATTTTGATTTATTAAAAAGTAGGTTATATAAGTTGTAATTGTGCACACACTATGATATGCATTTTAAAACATATCAAAATTATAAATTGTTAAAGTTATTTTGTTTGAATCTATTTACAAATATATTACCGTCTTAATATAGTTTGATTTAAAATAAAATTCATTTAGTAAATATTTGTTTAGTAAATAGATTCAAATATTGCAATTTAAAAGTAAAGTAATTTTGTTTAATTTAATAAAAGTCATTCCAAATATTTCTGTTAAAATAAATGAGGGACAATAGTTTAATTAGTTAATGTTATATAAGTTTATCTAAAAACAGCAGATGTCCACTTAAGGTTTTCTTTAATTAATAAAAGTAATTTTTAATTAAATCTAGTTTGTAATTCGAATGTCGACAGGGAAATTAACAAAAGAAATTAATTAATGTTGAATTCCTTTAGACATTCGGATAGATTTAATTACAGCTGATAAGTCCGATATATTTTTGTAACGCTCCAGGGCAGTTCTATTGTTAATTTCTACTGTAAAAAGGAGGGTTTTCTTTTGTTCAATTCTAATGTTTCTAAGAGAAATCATTCTGAGTTTTATTCTAATAATTTGCTAACCTTGACATGACAGTAGAGGCGTCAAGATGGCCATGTCCCCTCGGAATAGCCAGCCGCTGCTCCAGACCATCGGAAGCTGTCACATAAGGAACCCCGGAATTGTGCTGCCAAAAATATGAACATTTCCAGATTTTGCTGTTAAATTATATAAAACCTGCCGACCATCAATCTACCTAAAATGCTTCTCCAGGGGTAACCCTAAATTAACCCAAGAGCTCTTGTGATAACTAACATGCTATAACTATTTTAAATTGTTTTCTGATATTTCACATAACGTCATTATGTGTTTCTTTAACATGTTTAAATATAATCAATATTTTGCTCTCTAGCCTTGGGTTAATATTTTCTATTAATTAAGCTTTCTGTTATTTTATTATGATAATGTGTCAGAATCGTCTTTGAGCGAGGGAATTACTTTTTTTGATGAAAATAAGACACCGCTATGAAGGCATATTTTAAATTTCTAAATAATTTTCCAATTTTATTATCTTGCAAATCACTCGTTCGAGGGCGATTCTATTCTTTAATATATAATATAATCACATAGTTTAAAATCTACATGTTATTGATTTTAATCTAATATGAGAGTATGTGCGAGGTCAATGATTAAATGTGTCCCCTAATGCATGATTGCGTATATAAATCTATACTTTTCAAACCCACAAGCGTGCATTTTCCTATTTTAATTACCATGTTCTACTTTAATTACAAAGTTCATCATTGACGTCGAGAATGTGCGGACCTTTTAAATGAATTTCAGGGAATTTGATTGGGCATTTCTCTTAATCCAAGTAAAACCCATTTAGTATGTTTTCATACACTAGTCTTGTATTGCTGGTACATGAATTGGTTGTTGAGACCGCTTTGTTTTACTTTTCCAAGGATTCTTTACACGGCCAAGTCCATGCTCTTCGCTTGCAGTTTCCAGGCAGAGTGTGTCCCCAAATGACACACCTGGGAATTAAACGCAATCATCACACAGTCGCTAAGTTTCGGGTGTTCATAAAATACTTTTCTACGGGTTAGCAGTGAGATGCCCTCCGTAATCATTCCGGATATTCAATATTGTTTTATTTTATATTTATTTTACAAAGCATCCGTGACTTAAACGTGTCACACCCTCCAACTTTAATAAATTCATTATCAGCAATACTGACCTCCCAATGCAACTCTGTTATTATTATTATCATCGAATAAATGCTTTGATCACATTCCCATTTTGTTGCTTAGTAAGCTTTTATCCGTACTATTCTCAAAATCAATAAATATTTTAGAGCACTTAATTTTCAAATATTTTCTTAAACTTGTGTAATTGCTCAAAGCATCTCGCACATGTCCCTATCTCATCAAGCACATTATCGTAATGCTATTAGCCCAAGGAATAGAATATATCACTTTGCTTTAAAACCCTTTTGGTCATTTATTAGAATGTGATGCCAACAATTATTTAATACGCGTCCCTGTCACATATAAGCAGACAGTGGCGTTATATATATAATTTATATAAATAAATTTTGTGAAATTATTTAAAACTAAATTTGATCTCTTATTTTATTTGATTCCTATCACTGTCTCAGTCTATATATATATTTCCTGTATTTCTTTTGTAAATCCATAGACGTTAATTAGCCACCCAAGCTTCTTTTAGTATAGAGTCTTTTGTTTCTCCCTGACCACCAGGCACCGGTCAAAGGTTATACTAGTAGTGGCATCAGATGCATTATCACGTAGATGGCACTGTGAAATTTGGACTTTAGATTCGAACTTAGTATATCTAGAAGGCAACCCCTCCTAGAATGTTCAGTTTCGTGTCTGGGGTTTGAATTCTGCAGTGTGTTAGCGAGATAGACGATTCTGACTGTTACATAGTATTTTTTTTTTCCGAACTTAGTATATCTAGAAGGCAACCCCTCCTAGAATGTTCAGTTTCATGTCTGGGGTTTGAATTCTGCAGTGTGTTAGCGAGATAGACGATTCTAACTGTTACATTAGTAAATGATTAGATCATAGAAAGTTAATTAAGGATTAAATTATATTGTATCTTTGGAGTAATTAAGTTGTACAGTGAGAAATTATTTCATTATGCTGTCCAATAAAACAATTTCATATTTATTTTAAATAAGGGGTATATTTTTATTGAATATTAACATGTATCAGTTGGAAATCCAGTAGTATTAATAATTTATAGTTGGCTAAAGTGCTGCTTTGAATAAATAAATCATTAACAGATTCTTCTATGTCAATAAACGGCAATCTTAATTTTAAAAACCCCTACTTTAAAATTATCAATAGCATGATCATCATTATATATAATTCTGTGTGAAAGTTGATACAAATTGTGATTTATAAAAAAATTCCTTTGAGAAACACTGACTTTATATAAGTTTTTATATATATTACTGAATATGCAATTGTTGCAATGGCAAGGACGTATGGAGTGGACCTTAGGAATTTGCCCTGCTCGGTTCCTTTAAGGTTTCCAAGAGGAATCAAAGGATCTCCTTTCAGTTAATAGCAAACGCAATGTATGGGTAAGCGAACAAACAGGTATTACTGACCTCATTGAAAAAATTAAAAGATTGGAGTTGGGCTGGACATATTGCTAGAAGAGATGATAATAGATGGACAATTGAAATTTTAAACTGGATTCCAAGAGATTGTAAAAGACCCAGAAAGAGACCACATGTAAGATGGATGGATGAAATATAAAAGGGTGCAGGGGTGATGTGGAGAAGAGAAGCTAAAGATCGGAGATGGATTAAACTTGGAGAGACCTTTGTCCTGCAGTGGATTGATAATGGTTGATGATGATGATGATGCAATTGTTTACATTTTTAAAGAATCATTTCAGTCATTATCAAAATATAGGATTCTTAGAACATGATGCAAAATTATTTTTTTATTTAATTGTATTTTTTGTTAATTATTTTTATTTTTATTTTTATATAGGTCAAAACTGATGATATCAAACAAACCAGTTCAAAGTATTTTCTTGAAGAGTATAATTGATACGAGTTTTGAAGATTTGATTACTTTGGGATCATGGCAATGGTTTTGCTTAAATGTATTGCCTTCAATAGTGAAACATTAACTTGAACTCAAAATAGATTTTTTCTCTGTCTTTGTCTCATTATGACATCATTTTTAACAAGATACAATTAGATACATTGTTGACGTTGTGATTTTATATTACTATTTATATAAATTTATGACAGGTTTGTTGTTTTTTATTGCTAAACTTCTCTAAGTTACTATTATCTGACATTGTGATTATTTTTAAAATGGAACATCACATTTTTATTAGACAAATTGCGGAAATGATATGAAAGTGTTGAACAATCACTTGGGAGATTTTTACAATATTATTTTAAATAATATTTTTTTATATTGTTGTAATGGTTTAGAAGTACGATATTTGTATCCACAGTAGCAGTTTCATGTATAAAAAAGTTTGAAGATTCATGTTGGTTATAATTATCCGTCAACCACACTGATTAATTATAATTATAAATTTATTAAACGCACATTGATTACGTAAGTAATATTTACTGAGGCTATATCCTCTATAATATGCGTGTAAAAATGCGATAGTAGGGACCTCTACAGCTGTTTTAACCACAAGCTTACGCTATGGAAGAAAAGAGGACTAGTGAAAATAAATGAAAATATTTTTACCAAACATTTGTCAATACAAAATAAATTATTCTAAGATTTGTGAAAATTTGCTCAAAAGAGTAAATATTAGGTTGAAATTGTGGTTTAAACTTAGAGTATGTAGTAGTTGTGATATTTGCATTTTAAAGATATATTAAAATGAATGTGTTGTTATAAACTCATAATGAAAAACATGTTTTCCAGTAGTAATAATTGAAAATGATTTGATGTGTGAAAATTATAAAATCTCCATACATGAAAAAATGTCACCTTGAAAATTTCTCTGATTATATTGCTTATAGTAAAAACAGTGTAAAATAAGTAAAAAAAATCCTCCAAAAATTCGTTTTGCATTGTACTTTATGTGAGCATAAGATATTTGAAAAAAGAAACTGAATTTGAAATTAATGTTCTACTTCATACAAAAGTGAAATCTTTTAGTACTGTCTGTGAAAATAATAGATCTGACAAAATAATATTACAACAACATATAAAATCCAGAGAAAAGCAAAACAAATTAATTATAAATTTTGTGAATATCAGACTTGTCATAATAGTCATTTAACAATATATGAAATACTCTTAAGAAGAAAATCCATTTATTTTCACTTTGTGAAAACTGAGTTTCATCTAATTAAAATTTAAAAATCCATTAAAGATTTTATACGGGAATAAAAGTAGATTAAACTGTGCTTCATGTGAGTATAGAAGTTCAAGGCAATATAATAAAAAATGTATGAAAACATGCATAGTGAAAAACATTTTCACTGCACTGACTGTGAATTTAGGACTCATACGAAAGGTATTTTAAAACAACATGAAAGAGTACATTCTGAAGACAAACCCTTTCACTGCCCATTGTGTCAATATAAAACTAATGAAAAACGTTCTTTACAAACTATTGCACTGCACAAGTTGTGAATTCAATACTACATCTGAAAGAAGTTTAATAGCACACAATATGAGACATACAGGAGAACTACCTCATAAGTGTACGTTATGTGAATTCAGAACTTTGTGGCCAAGTTCTCTCGAATTACATAAAAAAATGCATAGTGGTGAAAAATGTTTTCAGTGCACCTTTTGTGAATTCAAGACTGGTTATAAAACTTGTTTGAAAAGACATAAAAGTATACATACTGGAGAAAAGATATTCCATTGTTCTTTATGCAAATTTAAAACTAATGATAAGCAAAATTTAATACATCATGATATTGTGCATACAGGGAAAAAACCATTTCATTGCACTGTATGAGTTCATTACTGGTTATAAAGGTATATTAATAATACACAAGAGAATACATACTGGAGAAAATCCTTTTCATTGCACTATGTGTGAATACAAGACTATTGAGAAACACAATCTAACAAAACATGAAAAAAAAAAAACATTCCAAAGAAAAAAAAATTAATTGCAGTTTATGTCCTTACAAGGGTATCTCTTCTAATTTATCACATCACAAAGAAAAAATGGCATGGAGTCAAACCAGTAATTTCACACAAATCATCTGACTGTGTGAATAAGGTGAATACAGAATGGAAAAAACATCATAAAATTTGCATTACAGAAGAGTCTGTCTGTACTAGAATATATAATTGTCATTTGTGTGCTTACAGTGCTATTGACAAAAATATTGTTCAAAGTCATGAAAACAATCATTTTACTATTCAAGTGGATTTTGAGATCATAATTCACTTATCTTCAGACTCACAACTTGCCTTTCAAGAATCAATATAAAAGTAATTTTTGTAGTTATATGTAGTTTATACCATAAGAAAACAATGATTCACTTTGTTGACCCTGAATGAAAAAAATGACAATGTAGTTAAGTGTTGGTAGCCTAACGGTTAGCGTAGCTGCCTTCCAAGCAACTGACCGGGTTCGCTTCCCAGTCAACACATTTGACATATAAAAAAAAAAAGACAAATTACATATTAAATGTTTCCCTCAAGTATTTGTCATTATATTTATAAAGTCATTGCCTTTATGCACATATTTTAAAAATAATAAAGAGATATGAAATATAGTATGAAAATAACCACTTTTTATTGCTGGAATTGCTTTTTCAACCATTAAAATAAGAGTTTTTGTCCCTGGAAATGTGAATTGGTAATGAAGCTATGACTAGTTCAATCTGCAGAAATACTAAATTCTGTTGCCAATTAACTTTTTTTTTTAAATTTATAATAAAGCTATTATGTTTTGAGTGCAAACAATTATTAATCCAACACCCTTAAATTTGAGTATTGTTTAAAATTTTATTTTTTGCACCAAGACATATTTCCTATTAAGATTTGCAGGATCAGGTTAATAGTTAATATTACAAGAGACATTAAATAGTATCCTTTCATATTCAAACTAATGGATTCTTGGGTGAAAATGATAATTGTAGTAACATATTCAGTTGTGAACATTCTTCTTCTTCTAGAAACAGTTGCAAAACATGCTATGTTTAAACACAGTAAATAGTATAATGCCTATTTGAGGTTTCAAACTGGGCCATTACAAGAGAAATTCAAATTTAAAAAGCTACCATAGATATAGATAAATATATTTGTGTTAAATGACAAAAAATTACCTCAAAATTTCTTTGATAATGATTATTTCAGTGTCATGCTTAAATAGAAACATTCACTACTCTCTGCATGGCTACCTTGTATTTTAAAACAGAAGTATAACCACTCATAAAAACAAGGATTGACGATTTTTAGATTAAAACTGCAAAGAAGATGCCGTCGCTGTGACGGTAATTGTTTTAGATTTCTTGTTGTATCAAAAGCAATGACAAGATCTTGTGAGACAAAAATAAAAACTTGTAAATATATTAAAACAATGTATTATAATCTTAAATGATACTTATGATATTTGACACAATTGGAATACATATATCATTTTTGAAACATAAAAAAATAATATAAACTCAGAAATGATATATCCATCCATTTTACCAAGGGATTTAGATTTGGAAAGATCACATGATCACCATCTCTTATACTAGCACATAATTGTTTATAAACAAGGCAAAACTCTCCATACAGTAGTGCCACCCTGTGCCAACCAGAGTAATCAATGGATGCCAGAAGGCTTGTGCATAAAATCCCTATCTAATGCCTCCTCATCCAATATCCTCACTGACGAAGGCCACAAGCCAGAAACTAGTCTGGGGATATTGGATGAGTAGGCATTAGATAGGGATTTTATGCACAAGCCTTCTGGCATCCATTGATTACTCTGGTTGGCACAGGGTGGCACTACTGTATGGAGAGTTTTGCCTTGTTTATTTGGAAAGATGTTTATGTTGATGATATTATTGTTATTATGTTATAATGCTCAAAACAAAGTCTTTGGATCCTGTTGGGAATGATGAAGAAATTTTAATCTATTTAATGACATGTTAAATTCAAACTATTAATTTCAAATGTAAATAAAAACTACTGTCTGAATTAAAAAATCCTCTTATTCCAATTTACAAAACAAAAAATGTAAAAATAACTAACATTTATTATAAAGAACATTATCTCACACTAGTGCAAACAGAAATTTATTTTCTCAATTAGACTATTTTCAATCAAAACCATTCAGAGATTTTAAGAAGCACTATAGCTAGGAGGTTACTTTATCCAGGGAAATGCAAATAATTCACATAGTGTGATTTATATTTCAGTTGTATAAGTTATTTAATGCATTTGACTTGTAATTTAGAATGGTTGGTTCTTTACAATTTATTTATTCTGTAGAGAAAAAATGAAGGCTTATTAAGATTTTCTGAATTTCAAGCTATTTTTTCATAAAAATAACTTATACAATTTATTATACATAATGCTTCCTTAAATACTTTTTGCATTAAAAAATAATGTTTAGTATCTATCACATTCAAATTTAAGCAAAATTCAGTAATCATTCTTTAAGTATTTTATACAAAATTTACTTTTTTTCTTTTAGGTAACATAATTTTACTATGTTTATTAAGTAACCATGTTACTATAAATATAACTAGAAAATTTGATAACAAGTCTGTCAAGTTTATAAAATATGTTGCATATGAAAATACTGAAATCACAAACACAAATTCAATTGTTTATCTGTTAATTTAGTTTTTTATTAGGATTTAATAGTATTGATACATGACTGAATATATATTGAATTAAAATCACTGAAATATAATATAAATCTTTATTATATAATAATAACAACTTGTAAATACATCAACAGAAAAATTATATATATAAAAAAATTATATATATATATATTTACAAGTTGTTATTATTATATAATAAAGATTTATATTATATTTCATTGATTATAAGATAAACAACATAAAGGAGTATTATTTCTTAGAATTAAGTAAATTGAATTAAAAGAAAACAAAATTCTTAGCAGTATTTATTCTATGTGCATAGCAATAAATGCTTTGCTTTTAAATGTAAGTAATATCGAATCATAATTATTTCTAATATGAGTTTATATTTTGACACATAAAAATGAAATTTGAATTGATATATTTGTGATATGTAAATTATTTTAAAGTAGATAATTAATAAAAGTTCCTTTTATTAAAATCATTAATCCTTGAATTTATTTTTAATGTATTTTTCTCAATATTATTGATCAAAATATTTGTATGCTAAACAATCAATCATTTCAGGGTTTTTTTAATAAATAAAGTTAATGAGTTTGAAAATGTCTAATTTGTCTTATATGAATTATGGCATCAATAGTGTGATAAACTCAAGAATTAATAATACTTGGACGTTCAGCTTATTATTTCTTGTATTTTAATTCTTTATGATCTCTGTATTGACTAAATATTCAAATTTTTGTACTAGTCTTATAGGTAAAGACGCCGCTCTATGGTGCTGTTTTCAGGCTAAAACACATAAAACTGCCATTTCCACGGCTGACACGTTCGCACCCGCGTTTTCTATAATACAACTTTTTTGTTGTGCTACAGATTGCAGGCCGCTATGTCGCATTGCAGTAGAGTGTGTATGTCACATCGCAGCAAATACATTTTCCGAATTCGCACAGTTTATAAAATGGTTACGGCTTGGTGAGAGGGTGTGTTTTTTTGAATTGGATGGAAATGTTGTTTTCATTGGATTTTTTTTTTATTTTAAAGTATTGAAATGTTCAGATTTTGTAAAGTAATAATTATCAGACTTTTTACACCGTACTGTATTGAAGTTTTAATTGGGAAAAT
Source organism: Epiperipatus broadwayi (assembly GCA_028023455.1). Taxonomy (NCBI): domain Eukaryota; kingdom Metazoa; phylum Onychophora; class Udeonychophora; order Euonychophora; family Peripatidae; genus Epiperipatus; species Epiperipatus broadwayi. The sequence continues at coordinate 7,377,498 of JAQFVV010000036.1, read as the reverse complement.
GTTGACAAGATATATGTGTAAAGTGAGTTGGAATTAGGTAATGCATCAAGTAACGTACTGTTCGTAACATTCCACGAGACAAACAAGATTCTACCGTGTGTATATTTTTGAAGTAAAAAAGAGCGGTAACACAAAAATATCCAGTAAGAAAAGTACAATTCTGCACGGTTTTTTTGTAAATTTCATAAAAAGCATATATTATAAACATGATTAATAAGTAAAGAAGACATTTTTGTTGTTGTTTAAAAAAGTTTTACTTTCTTTTCTCCGACTACGGTTATACTTTGTTGAATATAGTTTACGTTTATTGTTATCATTTATTTTATAGATGTTACTAAAAAAAATATTTACAAAAATACGATTTTGATATTTTTTATTTTAGCATTACAAACAACAGAACACTAAACCTAACCCTAAAACTAACACTAAAACTAACCCTAAACCTAACCGTAACAACTTTTACTTTTTGTTGTCATTCTATATGAAGTAAAAATAGCGGTAAAGCCGTAACCCCAGTAAAAAAATATACGATAGAAAATTGATTTTTCTAATAAAGCAAAATAAAAAACACGAATCAAATTGTAATTTGTTTATTTTATTTTACATTTATTATTATCATTTAATTTGTATACGTTAATAAAAAATAATATTTAAAAAAGACGATTTTGTTTTGTTTTTATTTTCGCATTACAAAAAAACACATCAAAATGATTAAAATCAACGGCCCGGGAATGTTCATATTTTATAGTTTTAGCATGAAAACGGCGCCATCGAACGGTGTCTTTATCTATAAGACAAGCACCAAATTTTTTTACATAACTTTTTGTAATCATTTTAATCTAGGTGCAGAGATTTCAGATCCAAGGCTCCTCACTGACAAAGGCCACAAGCCAGAAACTAGTCTGGGGATATTGGATGAGTAGGCACTAGATAGGGATTTTATGCATAAGCCTTCTGGCATCATTGATTACTCTGTTTGGCACAGGGTGGCACTACTGTATGGAGAGTTTTGCCTGTTTAATAACAGTTATGTACTAGTATAAGAGATGGTGATCATGTGATGTTTAAAAGTTAGAAAGATTATTAATAAACTTATGAAGTTTTAAATTCATATTTAGTTGGTGATGTATATTTCAATTTACACATTTTTAAATGGAAATAACTATAAATATGGTTTGTCATTAAGTGCAAATGAAATCCATCTTCATAAAGAAGATATTTACTGCCACTAATAAAGTCAGAAAATATTTTTATAACTATTTGAACTGTGTCTAGAGATTTTAAAATGCAACAGATTTTGTAATTGAAATAGTAATCTCAAAAGTGTATTTTCTCATATACAATTGATCACTGTGAATTAAATAACTAAACATTTAATCTGAACCTTTTATTACATTATACTTAATAAGGAATAAACACTAAATATCACTTGTATCACCATTTCTTATGCTTGCTCATAATGGTTAACTAGATAGGGATTTCAATTGTCCATCTATTGTCAACTCTTCTAGCAGTATGTCTATCCCAACTCCACTTCAGTCTTTTAATTTTTTCAATGAGGTCAGTAACATCTGTTTGTTCTCTTATCAATATATTGCATTTTCGCGATCTCTTCACTTGTTACTGATTACTTATATCTAAAAGATATGGTTGAGGGGTAGAATATATTGGGTAGATATTGAAATCTCTCTCAAAAAAAATTTCTAATAGAAATGTTTAAAAACCCAATCAGTGGTGTCAAACAAATAATAAATATGAGCTTAGGTTATGTGTAGATGTAATCATTTTATATGCATTTGACATTTTACTTTTTTTTTTTTTAAATTAAAATGGGTACACTTGTTTATGAATATCTGATAATGATGAATGTAATGTAATTTTAATCAAAATGTCCTTTTCCATTGACAGGCAAAACTCACTATATGTATTGCCACACACAGCAAGCTAGAGTAATCAATGGATGCCAGAAGGCTTGTGCATAAAATCCCCATCTCGTGCCTACTCATCCAATATCCCCAGACTAATTTCTGGCTTGTGGTCTTTGTCAGTGAAAAGCCTTGGATCTGAAAGCACCGCACCTAGATTTTAGGATCTAATGCAGCCACCTTTTATCTCCATTTAACTACAAAACTATGAGTCTTAAACTGAAAACACCTTAATATTTTCAATCCAAGCTCATTAGCTTATATGGTCATATAGGTCTGAACTCAGTTCAGTACCTATACATTTTGGTGTCTTTGGTTCTTTGATAACCATAGCCACCACTATCCTATTAGGCAGGATTGGTTTTAAGCACTAGATTGGTTTTAGGCACTAGATGAGGATTTTACACACAAGCCTTCTGGCATCCATTGATTACTCTAGCTTGTTGTGTGTGGCAATACGTATAGTGAGTTTTGCCTGTTTTAAAAACAGTTATAAGCAAGCTTAAGAAAATGGTGATCATGTGATGTTTATTGACAGACAAACAATTGCATTTTAATAATGGCTGCCTTTTATAATATGAATTCATTCTTTGAAAATAGAGAAATAGATATGGAAGCACCCAAATGAAGGTACAGACAAATTGGATTACATTTGACTAAGAAAAATGTCTGATCTGAAGTACAATTCCATAGTAAGCTGCAATAAGCAGCAAAACCTTATATCATTGCCCTAAACAATGATGTATATTTAAGTTATCTATCTGATTGATAATTGAATAAAATTAAATTTGAATCAATAAATAACTAAATTCCGACATACTCTACTAATCTAATATTATTTATAGTAATGCAAATTTACTTTAATATTTAATGACAATCTATTTAAATCAACTAGTTTCTAAATAACTATAATTACATTTTGAAAACGTTTCACAAACCTACACACTACTTATAATGATGAAGAAAATAACTTTTACTCAGTTTTATATCTATTTTAATAAATTGCTAAATATATTAACATTTCATTCATAGCCTACATTAGATTGATATGCAATTATTGCTTCAGTTATATTCTAAAATGAAACGCTCCACAAGAATTTATTATCAATAAATTCCATTAGATAATTTATATAAAAGAACAAATTCTGATAACTATTTTTGGCTGTTTGGCAGATAATGAAGAAAAAATACCATATAAACAATGAGGATTGCCAATTCCTCAACAAGCTTTATGATAAATGCTTAGCCAAAGCCAGCATTTAAAATATCTGTCAGGAACCCAAACCCCTGACCATGGTTTCATGCTTTGGCACTCCTCAGAAAGATGCCAGTGTAGGTTCAGACACGAGATTTAAAAATACCAACCCAAAGCCAAGCACCTACTAAAAGTTATCTATTGAATGGAAAATCTGAAATTTTCAGACACCTACATGTCTTTAAACCCAGCTGAGAGGTCATCGCAGTTGCCTTGCAAGCAAGTAGTTGGTTGCAGATGGTTGTGGGTTCGCGTCCTGGCAGATGCTATGACATATGAAAAAAAATTTAAACTGACAGGAAAACTTGAATCCCATGGGTTAGTTTAGTTAAAGTGTAGCTTTGTTTTAATTTTTCTTAAAGACATGTATTTTAAGCATTAAGAATTATTTAAATATTCTTTTTTTAAAATAGTTTATGTGAAATAATGAGACAACTCCAGGTTATATTTTTAAGCTATTCTCTTTTAAATAATTCTGTAAGCACTTTTTTCTAGCAAGGAATACTTCAACATATCAACTGTATAAAATATTTCTGCTAAAGACATGGCATAAATTAATATTTTATATTTCTTCTAAATAGCATAGTTTATTTCTCCAACATTTTAATTGAAGAGTTCTAGCATAGTAATACATTTTTAAATATCATTCCTCAAGTATACAGTTCCTCCATATACAAAGAGACTTATTATAAAGCAAGGAATTATTCACACATCTCTAAAAATTGTTATTTAAACACTTCCAGTGATATAATACTTTTTTTTTCTTTTTTTTTAAAGCTTTTATAACTTCTGTTTAGAAACAAACTAAGCAAAAATAAAACTGAAAAATTGTTCTGCCTAATCTTTAAATCATTCATCAATGAATATAACAATTGCAAGTTATTTAAATATATTCCAAAGCAAATTTTATTTAATTGACTGCTAATAAAAATTAAGTTTCTCCAAAACATTTTTCTGATTGAGAAAGTTTAATTGCACCTTTGTATCAAGAAGTGGGAGTTCCTGAAATGTTTACTCAGAGTTCATGGTTGATTGAAGAATAATACATTTAAGTTCAACACTTTTACAAAATAAAATAATAAAAATGGTTTAAAAAAGTTATACCTAACAAATTAACTTGTTGTGCCAGAGGACATCAGAGAGAGAACTATTAGATAAGAAACCAAGTTGAAAAACCTTTATTTATAGCATTCTTTTTAAATTACCCCCCTTTTTTTATAAAGCTGTCAATTTTTTAAGATACCCAATCAACAAAAACTGTTATCTATTTTTTTTAACTCGATCATAAGACAATTAAATCTATAATAGCACAGCAAAGGTACGTCCACGTTTTCTTTTAAAATATATATGTTCTACAATAATATCAACAACAAAAAATCCTCCTTTTTCCTTTCAAAAACTTTATTTTTATATCTCAATACTGAACATATATACACATTTATATAATACAAAACTCCAATGTTTCAACTGTTTTGATCTCATACAGTCATTTTCAAGGATATCTCTCTCCCACTGCTATATTTTATTACTCTTTCTTTTACATTATTAAGACAGATTTGTAACTAAATAATGTAAAAGAAAGAGTAATAAAATATAGCAGTGGGAGAGATATCCTTGAAAATGACTATGAGATAAAAACAGTTGAAATGTTGGAGTTTTGTATTATATAAATGTATATATATGTTCAGTATTGAGATATAAAAATAAAGTTTTTGAAAAGAAAAAGGAGACGGATTTTTTATTTGTTGATATTAAATCTATAAGTGACATCATTTTACTCTAGATATTTGAAAAAAATGACACGTGATCTAATGAACTAATTTGGAAGAAAGTTTTATTATATTATTAAAAAAAAGTATTATATAAAAAAAATAAATCACATTTATTTTTCCTAATGATTGAACTATTTTAAAGATATTTCTTAATTAAATCTTAAATTAATAATTATTTATTTACTGAAATACTATAATTAATATTATAATTATTTATTCATAATTTTTAAAATGAGTTTTAATAAAATACTTTAGTAATTATAAACAATTTTCCAGCATTCACATGCATCCACACACACATTTTTACCAGGAAAACAATATTTTAACTTAACTTTTAATGATTGCTTTTAAACAACCAATTGTGATCCACAATAATTACTAAATAAAACATTTAAAGATATTTAATGTCAAACTAAGTTTAATAAATTTAACACTGACTTCTAATAAACTAACCTTTTAAACTTTTATGCTATTATTTTAAAAATTAACAAAAGCTAACTTTAAATTAATTTGATATTCTCTGCTCTCCTAACTATTAAACTATAATATAATATGGTTATGTTATTAACTGCCATTACTGAAGAAAATTTAAACTGTTATACTTAAAATAAATATAAAATTAATACATCTGCTTGACATACAGACTATATTAAAGTATTTTACAACAAGATTATTATTTATTACACATTCTACTTATGAATTAACTTTTTTTTTTAAAAGAAATCAAATAAACGAAAATTGGTTAAGCTAAGGTAAGCAATTGGAGCAAGTGTGAAAAAATTTGGTCACAATATGTATATTGACATTTACTAATCCATCAGAATTTTCTTTTAATCTTTTTTGAATATGCAGCTCTGAAATACAATTAATTTGAACTGCAATCAAATTAGTTCTGTTATAATTCTCCATTTAAATATGTCAATGGAAATGTGTAACTGTTCATTTCTCATTACAAATTTTAATTTCTGACTAATTATATTCACACACATGTGAAACTTTATTTACTTTTATACAGTAATGGTGTAAAATATTTTTAGTTAGAACATAACATTCCTCTCCATATTCTAGAAAACAAGGAAAAGTATAATAACAAATATAATATTTCAACTTTTCAGGTCTTCATTGCTTGCTTGCTTTTCTTAGTAAAAACACTGACCTTTTCTTCTAATGTAATTATCCTTTTAATGTCTACACAATTTTCATTCAAATTCATTGCAGCCAAGTCTATTTTATTAATTGGTATATTATTTTTCTTTACATTTGTTCAATTCTTGTTAGGTCTTCCCTTGATATACTATTTATTAGTAAATCTACTGTAGTTTTATTTGTTTGTTTTTGCAAGTTTTAGACAAATGGGTTTTTAGACTACAATCATAACATAACATTCTTTATTTCTAAATTTGCCCTTTGTCTTTACATGACAGCAGAAACAAGTGTAGGCATTCTTCATAAACTTGTATTAGTTGGCTGTGCTTGTTTAATTGATAGCATCATACACTATTTCTCTTTCTATAGCCTTGGTATATGCAAGTGCAGACTGAATTGGTAACATTTGTATAAGCAGGTGGTCTAATAATATACTTTCCAGCAATGGTGAGTCAGAATAAAATATAATTAAAAGTGACAGTATATGCCATGAATATGATATAGTAAAAATATATTGAAAGCATGCTTGGCAGTAATAAAGCCAAATATTTAAAAAAAAACTGCCTTTTCTGTGAGTTTTGTTACCAGATACTACATTGGCTCATAAAAGAAAAAATTAGTAACAATTGAATTATAAAAGATAAAATACTTGAACTAAGTTATTTAGCAAAATAAATACTATTTCATTCAGTCTTAGAATTTATGAAAAATAAATGCTGTGTATCAAATTTCTTATGGATGGATGTTATCATGTATGGTGAATTAAGGTGCAGTATAAAGAAAAGATTAAAGGAGTGTAAATTTTTATACAAGCATGCAAAAAATAAAAATAATGATTTAATGACTGCTTCAGTTTTCTTGGATCATAAAAGGGCATGTAAATATAAATTTAAGTTTGATTCTGAAAGTGTTACAAGAAGAGAGAAACCATAATAAAAAAAAAATTAAGGAGGCAATTTTAATAAATAAAAACAAAATGAATCCAATTAATAGACAAGCTGCTAATGTTAAAATTTGGTATTTATAGGATTTGAGTTGATGACATTTGCTTCCATTATGTTTTTTGTATTTAATGGCAGTTGAGAATGGTTAAGGAATTAACTGAAAGTACTTCTGTGGATTGAAAAACTATATAATAGTTAATTACCATTAATTATTTTTATTGTTATAAAAATCCAATTTATATATTAAACCTAGTTTTATTTCATTAATTGAAGTGTTCTATTGATTTGTGATAACTTTTCATTTATATCAGGATTATAACTTCTTGTTTTCAAATCTCACATATGTGATAATTATTTTCTTTCCATCATTTTTATATAATTCCTTGAGGAAAATGATTGTTCACAGAAATAAATATTAGTAAGGCATTTTCTAAATGTTTCATGCAAATAAATATATTGGGTAAACATTATACTTTTGGAGTATATTTTTAATTTTTTCTTCTGCAGGCTTATCAAAACTTGCATGGTAACAATTTGCTTCTATTTTCGTAACCAATTTTTTCAACTTTCATTTCAATATAATGGAATTATAAAATTTTACTAATATTATGTCTAAATTATAAACATTCAAGTAATTGAAAAAACTTATATCCAAATTTTTAATTGAATTTTATAAGGTGATATGATAAATTGTAAACTGTGTTCCAAGTGTTCAAATCGATTAAATCTTTCTGAAAAAACTTCTTTTGTTTTTTTGATAAATGACAAATAGTTTTTGATTAGATTTTTAATAATATCAATATTTTTATTACAACATATTGTAGTTTGAAAATGATTAAACAAACTGGGAAAATATTTCAGTTTTCTTGTTTAAATCATTTATAAATATACCCAACTTTGACATGAATAATTTAATGGTTTCGTGCATAGTTAACACAATTTTATCATGCTATTAATATTTCTTATTAAGCTTATTAAAATATTTTGTTATATCATACAAAAACATTAATTCATTTAACCATCGCAGATTTGTTATCAAGGAGACTAACAAAACGATTTAAAACCACTAAATGTTATTGTGCATTAAAGTTCCTAAATACTGAGAATCAATTTTTCATAATAATTGGGTAAAATCATACTTATTTAGAGATCACACACATGTAAACTTTACAATATTTGTCACATCTGATTTCACTTTTGAAAATGATTTTAATTTTCTTTTTGCACATAAAATTTCCTGGTGAATAATATAATGAAATTCAATTATTGGATAACAAAATATTGTTTGAATTGTTTAATAAATCTAATATTTTTGCCACTCAAGTTCAGAACACATAAACAATAGTTGGTAGTAGTATCAACGACCGTACCAGTCACTTGATGGTGCTCTTGCTAACGAAAAACAGTGAAATATAATGTTACCTGGCCATATATTGCGCTTTTTTTTTTTAATAATGAAAAATACAGCAACGTTTTTAAAAAATAAATGTATTCTTTTTTAATAACAACAATAACAAAGCCATTATTTGGGAACTTTTTTCATATTTTATTCTACAAAATATATTTAAAAAATACCTAAAAAGTCATTTTAAGAACTAACTATCTTTAAAATAAATCAATAACTCACCTTTTTAAAGAAGTAAATCCAAAATATCTTTCAAATAAGTATATGCGCTTTTAATTCCTTCATTTATTTTAAGAATGAAAAACACAGCCACCGCATTTTAAAAAAATAAATAAATGTATTGTTTTTAATAATGACAATAACAAAGCCATTATTTATGACCTTTTAAATATTTTATTGTAGAAAATATCTTTACAAAATCACAACCACTGCGATGGTTTTAAAATTTGTTGGACTTCATACTACATCCCTTGAATGTAATATAATACTTAATTAAATAACATTGCAAATGTTACATTGACTTCAAATCTACACACCCTTAAATTATACGATAGCACAGGCTCGATAGCGATGACTTTTAGAGTAAGAACAGGGCACTTGAAACAAGTGTGAATTGTGAGAAATGAGCATAATACACTACAGGTCAATACAGTGTGCCTCAGTAAACAGTATATTTAACTGTTTTTGAGTGGCACCAGTGCTATCAAGTGACTGGTACGGTCATTGATACTCAATAGTTACATAAACAGTCTTTTTTGAATTGATGTATATTTTTATAAATTCATCTATAAATCTCTTCATAATATCAGTACTGGTAATTTTTCTTGTAAAGTTTATTAGTTTTACTAATTCTTCCCTCATAAAACTTTCATATTTGTATCTAGCAATAAATGAATGTTGTGACAGTCCAAAAATATCAGTACTTTTTATCTAAAAAAATTGAATACATTTTGGCATTAATTTTAAATTCACAAATTAATTAGATAGAAACACTTCCATCCATATCCAATATTTAATTAACCACAGTTTTGATTAATTGGAAATTCATTTATTTTTTTATAATAAGATTTTTTTTTAAATTGGCTAACAATAAATCACTGCATTTCAAAAAAATTTCTTTTAAAAATTCTCAGAAAAAAGTTTTGCCATGTTTTGTAATACAATGCACCAGATGAAAACTAGCTGAGACTATATTACTTTTAGGCACAAGAAACAATTTGAATGCACGAGTTTGTATTTTCTGGTTTTGTAATTTTTACAAATCATATTTCTTTTTCTTTTCATCTGTTGATGAAACAAAAGTTTTGTGAATATTTTCAAAATGGCATTTAGAATTATGAATTGTAAAGTTTTTATTACATATAATGCAAAAGATTTTCTTATCTTTTTTAATTATTCAAAATTTTAAAAAACACAGCTTATGCTTTTTAGTAATTGAAATCTTAAAATAAGTACAAAAAATAAAAAGAACATTTAAAATATTAGAACTATATAATATTATTAACTCAAAACATAAAAAGGCAGCAAATAATAAAAACTAAAAATGTTAAAATTACAACTATTTTAATGTTTGAAAGCATTTTATTGGTCAATTGCTGCTTTTCTCTACCAGCTATCATTGTTGCAGTTTTAAAAAGTATATCAGTTATTTTCATATTAATTTCATTCAAATCTGAATCATGTTCAAAATCTACTATTACTTGAAACCGATTTGTAAATTCTAATTAAAAATTCATTAGAATGTTTCTGAAGATTAGGAATATCAACTGTAAATATTGTTTTTTTTTTTGTAATAATTTTTGTCCCTCTAGATTTGTATTTTACATCTTACTAATCGATGATCACTTCCTGTGTTAAATTTATTAAGAAGATTACAATCTTAAAATATGTATTTTCTGATAGTCAAAACATGTATGTTCCAATGCACATACATACATATATATCATATAACAATAATGCTATTATTGGTAAATAAGATACACTCCATTTAGTTATCTGACAATTTGGTAATAAAAAAGGGAGCAAGTCATTTTCAAATTGGTTTTCTTTATATATTAAAAAGATTGTCCTGGACAATTGCAAAAGGAATGCGGAAGAGTAAATCAATGTAATAATTTATTGTGATTTATTTGTTAACAGTGATTTTTATATAACAAAGCAAAAAAAAAATATTTATTTTTTAAACTTTGTAATAAACTTTTAAAGGTTAAATGTGTAATGAAAACAATACTAAATGAAAATATATAATGTTAATTAGTTTGCTAAATAATAATATAATCAATATGATAATCTATATTTGCTTCTTTTAAATTAAATAATGTCTTCTTTTTTATCTTTATGTCTATTGCCGAATAACTTTACCTTCTTATCCCATTTCCTATACATTCACATATAAAAATAATCCATCAAACAATCTTGATTTTATTCTTTTTAATCAAACCACTTTTTTTTTTTTAACATAGTCAAACCTCTTTTATTTTTATTTTTAAGATAACATTTCCATCTAATTCAAACTACAGTAATCAGATGATAGAAGGTGAGTGTATTAAATACCCTATCTTATGTTTACTCATTCAACATCTCCAGACCAGTTTTCAGCTTACAGCTTTTATCAGTGATGAGCTTTGGATCTGAGAGCAAAAATCTTTGAATCTAATGCATCCTACCAACACCAGATGATAATACTGTATAAAGAAAGTTGCTACTGTGTTAACAGGTTGGGTAATCAGAAGAAATAAAGATTATGTGATGTTAAATTATGTGTGCTAAATCATAATTCTTAAATGCCAATTTTCCTAAACACATTCACTTTTCATCCCTATCATACAAAATCCAAATCAACCTTTTCTGAATAGCTTCTTAAATTGTTTATTTTCTTACTAAGCAAATTTATGCAAAAACATCTCCCCCACCCAGTAGACCCAAAATGATAGTTATTCCAACAAACTATTCAACTTTACATAATAACCAGCTATTATTAAGTGGTAATAGGATAAAATGATGTAACCATTCATCATTATTAAAAAATATAATTTAAATATATGATACAATTTCATCATTAGAAATAAAGGTATCATTGTTTATGAGTATATTTATTTTTATAAAAAGTAATATAAACAAAGAATCCTTTTTTATTTCACATTTTGAGTAACTACTCTTCCATATCTAAATTTTAAATGAGAACATCTGTTTACAACTTCTTTATTCAATCTTTTCTTTGGCCACCATTCCTCGTTTATAAATAATTTTAATCATCAATCTTACTAAAACTATATTTGGTCTTATATTCTGCATTTATCCAAAAGAATATTTTTCACTCTCTGCTAAAAAAAAAAAAAAACTATTTGTAAGAAATTAATTGTTTTAAAATATATTCTTCTCTGGAAACTATATATTTCAATTTTCCTAATTGCAGTTTATCATTCAAGTTTTATTTGAATACAAGTATAGTGTATATACTTTAAACTATATGTAATTAGAGGGAATTTAAACCCAGAGCTTGAAAGTCTGAGTTCAAATCCCATCTAATTACAAATTTTTATTAACATGATTAATGACAAAGGACGTCTTTTTTAAACCCACTTCTTATTTTTATTAATTTGAAGAACTTGAATTAGTAATATAAACTTTCTGGTTTTTTTTTTAAAAAAAAAACTGATTCAAAGCCTTTATTTTCAATACATTTTCTTAATATCTTTCTCACTAACATATTATTAGCGTTCTTAATATTTAGAAAAGCTAGCAATTGGTCTCGTAACTAATTTGTATGGCATTTCTATAGATATGCACCTATTTCACATTTCCTTTGGAATATTCTTACTTTGATTTAATTCATGTCATCTTTTTTTAATATAAATCATTTTACTATCACAAGTCCAAAAATTATGCAATAAATGTGGATGTGCTTCTATGTCATAATGAGACACCATCAATGGAGACATATATAAAGTAGTAGGTAGCATCATGTAAAGATCAAATTAGTGAACCACGGGAAACAAATTCTTAAATAAATAATATTAATATTTAATCATTCCGTTGGCACATTAAATCTGCGGGTTTTATTTTTATATATGAATACATTTATTTAATGCATAAATATTAATATTATACTATACATTATGTATACTTAAATCATTAATTTAAAAGAAAAGTCACAGAGGCAAAACTTTCCATATAGTAAAAAAAAAAAACGTAAAAACAAAAACAATCTGTTTTTCACCTTCTCAGTTATTTTTCAGAAATTTCATTGTAAGTTTTGGAAAAAGTTATTTTTAGTTTATGAATGCAAAACTGGAAAATAATTAGTAGCATTTAAAACTTATTTTTTCTTATTAACTTTTTTTTAAAAAAAATAAAATATTAGACCGTTTTTCAAAAGACTAAATATGAAAATAAAAGGTGTATTTTTTTAAGTAAGACTGTCATTAATTTTTTATTTGTAATAATGGTTATTTTAAATATAGCTTCTTTTTTTGGCTCTAAGTCTTGCAATCCACGCACATATGGTATGGCACAGTGTGTAGCATTTTATAATCATTATCATATTTTTTTTGTGTGTAAACATGTTGTTTTTTTAAGCTTTTGCAATGTAAAATGATTTATTTTAAAAATTTATTATCTATGCAACAGACAGATTGTATCACATTTTACGCTTGATGAATCAGTTATGTAAGTATAAAAATGTTCAAAATCAAGACATGAAAAGAAAAGACTACTTTATATATATTTATAAGAATGTTTGCGTTTATATAATCCTCGTATGTGTGACGTAGAAAACATTATGTAACTTCCAACCTGGATTTAATATGTGCAATATGGGACGTAACCCATTTTTAGCACCATTTAAGTCATTGTTATAATCAACACTGATTACTGTGCAGCAGATGAGAGTATTATGTAATTATCTAGGCTTGTTTCTAGTCATTGGTCTTCATCAATAAAAACATTGAATGGCAAATGCATCCAGCATCTATCTTCTTTATAACCCTTCAAGGTAATGATTTAAATTTAGCTTAGATTTAAAATCATTGAACAAAGCAAAATATCTATGGGATATTATGTGCAATCCAATGTTTTATTATAAAAAGATGAATTGTAACTAGTTTCACCTTACCATCTGATGACTGTGGATTAATTTCTTAATGCACTTATAAATGTAAAAATATATATGAAAAAGTATTATTTTCAATCTACTCATCCAATCCTTAACTAATGAAAGTTTATTACATAATTACAGTATTTTAAATATAAATATATACAAAATGAACTCAAACAAAAGCTTCTTTAATGCTTTAACAGCAAAGTATGCTTTCAACTAGCTGCTTGCCATATTCATAGCAATAGTTATTCAAAAAACTTGTGACACTTATAGAAGAGTCAAAAGTGGGGATTTATATAAAATTTTAATATAGGATGTAAATAAATTGATTTAAATGAGTCACTTTTTTGATAGAGGAATGCAGGATTCTTTTTTGTTGATTGGCTGTTTATTATTGACAATGTTCCAGGCTTCTTTAATTTTGCATTTAGCATTATTTCCTTCAGAGCAGACAATGCTGGCAGATATGAGTTTGAAGCTGTTTCCATGTTCAGACTTGCCTTTGGGGAAAATTGCAATGAATATGACTATCAGCTAATCAAAAGCATGTTCAGCATACTATGCTGTTAAAACATTAGACAAGCATTTTCTTAATTACTCTTATTGCATTGCCAAATGTATATCTTATAATACTAAATCATCCATGCACTTTACTACTGTTACACAAAACTTTATTTACCACCCTCTTTTACAGTTTTGATTGCTCCAGCAATCTTCTTCAGAATTTTATATCTCCTAACTGCTAAGCAATTAGAAGTTGTAAAGTTTCCACACAGTAGTGCCACTGAGTGCAAACCAGAGTAACCAATGGATGCCAGAATGTTTGTGCATAAAATCTCTATCTAGTGCCTACTCAGCCAATATCCCTAGACTAGTTTCTGGCTTGTGGCCTTCATCAGTGAGGAGCCTGGGATTTGAGAGCACTGCACATAGATCTTAGGTGATCATGTAAGGTTTGGGGTTTAAAAGTCAAATATTATGTAAATTCATTTTACTTATAATTGAAACATTTTTAAAAGATTAAAACTCATTAAACAAAAAATATGTTAGGTCAAAAGTTTAAATATGCAATTGTCTTCTTATAAATCTTATTTTATTTTCACATTATAATTAAATAGAGTTAAAAAAAATTCCAAATATATAATCACCTGAATCAATATATAAATCACAAAGAATTTTTTAGTGAAGTGTTAAACACTATATAAGTATTTTTGCAATATATTAGTTTAAAATTTTATGAATAGAAAAATAACAGTAAATAGGAACAAACTTTCTTATTCTTAAAATTAAATTAAAAATAATGTAACAAAATCATATCACATATTCTTTGAAAATACTGGTGATGTTTCTGTGAATTTGTCTGTTTTTCAATTTCGAGGAACACATGGTTTAACAATAACAAACATATTATGTTACAAAAATATTTCTGTAAAAAACGACTATTTTCATGCTCAAATCAATGATTTATTAGATTAAAATTGATAATTGTTGTAAAAATAGATTTGAACATTTTTGTTTTTCTAAAAAAAGTTAGAATTCATTCTATTTTTATAATATATCATAACACAGCAAATGTACATCCACTTTTTCTTTTAAAATATATATGTTCTACAATAATATCAACAAATTAAAAATCCTTCTCCTTTTTCTTTTCAAAAACTTTATTTTCTTATCTCAATACTATTTTTATATAAAGTAAACAGTAAAATATCTATTTGGATTTTCAAGCCAGGCCATCATAAAAAAATCATTTCTTTAAAAAAGATTATCATGGATATAGATAACTCCATTCTTTATTTTCTGACAAAAAATTATCTGATAGTGATTATAAAGTGTCATGCTTAAATGGAAATATATACAATATTCTATGCTTCATTAAAATTGATTTAAAAGAGAAATTTATCCACTCAAAGAACATTTATTTTTGAATGTTGGATTGAAACTGCAAAGAAGATGCATTTATTGCTGATTGTAATTGATTTAGAATGTTTGTTATATCAAAATTAATGACAAGATATGTGAGACAATGCCATTTTAAATCAGTGTATCACAATCTAAAACACAATAGTTAAAATAATAATTAAAAAAGCAAGTCATATATAACGTGACATTACTTTTAACAAGCTTGTAGTTACAAAAATGCACATAGAGAGCATACCAATAGCTTTATTGGTACGCTCTCTATGTGCATTTTTGTAACTACAAGCTTGTTAAAAGCAATGTCACGTTATATATGGCTTGCTTTTTTAATTATTATAATTATTATAATTAAAATATGGTAGATCTGAATTTAGTTCAGTCCCATATAGCTATTTAAGTTAGATAGCTGGATTTAAAAACATTTTCATGTCCAAAAATTTCAGAGTTTCTACTTAAATATACGTATGAAATAAGTGCTGTTTTTTTGAGTTGATATTTTAGGTCTAGTGTCCGAATACTCTAGCTCTTCACTGACGTGAGCCATAATCTTGAAACCAAGTTGGTCTGGAGATAGGAATTGTTTTGTGTAGAGATTTTAAATATTTTCTCTTACTGCACTTATTAATTAAAAGCTTGATTGAGCTATTGGTACGATAGTTAATTTCAACAAGATTATGAATGCTAAATCCTTGCCTCCTGCCAGATTACTGATGTTCAAAAAGGTGCTCATGGTAATGGTATTATAACCATAAAACTTTCTCATTTCAACATTCATCCATCCTCTTACTCTGCAAATTTATGAGTGGAGCTAAATTTAGTTTTAAAGTTTATTTTTTAAAAAGTGAATATTGTATAAATTTATTTTATTTATGATAATTTTGGAACAGTAAAACTTATCAAATAAAAATGTGGTCAAATGTTAAATATGAAATTGTCTTACTTTTCATCTTATTTAATGTTCAAATGATAACTAAATACAATAAAAATTCACAAATATGGAATAAACTCCATCAACTTATAGCATAAAGATACTTTTTAATAAGCTCTTAAACACTATGTGAATATTTTTGCAATAAATTATTTGTAAATTTTGAGATCAAAAAATGAAAGTTAAAGGGATCCCATCCCAATCAATCTTAATTATATTTCATGTTATTAAAAATACTGATAATTTTTCTGAGAATTTAATGCTCTCTTACTGAATTTAGTATAACATATGGCTTAAGTATCATAAACATTTTGTCATGGTACAAAATTTATTGTAAAGGTTTTAAGCTCCCACCATGTTTAAACATAGATGAAAATAAAAAAAAAATAGTAAAATAGATTTTAAACAGGCAAAACTCTCCATACAGTAGTGCCACCCTGTGCCAACCAGAGTAATCAATGGATACCAGAAGGCTTGTGCATAAAATCCTCATCTAGTTCCCACTCATCCAATATCCCCAGACTAGTTTCTGGCTTGTGGCCTTCATCAGTGAGGAGGACCACAAGCCAGAAACTAGTCTGGGGATATTGGATGAATAGACACTAGATGGGGATTTTTTGCACAAGCCTTCTGACATCCATTGATTACTCTGGTTGGCACAGGGTGGCATTACTATATGGAGAGTTTTGCCTGTTTAATAACAGATATGTTCTAGCATAAGAGATGATGATCATATGATGTTTAGTGGTTTAAAATAGATCTTATTGTGAACATTTTTATTTTCCTAAAAACAATTGTAATTCATGCTATGTTTAAACACATTCAATAGTAAAATTTCTTAATGTCTTTTTAAACAGGACAATCATAAGACAAATTCAAATTTTTAAAAAACATTATTATGGATATAGATAAACAGTCTTTGTTGATTGACAAAACATTATCTTATTAGTTGTATAATATTGATTATATTAGTGTCATACTTAAGTGAAAATATTCAATATTCTTTGCATGGCTGAATTGGGTTTTGAAACAAAAGTTTAACTATGCATGAGGGCAATGATTTCTGATAACTGCAAAAAATGCATTCAACACTGAACATAATTTTAGATTTTTTCAATTATGTCAAAAATAATGTCAAAATCTGTGAGACAATATTATATTAAATCAGTGTCTCACAATTTTAAATAATACTTATGATAATTTAAGTAATTGAAATATATGAAATTCAGGCACTCTTCATATATCTGGAGCCTAATTGTAGATATAGGGTATTTGAACTCAGACATGGGCATGAAAGCAATATTGGCATCAGCATGGAATTTGAGCTTTCCATCATCAGATTTTCAATGGTATGGATGGCTGAAGAGTTGTAGGTTGAAGTAGATTGAAGCCTGTCTATTAAAGTATGAAGATTTGCTATCTTAATATAAACCGAGTACTGATTGTATATGTGTGTGGGAGATGATAATCTGGACCAACTGATGAGTGCTGGTTTAGCATGAAATACGTATATTGGTGATTATTAATCTTTTCAACATGTGTGGTCATGTGTATCAGTGATATGAAATAGTGTGGATAATTGAAAAGTGCTTGAAAGTCTGAGATCAAATCCACTATATTTGTAATTGAAATATTTAACATTATTTTTGAAACATGATAGAAAAATAAAATAAATTTATGAATGATCTATTTATTCATCCAAGTAAATCATATAAGTTTGAATGCATGTTTAAGTTCATGATATTAACATCATTTTATAATGTTCAGAATAAAGCTTGTGAATTCTCTTGGGAATCATAAGGAAATTTTAATTTATTATAATGACGTTTGATTAAAAACTATTGGAATTTATTTAAAATCTAAATCTCCAAATTCTCTGTCTGAATTTATTAATGTGCTCATATTATTCCAATTTGCAAAACAAAAAATATAAAATTGACTAATATTTGTTACAGAGCACATTATCACACCCTAGTACAAAAATAAATTTATTGTTTTTGATTATTTTCAATCATAAAATTTTATAGTTTTTTAAGATCATTATTAATAAGAGATTATTTTATCCAGAGAAATGCAAAAAATTCACATGATGTGATTTATATTTTAATTGGATTTTGTTATTTAAGTCATTTAACTTGGTTGCATTCTACAACAATGTTTTAAATTGGCTAGTTGTCCACAGTTTATGTATGCTATAGAAACATTTGGAGCATCCCACAGTTTTTTTAAATTTAAGAATCTTTTCTGTAAGATTAACTCATACAATTTATTATACATAATGTTCTTATACTTACATTTTAAAATTAAAAATACTAATGTTAGGTATTTATAACTTTTAAAGTTAAGCAAAAAATAGTTTAAGCAGTAACAAATAGTCCTTAACTGAAATTGTAAACTTTAAATTTAACATAACTCAATGTAGATGTAAACAAAGGAAGCTACTCTCATTCTTCTCAGAATATGAATTAAAAACACTCTAAATGTTGAACAGAGAATCGAGAATAGCATAAATCCATTTATTCTTGGGAACTATGATATTTATAAGCATACCTTTGTCAACATTTTTTATAATTCAGAGTGCAATTAATTTATCAGCCAAATAGAATATGCAATTAAAAGTTATTAAAACTCATAATCCATCTGGCCGATATATTCGTTTCACTCTAAACTATCAATAATGTTAAAAAAGGTATGCTTATAATCATTAGAGCTCCCAAGAGTAGGTGAATTTATTCTATTCTTGATCCTTTGTTTACTATTTAGATTGATTTTAATTTATTGTATGAGGGTAAGGTGATTAACTCCCTTTGTTTATTTAAAATTTACATTAAACAGGCAAAACTCTCCATACAGTAGTGCCACCCTGTGCCAGCCAGAGTAATCAATGGATGCCAAAAGATTTGTACATAAAATCCCCATCTAGTTTGGTGTCTTAAAATGTACATATTTATTCTTATTTAATTGCTACAATCAATGTGTTAAAAGAAGAGAGATACTGTCTCCAGCCTTATATAATTATGAGTTTAATAAGCATTACATTTTACCTGGCTAATAAATTAATTTTACTCTGAATTATCAATAATGTTGACAAAAATATAAACATCAGAATTCCTAAGAGCAGATGAATTTATTCTATTTTTGATTTTTGGTTTAACAGTTAGAGTGCTTATATTTTATAACCTGAGGGTGATGATTAATTAAAATTAGTAAAATTAATGATAATTCTGTCAAGCTTTTAAAATTTGGTGTGTCTGGAAATACTGAAATTACAAATTCAATCATTTTTCAGTTATCTTAGTTCTTTGTTAGAATTTAATAAAATTGATACATAACTATGAATATATTGATAAATATATTGAAGCAAAGCAAATTAAAATTTTTTGCAGTATTGGTTAGTAATAGAGTATTTTCTATTTGTGTACATCAAAGTGATTTGATTTGAAATGTAACTATATTAAATAATAATTATTTTTACTTCCAGTATGAGCTTAAACTTTACCATATGACAATACAATTTTTTTTCCATGTGTCATAGCATCAGACAGGAAGCGAACCCGCTAACCTGGGACAACTGCTTGTAAGACAGCTGGCTACATGACAATACAATTTGAATTGAAATATTTATGATGTGTAAATTATTTTAAAGAAGATTATTGATGAAAGTTGGTTGCAAAAAAAATTTTAAGCTTTAAATTAATTTATTAATTTTTCTGAAAATTATTGATGAAATTGTTTGTATATTCACCGTAAATCATTTCAAACTTTTTCCTAAAGAAAAGTCATTTTAAAAACTGTTTAATTTGCTTTGTACGAATTATCACAGCGATATATAAACTTATGACGTAAAAATACCTGGATAGAAGTTTAGTTTCTCACTTATTATGGTTTAATATCCTATGATCTTTATACTGATTAACTATTCAAATATTTTTACATGACACTTTTTGTAGTCATTTAAATTTATTAATATTAGAAAGATTTTTAATGAACTTATGAAGTCTTAACAATCATATTTCATCGATAATGTTATATTTAAATTTATTAGTTCTGAAGTGAAATTGATAGTAAAAATAGTAATCATTTTTTCTCATGTGTCATAGCATCAGCCGGGAAGCAAACCCGCTAACCCAGGACAACTGCTTGTAAAGCAGCTGTCGCTGACCTCTCGACCACCAATGCTTGACTAGTAATCATTTTTTCTCATGTGTCATAGCATCAGCCGGGAAGCGAACCCACTAACCTGGGACAACTGCTTGTAAAGCAGCTGTCACTGACCTCTCGACTACCAATGCTTGACTAGTAATCATTTTTTCTCATGTGTCATAGTATCAGCCGGGAAGCTAACCCGCTAACCCGGGACAACTGCTTATATAATCATAAGAAATGGTGGTAATGTGATGACTGAGTAGTTTGACACCAATTCTGCCCGTAGGATGGTAATGAATATGGTTATTAAACACCAGACTCGATAATATGTAGACACTGAACTGGCTTCAGATCTGTATGTTTATATAAGCGAATTAGCATGGACTGAAAACATTATTGTGTTTTTAATTTTAATTCATAGTTATATAGTTAAGCAAATAGGTAAAAGATGACTTCTTGACTTCTGGAAGATGGCATTGAATCTGAAGATATAAGTGTTGTGCTCTCAAGTCCAAGGTCCCTCATTAATGAACGCCACAAACTAATCTAGGTATATTGGGAGAGTAGGCATTAGACAGGGCTTTCATGCCCAAACTATTTGGGATTTATTGATTACTATGGGTGCACTATTGTATGGAGAGTTTATTATTGTTTTAAAGAATAAAACGTATAAGTAATCATATTTGCCTAAATATTAATAATAGATGAGAATGTTTATATGTTTGTCTTATGAAGTTGTCAATTCAGTGATAAATGAATAAGGTTTTAAAAAGGTAAAATATGTTTCCTATATATATATTGTTTTTACATTATTTTAGAAAGAAAGTACTAAAGAAATCATACGTTTGATTCTGCAAGTAGGCAGTAGCTGATTGGCTCTCAAAATCAGGTATCATGCGGATAGGTAAAATAAATTCAAATTAGTTGTAAAACTTACTATCAATATAATATCGCAGCACTCATCAATTTTGACATTTGTCTACACTATCTCTAAGATTCATAAAAGAAATAACTTAAAATGTCGTAAAAAGTAATAATAGTGCAACGTCAATCTTACATTTGCTGATGGTACAGTCAGCCAAAATAAAGAATAATTTACACACATACAAAAAAGGATTAGATTCTCATGTCGATAAAATTTCACTAATTCGGAATTCAGGTATGTTATTTTTTTTTATCACAATCTTGATTTTATAATTTAGTTCAACCAACTGAAAAATAATGTTTACATTAAAATGTATATTTTCCTTGGTTAAATTATCAAATCAATAACAAAAAGAATTACATTTAATTTTTTGATTGTTGTACATATTAAGGCCAGATGAAATCACATGTACTTGAATCAGATCATTATCTACTAAAGTGGTGGTGGGGGGGGGGGGGGCGCTAACATATTTTTGCTTTTTTACAAATACAAATAAATATTGCAATACAGTATTTCTGGATTCCTTTAATTAATAATGAGTAGTAAAACTTGTTTCGGAAATTCAGTATATAAAGTTATTTTATCGTCCCAGTAGAATTTATCTAAATTGTAAATATTATTGAAAAAAAAAATTGTTATAACTTATTGCAATGAAGTGTGCAATAACATAATTATTCACGGTTTCCTTGTATAACTACTATATACGTGAGGCTTTTTAATACTAATCAAGTTGCATACAATATTTTACTCCAAAAAATAAACATTTATGTGCGGGCATTCTTTAAAAAATCCCTATTAAGAAATTTGACGTCACGAAAATATTATGTCTTTCTAGATTAAGGTGTAAATCTAAATTTAATAATAAAAAATATAGTAAAAGGATTATATCTAAAAGTAGCAACAAACAATAGAAACTTTGATCTCTTACAGTAGTAAAAGACCACAAATAAATTGAAAAAAGCATAGAAGAATTGATTTAAAAACGATTTCTTACGTAATTTTGAAAATAATATAGTGGGAGAAATACAACAGTTTTTCGATCAGATGTATAGGAGAGAGTTTATTTGTACTAACACAACTTATAGATATGAGTAGAAATATAGCGAGACAGTTATAAATAGTATTTATAGATTTAGAGAGGTCATATGATAGAGTACATAGAAATATTGGTAAGTTTAATAAATGTAGAAATGGATGGAACTTTAGTGGATATTATTAAGAGATTGTATGAAAATAATTACTATACGTATCAATTAGGGAGTAAAGAATCAGTTAAAGTTAAAAATGAGGTGAGACTAAGGCAAAGATGCCCTATGTCACTTATTTTGTTTTTGTTGTATTTGAGAGAAATAGAAAGACAAGGAAATGGTATAGAGAGAACATTAATAGATGACAAGGGAATATATAAATTATTAGGTCTTTTATTTGCAGATAATGTCTTCTTGTGTGCAGAAAAAAGGAAAAATATGGAATTTATGCCGAGGATATGTGCAAGGGTGGATAAAGAGATGGTGATTAAATTTAGTGATGAAAATCAAAAGTAATAATGATTAATACTTGGAAAAGAGAAGACCAAGAATTTTTTATTGGGGGAAATAAAATTAAGTATGGTGAATAGGTATAACTATTTGGGAATCGACTTAAGTAATCAGAGAAATTTCTTGGCTGAATAGAAAAAAAATTGATAAATGAAGAAAAGAAAAGAAAGAGACTGATAAAGACATTAACAGTGTTTTCATATAATAAATATGATGTAGCTAGAATTGTATGGAAGGCATGGTAGTAGCAGGGCTAACATATGGTAACAATGAATTAAGTGAAACTAAAGGGGTGTTAGATTACTTAGAAAAAGTATAAAGATAAATAGAAAAACATGCATTAGATACAGATGTATGGATGGCAAAGAAGGCCATTCAAAGAGAAATGGGGTGGTCAAGTTTTTATAGTGGAGATGTAAAAAGCAAAATAAAAATGTTCAGTAGATTGCAGGTTATGGACAATAAGAGAATAGCCAAAATAGTATTTAACATGGTTATGAGTAAAGGGCAGGCAACAAGATGGGTGAAAAAGATGGTATGTTATGCAGAAGACTTAGATAAAGAATTTATGTCAGTATACTTAATCAAAAGGATAATTGTGTTAGAAGAATTGTTGAGTGTTGTAGTGGCAAGGAATTGAATAGAAGAATAGATGTATTAATAAAGAATAGGGAGTTGGATAGATGGAGAAATAGTAAAAACAGATTAAATATATATAGAAGTAAACAATATTGGATGTGAGTCAATTTATGATAATAGCTAGGAAAGTAGTTTACTGTTTAAGGCTTGAATAGAATCTTTAGCAACAAGGGAATATACACATAAATGGGAAAATGTGAGTGGTTTAGTCTGCATGTTGTATAAGGAATGCATAGAATATATTAGGCATCTGTTAATTGAATGTAAATGATTGAAAGTAGAAAGAGTACAAATAATGGAAGTTATGGTAGAATAAATATAAACAAAGTTATTATACAGAGCATGGGTTATTGGTTTTTATGTTGAGTTTGGTTAAAAGATAAGGGTTTTTTAGAAATAAATGCCATGGAATTGACAGAGATTGTGTTGTAAATATGGAATAGAGCAGGATAGAGATGAATATGGGAAAATTTACAGTGGGGAATGGAAAGGGAAAGTAAAGTGTCTGATAGTTTCTGTGGGCATAGTTGCTGAGAGATTACTGACTAATGTATAAGGAGAAGTCACAGTGCATTGAATCACATGTGAATTGTATAGTATAATATCTTGAGAAGATCTCAATGGACATGGACATCTGTATGATAAATATTATAATATTGTTATTAATAGTTATTTAATTTAAACTTCTTTTGCTTAATTATTTATTCTGTTAAATAAGTTTTATATTTGTATTGAGGATCATATTTTATCAATTGCAAATTCAGTATTATTAATAGATTATAATTGGATATTTTACTACTTTTAAGAAATACATTATTAAATGGTCTTTTTAATTTAGTATTTAAATAGTTGGGGATTTTGTATTAGCATTAGATTTAAATAAACGAGTATAGAAAATTCAATTTTAAAAGCTTTAGTTTAAAATTAACAGCAACCAGATCTTAAATATATTTTATATATCACTATATTTCATTATTGATAATGATTGTAATTTCCAAAGTAAGAAATTCAAGTTTTCCACAATTTATTTATATATATTACTGAATATGAAATTGATTAGTTTTTATCTTTCTCTTTTTCATATAGATTAAAAGAGCATATCGAAGACAACAGTTCAAAATTTTTTTTTGACAAATGCAATCAATATAATTTCTGAAACTATGATTACTAGGGCATCCTCATTGTAAATGCCAATGATTTTATTTAAAAGTATAGGCTTTCATTATTTAAAGTAAACATTGATCGTAAGCTCAATAAACCACTAAAATATTACATTTCTGCCAAGTCTTTCTTTATTCAGGAATTCACTTTACAAAGATGTCATCAGAGAAGATGCTGACTGTAATTTTGTATTATTATTATCTTATATATTAATTAAGCTGTTCATTAATAACTAAAACTTTGATGTTTATTGAGATCAGTTTTGAAGCAAATTTACATTTTTATTGTACGTTATTTGGGAGATTTTATAGTGTCATTAATTTATAGTATTATATTTATTCTCATAATATTGTAATGGTTTATAAATACACTTTTCATCTATGTTAACATTTGTGGTTTATAAAAAAGTATCTAATACTGGGTCTTTCTACAACCATAATGTTTGTATCGGATGTGCTTATATGTGACATTTAATATTTGATAATAATGTTTTATTATTCAAAAGAAACATAATAATATCATTGATGAAAATAGTAAATTGAATATTTCTTTTATGGAATTTATGTGAATGTGTTAAAAAAAGGAAACTTTAAAATTGGAGTTTTATTAAAATCAGAATATGACAAATACATTTAATGATTTAAAATATTTAATACATTAAGGACATCTGTAAAATAGTGAGTCAGAAATAGTGGCTGTGATATTAAAAATTAATTTATTGTAAAAAACAATAAAATTTATTATGAAAAACCTTTCACCTTCAATATTATTGGAATATAAAAATAATATACAAAATTAACTAAAATATTTACATAAAAAAGTTATCTTCACAGTATGTGTGCTTATAATAAAAGATATATCAAAAAAGGTTCAAAACATCTTTTAGAAAAAAATGTTTTCATTGTATTTCATGTGAATACAAAACAGAAAAATTGATTTAAACCATTTTTCTAATAATGTATGTGAATATAATCTATCTGATAACATAAAATTAAAACTATAAATTTCTTAAAAAAGCAAACAAATTGATTGTAAATTTTGTGAATATACAACATATCAGGGAAGTCAATGAACTATACATGAAAAGCTCTATCCAGGATAATAATAATTTATCTGGACTTTGTCTGACTACAAAGCTTCATTTCAACATACGTTTAAAATATATGAAAAATGCATACAGGAACAAAACACTTTAAATGTGATTCATGTGATTACAAGGCTTCAACACAACATAAAATAAAAAGACATGGAAGAGTACATGGTGAAAAATGTTTCTACTGTATTGATTGTGAATTTAAGACTCATAATAAAACTATATTAACACAACATGAACTACGACATACTGAAGAGAAACCATTCCAATGTAAATTGTGTCAATATAAAAGTAATGATAGAAGAAGGTTAAGAAGACATGAAAAAGTACATACACAAAAAAAATCATTTCAGTGCAAAGCATGTGAATTCAAAACTAATTTTAGAAAAAGTTTATCAGCTCACCTAATAAAACATAAAAGTGAAAAACCTTATAGATGCACTTTGTGTGAGTACAAAACTTCTAGGAAATATCACTTTCAAAGACATGTAATAATACATAATGGAGAAAAAAATTTGAAATGTACATTTTGTGAATTCAAGACTAGTTATAAAAATTGTTTAAAAAGGCATGAAAGCATACATACCAAAGACCTACCATTTCATTGCACATCATGTGAATATAAAACTTGTGATAAGCATAATTTAAAAGTGCATGATATACATTCAAGGCAAAAAACATTCCAATGTACATTATGTGAATATCAAACTTCCACTAAGCAAAGTTTAAAAGTTCATGAAGTAAAACATACAGGGAAAAAGCCATTTGAATGTACTTTATGTGAGTTCACTACATGTTATATAAGGAGTTTAACAACACACAAGAGGATACATACTGGAGAAAAACCTTTTCACTGTGAGTTGTGTGAGTACAAGTCTATTGATAAGCATGGTTTAAGAAAACATGAAAGAAAACATACAACAGAAAACCTTTTTAAATGCAACTTATGTCCTTATAAGAATAACTCTTTCAAGAATTTATCATATCACAGAAAAAAATTTCATAAAACAAAATCATTAACTTTATGCAAGTCATGTGACCATAAGAATAATGAAAGTGCAGACTGTAATAAACATAAAAAAAATCACACAACAGAAAAATCAGTTTGTAAAGAACGATATACTTGTCATTTATGTGATTACAATACTGTCAACAAAAATGATGTTAAAAATCATGAAAGAAAACATTTTACTATTCAAGAAAGTTTTGAAATGATCGTTGAATTACCTTCAGAATCTGAACATGCTTTTAATGAAAGTTTTAAAAAACAATTTGTAGTTATATAGATAGCTTGTTGTATATAAAAGCATGACTCACTTTGTTGATGCTGAGTAAATATAATAAAGTCCCCATAAAAATTTAAAATTGTTCTTATAAAAAATATAACCATTGTTTTTATGCTTAAACATTGAAAATAATAAGAAATACAAAATATAGTATTAAAAAATATTTTTTTTATTGCTGCAAATTGTTTTTCAGCCATTAAAACAAATGTCTATTCATTGAAATAATATATGGTACAAGAACCATGAAGACTTTTTAATTAACTGGTATTTATTCAAGCAGATATTTTAATAATTTTGCTCCCAATTAACTATTTTTATAATTACAGTAATCTTTTAGATTTAAAAAGCAAACTAAAGCTCCTACAACTCTTTTAAATTTGGATGATGTTTGATGTTTTATATTCTTACCAAAGTTCACTTTAATAGTCAATATTATCAAAAGAATTTCATTATTTTTTTTTCAAAATCATGCGTGACTTAAGCATAGCTCATTCTAATAAAATTAAAAAATAAACTTGTTCAAATACTAATAATGATTTCAACATTATTATCCCTTCTCTTACTTATTCATGAATGATTGTCATCTAGTTTTATATTCAAATCAATTTTTAAAGTGTATCTTTTAAATAGTGAAATATCATGTAAATTCATTTTATTTATTACAACTAAAATACTTTTACAATATTAAAACTCATCAAACAAAAAATATTAATTAGATCAAAGGTTTAAATACAAAATTGTTTTTTGTAAATCTTATTTTATTTCAAATGGTAATTAAAATAAAATTAAAAATTTCACAGTATAAAATAGATTGAGTCAACATAGAACACAAAGAAATATTTATTACAAAATATTAGTTCTAAATTTGGAGTGTCTAAATAGAAAATGGATCTTCAAACTTCTTATTGTTAAAATTACATTTTTTCATAATAATGCAACAAAATTATATTCAATGTTAATTCAAAATATTCTTAATATTTCTGTAAAGTTAATTGACTATTATTTAACTTTTGCATAAAAATATTTAACAATCACAAATACTTTGTTTGGACAGAAAAATTATTGTACAGTTTTGAGGCTCTTCTCATATGAAAACCAATGGCTTATTAGAATTCAATAATAATTGTTTTAAAATAGATTTCATTGCGAATATATTTTATTTTTTCTAGAAACAGTTGCAATTTTTGTTATGTTTAAACATGGCTACTTGGATATTCAGACTACACCATCATACAAGAAATTCTAATATTTTAAGATTATTATGCATATAGATAACTATATTCTTTTCCTGTTGACAATCATGTTTAAATAAAAACATTCGTTGTTTAATGAATAGATAATACTTCTCTAATCTAATGAATGACTACAAAAATATTTATATTGTGAATATGCTTGGCTAATTTGGATTTCAAACATAAATGTGATCACTCATAAGAACATTGATTTTTGAATTAAAACTTCAAAGAATTTGCTTTCATTGCAGATTAAAATTGATTTGGAATTTTTTGTTGTATCAAAAACAATGACAAGTTCTCTGAGACAATGCTGTTATAAATCAAAATATCACAAATTTAGATGATATTTATGATGTTTTAAATAATTAGGATATTTAGATTATTTTTAAAACATGATAGAAAAATATTCATGAATGATATATCAATCCATTCTATCAAATCATTGGGCTTGGAAAGATGTCCAGATCGATATTAGTAAATTCATTTTAATGACATGTTATACTCAAAACCAAGAATACCATTTTATTTATGATTACAATTCAAAATCTAAAATTGACTAAATCTTTATTATGAAGACAATTATTTCCAGCTAGTTCAAATGTAAATTCATGAATATTTTTGATTAGATTACTTCTAATTATAATCTCTTATAATTTATGATAGATATGAGATTTTTTCATCCAGAAAAATGGAAAAAATTCACAAGATATAATTAATATTTCATATTTATGGACTTATTTAAGAGTTTTAACATTGTTGTCATTTAGGACAATGGTTTAAAATGGCTGGTTGTCCACAGTTTATATTGTAACAATAATATTTAATAATAATAGATAAACAATATTACTGTTTCAATATATAATAAAAATAATAAAAACTATGGCTCAAAACAATAATTTTAAAAACAATCTATCCAGAAATGACTCAGTCCAACAGTTCAAAATTTTTAAATAATGAAAAGAAGCTTTGAATGGTATGTTGTGAATTAATACTTACTATCCATCATTGCTGCTCAAATTTGTTATCTGTCATCATAAACATCTAGAAACATTTGAATATTTTTCATAGTATATAAACTATATTTTATCTTGTCATTTTAAATTTCACCTTTAATCTCATCTTTAATAAATTTAACACTATACTTATTGAAAAATTATTGATCTGCCACCTTGTACAATTTTAGAGGTGAAATAATAAATGGAAAGACATCTCTGAATTTTTTTGAACTTTATAATCTAATTTCTAAAAGAAAAACTCATACAATTTATTATATATAATGTTTTTGTAAATATACTTTTGCATCAGTGATTTTAGTTATATTTCACATTCAATATTAAGCAAATGGCAGCTATAATTTTTTAACAATATTTGGAAAAGTGACTGTTTTTGCTAGATAATATAATGTCTTAGAATATTCCTTTAATGATTAAGATTCTATAAATAAAATTAGAAAATTGGATGCTAGATCTACCAAGCTTTTAAAATTTATCATGCATGAAAATTCAGAAATTACAAACACAAATTCAGTTATGTCTTAGATAATTTAGTGATTTGTAAGAATTTAATAAAATGGATACATGACAATGAATATATTGATAAATATATTAAAATATAGGAAAGCACAATGCTGTGTAGTATTTTCTAAATTTATATTACTTTAAATTGTATACTTGTAAGTGCTTTGATTTCAAATGTAAATAACATTGAATCATAATTATTTGTATTTTGAGTATGAGTTTAATTTTTGTCACATGGAAATAAAACAGCAATTCAGGTATTTGTCATCCACCAATTATTTTGAAGAAAATATTTACAAAAGTGAGCTTTATTAAAATATTTATATGTTGAATTTATTTGTAATGTGTTTTTGTTAATATTAATAATGAAAATATTTGCATGCCACACAATCGATTGTAGGATTTTCCAAAATTAAAACCATTGTATTTAAAACATGTCTAATTTGCCTTATCTGAATTATCATATCCATATGTTAATAAACCCATGAGGTAAAGATATCTTTGTAGCAGGGGAGCAAATAACTTTTTGTGTTTTAACACCATGTGATCACCACAGTGGCTATTTTTTGTATATTTTTTACATGTCTTTCTCTGTAATCATTTAAATTTAATAACATTAAAAAGATTTTTAATAAACTTATAAACTGCCAAATTCATATTTAATTGTTAATATTACATTCATATGTATATGTTTTGAAGTAAAATTAATGGTCAGAGTATTTTTTTTATCATTAAATTTAAAAATGCCATTTCTTTCTTAACAAAAATATTTGGTGCCACAACCTAAAGTCACAAAATCTTTAACATTATTTTTTGTGGGTCTAGAGACATTAATATGGGATAGATGTGTGGTCATTTTGGTAATTTTGTAATTGAAATCATAAACTTAAAAATGTAATTCTTCACATGCCATTAACTACTGTAAATTAAACATTTAAAACTTTATTCTTTTACTGCATGTTATTAAAAAAATTATAATGCAATATTAAAAGAATTCTGTGAGAAACAATAAATTTCCTATTATTTTTAATTCAAGAAACAGTTTAAATTTTATAATTAAGTGCTTTATTATTGCTATACTCATATTTATTTTAAAAACTAAACCATAAAATCATTACATGATCACTTTCCTATGCTTACACATGCTTTAAAACAATCATTGTCTCTTCATGCAATAGTGCCATTTTAATGGATGAATAGAAACTTGATAAGGATTTTATTCACAAATCTGGCATCCATTGATTATTCTAACTTATGTTGCAGGGTAGTACTATAAGGAGAGTTTCAGTATGAAAAATTGATTAAACAACTAAACATCACACTACTGTATGGAGAGTTTTACCTGTTTTAATGAAAAATTGATGTTTGACTGTATATTATTTTATAACAAAAAAATATTAAGGAAAATCATAAAGTACCATTTCAACATGCGTACCACATAAATACTTCAGAATAAATTTCTTTTGATGGATTCGTATCTGGATTTAAATAAAATAAAGTCATTATACCATTTGATCACAATTTTGTTGTAAATATGATTTTAATTTTTATTGAACCAATTATATACCATCATCACAAACCTTCAGACAAAAATCTGTATAAGAAGTTTATATGAATTAGTTTGAAATTTATTTGGGTTTAATACAAAGATTAGATGTTGAAATTATTATTTTGGAAATATAATAGACTTCAATTTTCTGCTACTGTAAGTAAAAGATAAGGCAATTCATGATAGTGATATGTCCCAAAATAATTTAGATTCATACATGAATATTATTTTGCACAATTTATTGTGTAAAGACAAAAAATGAAATCTTTACAACCATAACATAAAGGCAGTAAAAAAAATTAAGAATGATTTTTTAATAATTTATTTAAAATTTTTATTAAAAAAAGTACAAATCATGTAGATACTTACAGCAATAATTTACATATAAATTTAAATTATATATCTCCACATTTACATATTTTTTACAACTCTTTAATTAAATAGTATTATTTTTGATTTTTAAGTATATGATTTCAGGTAATTCACATGGAGACAGATCAGTGCTTGACCAAATGTTTTCCATTACATATTTGAGAGGTATCTGCTGCAACTATTAAAGTCATTTTTTAAACCAATGATCCTCCTTAATATGAAAACTTATTTCATACTATAATCTCCATATAGTTTCTGGAGCATGTAGCAAAACAATTGCATTATGTTAATGTAATTTTTAATTTTTATTTAACATTTTATCTTTTTAAATTTATATAATGAAATGCATTTCTCAACCAAAGCTTTAATCCTAGACATTCTTCAAACTATTAAAAAAAGATAGATGCTTAAATAAATCTTGGTTGGTAGGAACAAATTTAATAATTTGTTATAAAATTTAATGCATCATTGTTGAACATATATTTTGTGAAGATTTTTGATATCCTTAATCACTGACATGTCTTTACAGGTGTCCCAAATGTTTATCATTGTTTTAAATCATTATATTTAATGTTAACTAAGTTACTTTAGTTTAAATCATCCTGCAACTTGTTATATGCTATAAATAATGGAGCATAAAATAATCTTCCATTTTTTTCAATTTTATTATTTAAATTAGCATTTGGTTATGCTGGACTTAAACATTTCTTTGTATCATATTAATATATGTTTATGCTTTAATATATGATATTTATAATTTTTCATCAATAAGATTGATGTGTTGACCAATGGGTAATTGTAATATTGAAATTGGGAATAAGTGTGAAGATTTTCTTAAATATAGTTCTTTGTATCTGATTTATTTTAATTAGTGTTATTTTGAAAACACTCGTATATGATTATGAATAGCCTAGCACTACCATAGCAATGGCACTAAAAAATCATGTTTAGTAATTTCATAAACCTTAACTGATAATAAGAATTCATTTTTTATTGATTTTGTCAATTATCAAGTTCTTTAAATATTCATTCATAACTATTTTGACATATAAAAGAAAATTGCAAAAATCACTGTTGATGTTCAGAGGATATTTTCTTGCCTGTGTCCAATATCTAGGCTTCAAATTTTAATGATTTTATAGAAGATACTGTTTGTTTTTGAAAACAATTCAAAATAATTATTACATCATGAATAAAAACTATTACACAGTCATTACAAGTAAATGAAGATGGTAAATATCTGTCATGTTTTTCAAAAGCTTTGATCATCTATCTGATCTCAGTATGTTGCAAAACACTTTGCATATAATGGTGTTTCTTATTCTGGTGTAAAAAAAGTCAAGTACATCATGTTTCTTGAGATTCTACTGTTTTAGTAGGGTTCTCAGGTGCCTAAACTAAATACATGTGTTTTGGTGCCAATTCCTTCATGGTTTTAAATAAATATACCCAATTTACCAATTTGAGAGTGGGTTTAAAAACAATTTTTATTACAAAATAAAAAATTATTTTTCATTGCAAAATTACTTTTTTTCTGACACTTATCTGACATTGGCCTAACCACAGTAGGTAACCTTTACTGTATCCACACTAAAATTGTAAGCAATATATTCAACAAAACCATTTAATGTACCTTTGTATAATGACATTTCTCAATTATAAAAATCTTGTCTGTTTTATTTACTTTCAATAATTGGGACAATGAAAGAATTTTGAAAGTGATATTGGTACAGCTTTATAAATTTATATATTCTTACATAACTACAATATTTTTAAAGCTAAAATATTATTACTCCTTTTATAAACTTTGGCCCATTAAATCTATATTTATTATGAAATTTTACATTTAATTTATTATTTTACCAAGCAGAACATTCAATTTTTTAAAATCATATTACTAAAAGTAATCATTGCCAGAAACCTGCTATTCTACAAATAGATTTACTTGAATCCCTTATTCATAATTTAGGAAAATTCCATGCCAGAGTAAAATCACAGTTGTAAAAGTAAAAATTTCATGGCAATATTTTTTTTGCCTATATGATTTGAATAAGATTAAATGTTTAATGGAAATGTGTTAGTCTTAAAGAATAAAATCTAAGCCTGTCATTGCTCATGTAATATTTGTATTATTAATTATAGTATAATCTATTTAATGCCATTGTTTGGAATGAATTCTAACTAAGTAATATGTTTGTGATAATTCAACTACATGCTGTGAAAAAAATGCAACAATACTAAACCATTTGAGTTTACAACATAAATAATATTTCTAATAAATTTCTGTCAATGTCTATTATTTGCACCAACACATGTATTAAAATCTCCAATAAGAAATAAGAACTTTCTTTTTTCTAATTCAATGTTAAATTAAATGCAATAATAAAACGAGCATATGTATTATTGTACAAACCAATTTTTAACTCCATTAATTTTTCATTCATCCATTTAAAGATTCAAAGTTTAGATGATTTTAAATAATAGTTCAAAACCAATCATTTTCCTTTACTATTTTTTGCAAAATTTTGTAGACACCAATTTTTTTATATATTAAACATTTTTTGCTGCATAATTAATCTCATCAATAGATCATTTAACCTAAATCTTGACAACATGGTGGCCACTGTTGCTATTTTTTTCAGATCATCTAGTATTTATAAGTAAAATATGTACATTCTACTTATCTATATTAAAAAAAAATTCTGTTATTTTCTTTTAGTATTATCTCTACTTTCTGCCTTAATTATTATTTCCATTACATTAATGTGATATATGCTCACCATGAGTAATTAGTTAGATTGTGTGAGATAAATCATTTTTAGATGATTTTTTAGAATTCCTTACACTTCCATGGTAGATAGGGAGATTCTTAGATAATTTTGGTTTAAACTACAATACAATCTTTGCCAAATTGACACTCCTGACTCAAATTCTGTTTCAGTTTGTGTTAATAGTGATGTTACCTGAATTGAGCAAAACTAAAACTAATTTCTTAATTTTTAAGAGGTTAAACTAAATATAAAAAAGAATTAAGGTATGGATTGCTTTTCTGGTAGTTAAATATAACAATGTGGTTACACAAACACACTCCTGCTGTCATTTTTGATAATAGAAACATGACCAATTGCACAAGGGCTTCATGATAACCAGGCTTTATACTAGCTAAAGTTATTGTAGTTAGAAAAAAAAAAGATTGTCAAAATTAGTCATTAATCTTTTACAAATTGAATTCTATTTTATAGAGAACAGTTGTACATTTTTAGATGCTATTTATTTTGTATTTAGAATTAATGCTCATACCAGAAGCCATTTCAGTAAATGCTGCAGGTGGAATATGTTTGTAGTTTAATTACAGCACCCATAACAAAATTGTCTGGATATCTTTAAATATTATAGGTTGTACAATGTCAGTCTTACATTTGCTGTAAAGACAGTACAATTTTAGTAAGAAATTAAAAAATCAAATTGTATCAAAACTCAGACATTATAAGATACTTTTATATTTGGCTATGAAATTTTCTAATTTCTTTTTACAGCATGATATTGAGACATTATTTTGGAATTAAGGTGACTTCTCCATAAACTTATAATTATCACAATCTTATGTCATACAATTCAGTTAAACTAATAAATAATTTACATTTAAATAAGATATTTATTTTATATAGTGCTATGGTTTTATAAACTAATATTAATAAGCTAATGCACATGCGCTTAGAAAATTTAACTATAAATGAATATTCTCACTCTCCAAATACAAGCTTATTGGCTTATTAATATTACAATTTACATTTAAATATAGTGACTTTATTCATACGATTCCATCAAATCATAAAGTTAATGACAGAATCTTTTATGAAGATTACTTGATTGACTTAAGTTTTAAAATTATTGGGGTCAAGTTTATTTTTTTCTAAAGCATATTGAATTTATGTTTTACTGAAGCAGCCCTTAATTAATTCTTCATTTTAAGATATTACAAATTTTTGCACATTGGCAACACAAAATGCTATCATCATAATCTTTATCTTTGATAGTGCATGAATAATTTATTTGGAACAAAATCTTTCTTATTTAAATTTCATTAAATACTACATTTATTACCAATGACTACTTGCTGGTAAACAAATTACAGAAATAAGATAAATAAACATCACATGATCACCATTTCTTATGCTTGCTTATAACTTATTAAAACAGGCAAAACTCTATATGTATTGAAACTCAGTACAAGCCAGAGTAATCAATGGATGCCAGAAGGCTTGTGCATAAAGTTCCCAGACTAGTTTTTGGCTTGTGGTCTTTGTCAGTGAATAGCCTTGGATCTGAAAGCACTGCACTGAGTGGCAATATGTATAGAGACTTTTACCTGTTTTAATAACAGTTATAAGCAAGCATAAGAAATGATCATATAGTGTTTATTGGCTTAAAACCAATCCTTAATAGGATAGTGGTGGCTATGCTTATTAAAGAACCAAAATCACAAAAAGGATGGGTACTGAACTGAGTTCAGAGATATATGACTATATAATCTTATGAGCTTGGATTGAAAACATTAATGTTTTCAATTTAAGACTCATAATTTTGTAGTTAAGTAAGAGATACAAGGTGGCTGCTGGAGAGTTGCATTAAATCCTAAGATCTTGGTGCAGTGCTCTCAGATACAAGTCTCCTCACTGACGAAGCCACAATCCAAAAACGAATCTGGGATATTGGATGAGTAAGAACTAGATGAGGATTTTATTCACATGCCTTCTGGCATCCATTGATTACTCTGGCTTGCATTGAGTGGCAGTAGCTATAGAGAGTATTGCCTGTTTAAATAAGATAACCAGGATTATTTAAACAATTTTGTTAAAGAGTTATTTATAGACACCTGTGCTAAAATATTTTATAGTGATCAGCATCCAATTGGATCCATTATTCATAAAAATACAACTATTCACAATATCACTTTTTATAAATAACAGTCCTTCATTAAAAATACATCTAGTGACCATTTTATTTTAGTGATATATTATAAAATATTGTTAATATAATAGAATTTTATTTAATATTGTATTTAAAACTCTTAAGAGATTTAAATTAAGTATTGTAAAATTAAATAGAAATAAAATAATTGCATCAATTAATGTTGAAAAAATGTATCTGGTATTAAAAAGAGTATTAAAATAGTAATAAATAAATAAAATAAATATTTCAATGTAATTTGTGTCAAAATAATATACTGATAGAAACCAATTAAGAAGATATAAAATAATAAATGCAGGAAAAATATTATTTATTGCAAAGTATGTAGATTCAAATCTAATATTAGAGAAATTTTATTAGGCATTAAAAAAATATATAAGGAAAAATCATTTTCAGAGTACGTTTTGTCAATTCAAAACAGGTTAAGAAAACTTTAAAAAAACATAAAAGTATACGTATGGAACAAAAAACATTCCAGTGTTTTTATGTGAATACAAAACTTCTGATAAAGATAATTTAAAGATTTATGAAATAATGCATATAAAAAATAAAACCTTTCATTACACTTTAAGTTCACTACTTGTTATATCAGATTAAAAATACATAAGAGGATATAAACTGATAGAAAAAAAAGTCATCAATCCTTATATGATTATAAGATTGTTGTTAAGAATATTTTAGTAACATATAAAGGAAGACAAAATACTTTTAAATACAACTTGTTTTATTAGAAATGTACCTCATCCAGTAATTTATTTTGTTAAAGAAAAGAAATTATTTAACAAAACCATTTTTTTATGCTAGTCTTGTGATTGAGTGTCAAATGTGAATACAGAATTATAAAAACATCAACAGTTTCACACAAATAAAAAAATCTGTAATAAAATATATACTTGTCATTTGTATAATTGCAACAATGTAGCCAAAACGGACATTAAAAATCAAGAAAGCAATTATTTTACTCTGAACAGATATTATTTGAGATCTTTCAATTATCTGCAGAATCTGAACTTCTCTTTCATATGAAGGCAATGATTCACTTTGTGGATCCAAAATTAAAAACAGTACATACACATTAAAAATGCCCACATCAAAAATTTGGCAATCTATTTATAAAATATTAAAACCCCATTATCTTTATGCATATACATTAAAAATAATAAAAAAGATATAAAATATATCTTGTAAATATATGTTTTTCATATCGCAGGAATTAGCTTTTCAGCTATTAAAATATGGGCTTCTGTCCATGGAAATGTAAGATGGTACCTATGATCAGTTTTTACTTATTTGTATTTTATTTAGGAAGATAAACCTGCAGAAATACATAATTATTTTTTCAAATTAACTGTTTTTTTTATATATAATAAACTATGGTGTTAAATGCAAATCATTGCTCATCCAACATCTTTAAATTTTGAGTGCTTTTGAAAATTTAATTTTTTTTAACTCAAATCATAACTGTTAGGAGGCAAAGGAATTTGTTAATATTACAAAAAAATTAAGATGATTCCCAATATTATGCTTAACTTAAACTTAATTTCTACTAATAAAATTTTATCAAATATTAGTCATTATTTCAATATGTATCATTTTCCCCTTGCAAATCCATCGATAGTGGTGATTGAGTTTTAAATTTAAACTGATTTTTAAATTTTATTTTTTAAAAAGTGAATTGTGATAAAAATTCATTTTACTTATGAAAACATAAATATTTTTAGAACATTAAAACTTATCAAACAAAAAATAAAAATTAGATGAAATGTTTAAATATCAAATTGCCTTTTGTAAATTATAATTTATTTTCAAATGGTAACTGAAGTACAATAATTTTTTTCACAAATATAAAATAGACAACATCTTGAACCCAAAGACACTTTTGTAGTCAGTAAACCCTACATAAATGTTTTGGAATATAGTAGTTTTAAATTTTGAGAGATGAAAGTAAAAGGGCCCCAACCATTCCTATTTTTAAATTTTACTTTCTTTTACATAATGTAATAAAATTATATTGCATGTTATTGAAAAATACTAATAATAATTCTGTAACTTTAATGGTCTATAATTGAATTTGGCATAAATTGCTGAACAATCACCGTCTTGTCAGAAAAATTACTATAAAGGAATTAGATTTTTTTCATGTTCGAGGCAAATGTTTTTTTAGGTGGGAACGATAGTAATAAAATAGATTCTGTTGTAAACACTTGTTTTACTAAAAGCAGTTGCAATTAATGGCATGTCTAAATACAATAAACAGTAAAATGTCTCCTTGAATTTGCAAGCTAGGCTATCATAAGAGAAATTCAAATCATTTAAAAAGATTATTATATCTCTAGATAAATATCTTCTTTGTCTACTGACAAAAAGTTAATTGATTAGTCTTAGATGATGATTATATTAATATCAAGCAATATTCTCTACTTAGCTGAATTGGATTTTAAAACAAGTTTAACTACTGAAAAGAGCAATAATATTTGATTGGTGGATTAACACTGCAAAGGAGATACATTCATTGCTGATTGTATTTGTTTTAGATTTTTGGTTGCATCAAAGTTATGACAAAATCTGTAGGACAATATATTAAATCAGTATATCACAATCTTAAATGATGCTAATGATATGTTAATTAAATGGAATAATTAATATCATTTTTGAAACATGATAGAAAGCTTAAATAAATTCATGAGTGATATATTCATCTGACTAAAACATATACGTTTACATCAATGTCCAGGTTGATGATATTGAAACCATTTCATATTGCTGAAAAAAACCCTATTAACCCTGTTGAAAATAATAGACAAATTTTAATCTATTATATTAAAATGCTAGATAAAAGCTATTGGAATTCATTTAAAAT
Organism: Epiperipatus broadwayi; assembly: GCA_028023455.1. Classification (NCBI taxonomy): domain Eukaryota; kingdom Metazoa; phylum Onychophora; class Udeonychophora; order Euonychophora; family Peripatidae; genus Epiperipatus; species Epiperipatus broadwayi. The sequence goes on along the minus strand of JAQFVV010000036.1, from coordinate 7,337,813 downwards.
ATTTATCTCCAAAACTACTGTCTAAATATAAGTATTTTCATAATATTCCAATTTACAAAACAAAAAAATATATAATTAACTAGCTTTCATTGTAAAAGACATTACTATACACTAATGTCTTCCAGTCATAAACAATTACAGTTATTTAAGAAGTGCTGTAAATTTTTTCATTAAAGAAAATACAATTCACAAGATGTGATTTATATTTCAATTGGATTGAGTTATTTAGAGTATTTGATTTAGTTGTACTTTAGACATTATCAAGTATCAGGTCAGAGGAATTAATCAATGAATACCTGTCATTTTACTGCAGAATAAATTATAAGATTCTTAAAAATATGATAGTAAAATGTCAAGGTCACTCAGTATACTTTTCAGCCTGGTAGATGTTAATCTATTATTAGATATATATTTTTTATGATACTGGACTTAAGAAGTGTAATGAAAAACAACAATTTTCTAAAACGAGTATTTATGGTAAATTTGATTGTGATTACTGTGAGAAAAGCAGAATTATTTCAAAAAACTAAACAGGAGGATTACTGATTGCTGTTATATAAAATATATAACTTAGGTTAAAATATATTTGACAGCTAAGTAAAATATATAACTAATGTGGTTAGAAAATCTATGAATAATATCAACCAAACAATAAAGGCCAGCTTAAAATATGTGTAAAAGTAGTCATTTTACTTATCTTTAACACTTTTTTCATTGTTAATCTATGATTTTGTTCTCATAATTTGAACGCTAATAATGATCAATAAAATATAATTTTAATCATAATTTCCATTTTCATTGATAGTCAAAAATATATTTTAATGATATTTTATTATCTTTTACTTAGGAATACATTTTAAGAATTGTCAATGATAATAATCATATAGTAACATATAAACAATGAATGATTGCCTTTATATGTAACTGCACCAGCTCAGAATATAGCCAATATAAAAAGTACCAAATTACTGTTCACAATTGCAAAACAAGCATTTAATTTATTTCAGTTTTCAAAAAAACAGTTATTTAAGGCTTTTAATCACTTTCAAAAACAATTAAATAAATAATTTAAGTCCATCAACTTTAACAAGAATTTTTGTCCATTTCTTTCATCATAGTAAAATGGCAAATAATAACATTTAATCTATTATTGATGGCAGAAGTAATCTTATCTTGGGTTGTTGACCCTATAAAGAAATAATTATAAATAACTTATATTCATCAATTTAACAAGAGGTTTTTTATTTGTTTCACATAATGTGTTATATATATGTTGATATTTATTATCAAACAAGTAAAACAAAATAATGGTATTTCTTTTTAAAAAACTATAAAATCACCAGCCAAGGTAGCAGTTAATTGCTGAAAGTGTTTGTGGACCAAGACTACCATTTGATATCTTGTACTTAAGTGATAATAACTGCATATCATGGAGAAACATTGCAAGAATTGAATGAAAGTTGTCTATTATTATAACATTAAATGGGAAATTTATGGAAGGTGGTGGAGCAAATGACTTTCAAAATGACCTAAACAATCCAATTAAACATAAATATTGAAAAAACAAGTGCATTTGGTTTCATTGTAAACAAAAATGGGAAAAAATATTGTAAAGAATGATAATTTATCAGACAGTGTTTCAAGTTAAACTATTACCTAAATTGTTTTCCATCCTATATATAAATATCGTTGGAATATATATATATATATGTACATATTATAATTGAAATAATAAATTTAACGGTTTACAAACTATTACAAACAATCCTAAAATCCGCAGAAGTATTTTCGCGAAAGTACTTCTGCGGATTTAACGATTGTTTGTAATAGTTTTAAATTTGTTATTTCAATTATAATTACAATTTTGTTTTTAATTAACGGACATCATATATATATATAAAGTGGGATAATATATAGTAAGAAACTTCATCAAAAATAAATTGAGAAATGTTTGTTAGCTTAATCTTATTTAATTGCAGTGTGACCATAGAAAAGTCTCGTCAAAAACGGGCATAAGCAGAATTCATAAAATATGGTTTACTATGAATCAATTCTTCTATTAAAAAAACAATTTGCAAACACCTTATTTAGTATAAAATATTACAAAATAAAATTATTTAAAAAAAAAAACCAAATTGTTGAGAAAGTAGTTTTGAATTGATAGAAGCAAAAATTAAATTTGTGAAATCTAAAACATAGTTCTTGTCTTCTGCATGTATAATCAATAACTAAAAAATGCAATACTGAATGGCATAAATAAGCACAGTTTGTTTCATACTTGATGTAATAAATATGGTGATTGTATTATATAAAATGTGATTCCTCAGTTTGAATATTACAAAAAGCATTTTAATTTTTACATAAATAGAAAAAAAAACTTTTATTACATGATACATAAATTGTACTACAAATAAATTAGAAAATAAGATATATTAATTTACACCTCCATTTTACCAAATTATTTTGATTTAATGGAATATGATTCAGTAGAATATTGTGAGCTTGGACATATTTCACATAATGTGGTTATTTTCAATTTTGCTGAGACTGGAGTAAAAATTAATATTAAAAATATTTGATAGACATGTGATTTCCTTATTTTTTTATTTTATGTATGATTTGGACAAAAATGAGATGATAATGGTAAGTCCTAACAAAAATATGTATGTTTATTATCTCAAATTTAAAACAAAATATTGCACAGTTATATAATAAAATTTATTTTTATTGTCCTTTATTTTGTAAAATCACTAATTGCACTCATGTCCTAATTTATAATTTCAGATTATTGTCAATAATCTGTAACAATAATCATTTGTTGTTCATAATCAAAATTTTGATGCCATTTTTTTGTTATTATTTTTAATTTTGAAAAAAAACAATAAGAATTTTATTGTTATATATAGAGTAAGTTAAAAACAAACTCTTATGAAGCTTCAAAAATACCCTCAACCTCAGACCGCGGTTTCTGCCTCTAGCGTCATCAGTGAGGTGCTAGGGAATAAAAATACTAGAACTAGTCCAGCATTTTATCAATGCCTAACTATTGAGAAGAAACATACGGCTATTTGAGTTAGATAGCTGGATTTTTGGACATTTAAATGTCTGAAAGTTTCAGATTTTCTTCTCAATAGTTAGGCATTGATAAAATGCTGGACTAGTTCTAGTATTTTTATTCCCTAGCACCTCACTGATGACGCTAGAGGCAGAAACCACGGTCTGAGGTTGAGGGTATTTTTGAAGCTTCATAAGAGTTTGTTTTTAACTTACTCTATATATAACATTTGTAAATAGGAGCTTTATTAAAATTAGGTCATATGACTTGATTTTTTATCAATTGAATTTTATTGTATATGAGATTATAAAAAATGAAAATTTGATGATTTATTTATTCCAGTGTGAAATGATCTTTTAAAATTTAAACATTTGTGATTAATAACTGTAAAATTGGTTTGTCTATGAATATGTGGATCATAATTTCATAGCTCCAAAATCACTATTCAAAATTTTTAACAATATTTCATTAAAGAAGGGAAGATAATCATAAGAACAATAAATGATAACAATCTAGTTGGTTATCAACATTTTAATTTATTCTTTAATTGAGCCTTTAAACACTGGAATGACTAATCAAGAAATTGTAGTTTTTATGCAAAAATGGTGATTTATCTTAGTAATAATACTACAATGATTATATTTATAAATTCACTGAGTAATCTAAAATCTCTTAGTTTTCATTGACTGGTTGTTTATTTTTTGATGAACTTTTATTTATCTTTCCAATTTATTATCAGGTTTAGTGAAAAAAGAAATAGAGGAATGAGAGAAAGATTAAGTGGTAACAAAAAATATTTTATCTATTTATAAAATATACATAAATTTTAAATAAACATTTTCTTATTTTTAATTGAACAAAAAATTGATTTGAAAATTTGAATTCTTTTATCTTTAGAAAACTTTTAATTTATTTTCTTTATTTCAAAAATGAAAGGGAGAGTAGCAAACTACAGTCTGGACAAGGGATATATACTTATAATACCACTACAAATAAATTTATAAATTCATTGTGTAATTTAATATCTCTTAATGAGTATTCATTAACAGGAGTTTTTTGTTTTTGGTGAATTTAAAAAAATCAAAGATAAAAAAGCAAACAATATTTCTCTCTCTGTCAAAAGTTACAAAAATACTTTTTTAAACTTGTTAGAAATTAGTTTAAAAATAAATTTTGTATTAGTCATACTGTTGATTTAAAATATTATTATATGAATCACATCTGGACAGATTGGATTTGGTGTTTATTTAAGACATATATTTTAGTTTTCACTTAAAAAAATCCAAATCGATAAAAAAGTTTTTACTTTAAGCTTTTTTGGTTAATGTGTTATTGCTTCAAAACAAGCCAGTTCAATTTTTTTGGAGTATTTGATTGGATTTGTATTGAATGTATCTGATTGTTTTCATCAAAGTCAACAAAACAATTTATCCTTTTTTCACTCTCTCTTTCTCTCGTCACTTTTTAAAAGGCCAATAAAAAAGACATTTTTTTAAAAAAAAACTAATCAAAATTTGCAAAACAAATCTATTGCTTACACAACAACAGCTGTTACTTGAAATTCAAAATTAATTAATTTTTTGAATCTACATTAGGTAGTATTTCAGACTCAATTTCTGATCCCTTTTCATTTTTTAAAAGCCAATAAAAAGAAGAAAAAAATTAATTCTTTTTAAAAAGAAAATAATAAAAATTTTCAAAACTAATTTGTCAATTACAAATCAAAAGAAGTTGTTTAAAATTGTATATGAATCAATTTTGTAAATCAATATTATGTATATTATGATAATGACAATAAATACAAAAAGTGATAAAAACTTAGAATTGACCTTTTTTAAAAATTAAAAAAATAAATACTTTTGAAAGTTTATACAAAAGACTTCTCAATAAAAACTAATATTAATAAATTACATATTGAATTCATAAGTTAAGTTCTAGTACTATTACTAAAATTAATCACCATTTTTAGAAAAATCTTCTAATGATCAACTACTCATCTCTTTATTCTTCCATGTCTTCAAAGCAGTGGCTACAGGGTAAATAAAAGATAAAAATGGAAATGTAGATATCTGACTAAATTCATATCTAATAATTAGGTTGATGTGAGTATATAGGATGACTTCATTATTTTGCTCATTTTAAAAATATTTTAAATATTTTCTGCAACAAATAATCTTGTAAAAATTATCATAATCCATATTACAATTTTTTTTCCTAATTAACATTGCATTCATGATTTTTAAACTTAATCTTGATTTTTCATTCAATTACATTGTAGAAAATACTTTCCACATGAATCACTTCCAGGAAGGTAGAGATTGAACTTACTATAATATGAATATTTTGAAAATCTAAACATTTTTCATTTATTTATATGAATATTCAGATTCTTTTATCTGACATTAGAATGTTTCCATTATTCCATTTGTCTAAATAACTAGAAATTATGTATATTGTAAGTACCTACTGATCAAATAAATATGTTTCATTTCTTACTATTATTGTGAAGAACTACACATTAAAACTATACAGAATTTATGTCCATTCAAACACCTCTTTGATTAGCATCCATTCATATTTTTCATATTTTCCATGTTGCATTTTCATCTAGTATATAAGCTGATTTATCTTAATGATTACAAAAAATCTGGCCTTCAGAATTATATTTTAGTTTATAATTTTTAGTTTAGTTTATAAATTGTTAGTTATAAAAATGTATTTACTTTAATGAGCATTCGATATATTATCATAACTTTCAGATTACTTCTCCAACTGAATTACATTCTTCTCAATACAGTTAAAATATAGTTGAAACATAAATATTTGATCTCTTGTAAAGATCTATAATTTTACATAAGCATCTTCAGATAATTTTTTTTAACATAATACAGTATTTTGTTTAATGAAGTCCATCAATCATAGTTACCATTTCATTAATTGATGTACCTAAAATGAAAAAAACCTTGTATTTCTATTCTCTACTACTGTTTCATAATTTTCTCCTATGAACACATAATATTAAAGCTTTCCTATGAAAGAAAGTGTTATCTCACTAGAGACAATTATTAATAATATATGTTCCACAACCATTATCAATAATTTCAAATGATTTTTGCATACATTGTTTTGCCAATTTTTATAGTCTCAAGTATTTGTTATTCATCAACAATACACCAATTTTTTTTGGTAAAACATCCATTAATGTTCTCAATGGAATGTTTTGTAATTGACATATTTCATCAAATAAAAAAAAATGTACATATTGAAAGTTAATATAATGAATAATAATAATGTTAAATAGAAAAATATGAATATAAAATAATAAAATGTTAGAGTTAAATATTAAAAAAATTAATAAAAATAAATTAATGATATATATATATGTTACACAACACACAAAATATAGTGTGTGTGTATATATATAAAGGAAAAGTAGAAATAAACATAGACATAAATTTCTGTAGATATTTTTCTATATTTCCTAAAATAAAATAATAATAACTAAAGGATTAAATAATAACTCTGGCTTAAAATATTGTTTTATAAATTAAACTTTTAAATGGTCAGAATAAATTTAAACTATTATTATTATGATTTTGAAATTTAAAAATAAGTATGGTATTTTTGAAATATTTTAATTAATTTATAAATTTCTATTATCTAAGTGAAAACATATATATCACATCTTGATAAAATTTCAAACTTGTTTTCAAAAGGGATTAGAGAGAAAAAAAACACTGTTTTTAAATTTAGTGTCATTATCACTTTGGATGAGTCTATAAAAGGGCTGATAAAAATATCAGCTGCAATCTGGATAGTAGTTTTTGTAAGAACAGGTCAGCTGCAAAGTTTAATATTTTATTGCAGCTTGTTGAAGTTTGCAGCAATTGGTTTTAGCTGACCATGGAATTGGCACAATAGCTACCGTGAACTGATGTAGATGAAGGCAGGACAGTAGATTCAGAAACTGCTACTATTTTCCTTCACAGGAGTTTGAATTCACATGGAGAGAAATGACCCACTTCTTTGTGCTGAAAGTCATAGCCTTAAATGTGTGAGAGGACAGTTACTTGCCTGAAATCTATCAAACCAAGACTGCTGCTTGCCTGGAACAATCCTAGACAGAAAGATACCAACTACAGACCAACATTTTACATAGATTATGTTTTTCCTGATGATAACAATCACTAAAACCAAACTTACCAAGAAAAATCTTCCAGCTTGTCCAGGGAACCCCAGCTTGCTGAAGAAGTAATTATATATATGCTGACATATCTAAAGGCAAAGAAGCACAACTAAACATTATATATATATATATATATATATATAGCTGTTGGTGAGTAGAGTTATATATGATAATGAAATTTTAAATAATTTCTTTAGTAAAATGACATTTTGATAATGATGAGTGAATTTGTACTTTTCATGTTTATGGTAGGTGTATAGTTGAGCAGGGCTTTCTGGATGCAGGGTGTTATGATGCTCTGAAGTATAGGCTTGGCAATATCTGGACCTAGATGATTGAACTCCTAGAATAGTCCAGCAGTGTATATTGGCCTCATGAATAGGCCATGGTCTCATGGATAGACCAGATTTATAGGCCCCTAAGACTCAGGAGATGAGCAGGGCTGGCTCAGTGCCTGATATTTTTTCTCTGGATACTCCTCATGGATGATATCTCTAGGTACAACAGAGGTTAGTGCTTAAGATTAGGTACTTTCTCAGGATGTCATTGGGTACTGGTAGTCCATGCTTGGCTGGCTACTTATTATGGCATGGGAAGCTGCAGTTCATGTATTCACTTTTCCTATTTCGCTTTGCCTATTTCATCAGCATTAACTAATCAAGCAGAAAGATATTTTGAAATTTATATATATATTTTTAATTCTATAAAACGATTTTATCTTTCGTTTATTAAAAAAAAAAGAGAGAGAAAGACATTTTAAATCAATCAACAATCATGTGTCAAAAATTTGATATTATTTTTTTAAAAAAAGAGTATTCAGCAAAGAGAATTAAATTGCGAGAATAATCTGTAATAATTTTATTAAGATAAATACAAATGTTATGTAGATACATTAATATATCGCACGTCTGTGCAAATTATATATATATATATGCGTTTCAGTAAACCTACTATGTAAAATGTATATCATTTAACTGAAACTTTAATCATTATTGAATTTTTATATAACTCAAGATTTTGATAATTATTTTGTAACAAGTCAAATGTGTTCAGTACGCACGTGTATTTGGGTGTATATAGATCAATGCTTGTCAAGTACCACTTATATGTAAATATTTATTTATTTATTTAATTTTTACTATTAAATGTCAATTGCAATATATTAATAGCATAAACATCACATGACCACCACTTTTTATGCTTGTGTATAACAGTTGTTAAAACAGTCAAAACTCACTACATGTATTGCCACACACAGCAAGCTAGAGTAATCAATGGATGCCAGAAGGCTTGTGCACAAAATCCCCATCTAGTGCCCATTCATCCAATATCCCCAGACTAGTTTCTGGCTTATGGCCTTCGTCAGTGAGGAGCCTTGGATCTGAGAGCATTGCCTTCTGGCATCCATTGATTACTCTAGCTTGTTGTGTGTGGCAATACGTATAGTGAGTTTTGCCTGTTTTAACAACAGTTATACACAAGCGTAAGAGGTGGTGTTCATGTGATGTTTATTGGCTTAAACCAATCCTGTCTAATGGATAGTGGTGGCTATGGTTATTAAAGAAAAAAGATACCAAAATGCATGGGTACTGAACTGAGTTCATATGACTATATAAGCTGATGAGCTTGAATTGAAAACATTAAGGTGTTTTTAGTTTAAGACTCATAGTTTTTGTAGTTAAGTGGAGATAAAAGTTGGCTGCTGGAGGGTTGCATTAGATCCTAAGATCTAGGTGCAGTGCTCCCAAATCCAAGACTCCTCACTGATGAAGGCCACAAGCCAGAAACTAGTCTGAGGATATTGGATGAGTAGGCACTAGATGAGGATTTTATGCACAAGCCTTCTGACATCCATTAGTTACTCTAGTTTGCTGTGTATGGCAATACATATAGTGAGTTTTATCTGTTTTAACAACAGTTATACACAAGCGTAAGAGGTGGTGGTCATGTGATGTTTATTGGCTTAAAACCAATCCTGCCTAATAGGATAGTGGTGGCTATGGTTATTAAAGAACCAAAGACACCAAAATGTATGGGTACTGAACTGAGTTTAGACCCATATGACTATATTAGCTAATGGGCTTGGATTGAAAACATTAAGATTTATGACATAGTTTTGTAGTTAAGTGGAGGTAAAAGGTGGCTGCTGGAGGGTTGCATTAGATCCTAAGATATAGGTGCAGTGCTCTCAGATCCAAGGCTCTTCACTGACAATGGCCACAAGCCAGAAACTAATCTGAGGATATTGGATGAGTAGGCAATAGATGGGGATTTTATGCACAAGCCTATCTGGCATCCATTGATTACTCTGGCTGGCACTGAGTGGCACTAGTGTATGGAGAATTTTGCCTGCTTTAACAGCAGTTATACATAAGCATAAAATGTATGGCATTCTCTGAATTTCTTTAATTAATAGTCAGTGGAAGCATATGTTTTGGAGCTTCAGTATATAAAAACAGACTTTCAAGCACCCTTCAACTATCTACACAATCTCATACCTCTGATATACCTGACCACACACATGTAGAAAAAAATCATGAATATCCGTATTTCGTGTTGGAACATCACTCATCAGTTGGTCTGGATTATTATCTGCCACACATTTATGTAATCAGTGTTCAGTTTATATTAAGATAGCAAATCTCCATACTTTAATGGACAGGTTTCAATCTACTCAAACTCTTCAGCCATCCATACCATTGAAAATTTGATAATGGAAAGCCAAATCCCATGCTGACGCCAATATTATTGCCATGCCCGGACTCCAGGTATATGAAGAATACTTGTATTTCAAATCTTAAATTCAGTATATAATTATTTTATCATCTTAGTAGAATTTATCCAAATTGTAAATATTACTGAAAGAAAATACCAGTTGGGTATTAATTATTGCATTCTGCTGGTATAATTAAGAATTAAAGAAAGTCGTAAATAAATGCAAGGTTATTCAAGCCTGATTAAAGTGTTCGATGACTGCATTATATAGAATGTAAAACTTCATGAAGTTCAGTGTGCAGAATAAAAAAAAAAACCTTTACTCTTTACATAAGTATTTTTTTGATTACATAATACATAAATTGCATCTAAAATAAACTAGAAAATAGGGTCGTGGTTTGCAGACCGTACTGCCGCCGTCAGAGGGCGCGGCGACATCATCAACAACTGGCCTGAAAATAAGTAAAAACAGGCAAAACTCACTATACGTATTGCCACACACAGCAAGCAAATCAATGGATGCCAGAAGGCTTGTGCATAAAATCCCTATCTACTTCCTACTCATCCAATATCTCCAGACTAGTTTCTGGCTTGTGGCCTTCGTCAGTGAGGAGCTTGCTGTGTGTGGCAATACATATAGTGAGTTTTGCCTGTTTTAACAACAGAAATACACAAGCATAAGAGGTGGTGGTCATGTGATGTTTATTGAAAATAAATAACAGAAAACAAAATTTCTTAATTTTCTATTTCTTTCATTACTCATCTTTACTTAGAATATATTGTAAAAAAATTTCAGTTGCTTGCAATTATGATGTGGTGATGATTTCAGTATTAACAAAATAAGGACTTGTATGTTTAAAACATCAAATTTGAAATGAAATATTATTCAACAAAATTATTAAACTACACCCATGTCATAATTTAAAATTTTACATCATCTTCAATAAACACTAATATCAAATTAGACATTTTTTCTTAAATCATCAAATTTCTAAGGTAATTTTTTTATCATTATTTATGTTAACTTCAACCAATAGCAATTTCTTTTATATATATAAGTACATTATATGAGTATGTGATGATCAATTTACTCCAAGAAAAAATGACATTAAAACTTAAAAAATTGCATTAATTATTATGAAATTTGTTTCCCTGTGAATTAGTTGAACATAATTATATAGCATCGAAACAGGATGAGAAGAGAGATTTTTATTAACAATTTTACTAAAACAAGTAAAAAAATTATTCTAAATTCTTAACAATATTTTATTAAAGAACAATAAGCAATATAAATAAGAATTAGGTTGATATTGACATATAGCATCATTCTTAATTATCATCCTTTCTTTAAAAATATTTTTCAAATGATATTTTTTATAACAAATTGTCCTTTACAATCTTGTAAAAATTGTCATAGTCTATATTACTATTTTCTCTTATAATTAACATTGTCTTCATGTTTTCCAATGTTGATCTTAATTTTTCTTTCAGCCACATTATAAAAAATATATTCTACATGAATCATTTTCAGACATACAGAATTAATTTACTTTAATGTTAATATCTTGAAAATCTAGATATTTTTTCCTTCCATTAAATATTCAGATTTTTTTATGTAACAGAATGTTTTTATCATTTCATTTTTCAAAACAACTGGTAACTAAACATTTGAAAGTGCCAATGGTTGAAATAAGTGAATTTCATCTGCATCTGATGCCAATCTTAGGGTGGACTGTATTGGAAGTATTCTGAATTTCTGCTTTTTTGGATATTTTTTCCAATAGAATCCATTTATATTTTTCAATTTTCTTCAAGTAGTCTTTTTATCTGTTATATAATCTAAGCTGGTTTCTTGGAAATTATTGAATACTACAAAATCTTTGGCCTCCAAAATTTCATTTTTATTTACCATTTGTATCATTTATATATCCTTTTGATAGATATCTAATATATCTTGAAAATTTTCAATTGGTGCAGTTACTTCTGTGGCAAAAATATCTCAATCTGTATTATTAACATACATTTGAAATATGGAAATTTTATCTCTTGAAAATAACTATAATTTCAAATATTGATCTTCAATTATTATTTAACATTACAGAGCTTTTTTATGAAAAAGAAAATATAAAGGAAGCCCATCCAATACAGTTAGCATTTCATTAATTGAAGGGTCTAATATCAAGAAACCTTATATTTCTATGCTCTAATAATCTTGCATAATGTTTAATAAGAACTCACATGTGCAAAGTGTTCGTATCGAACTAATGAACTACAGCTCACTGGAAACAACTATTAATAGTTTGTGTTCCACAACCAATACCAATAATTTCTTACTTCAAATGATTTTCAATTTTTTTTCCTTCATTATTTTTACTAATTTTTCATAGTCTTCAAAGTTTGTGTTATTTGCTGATAGTAAGAACAACCTTTCTTTGATGAAAATTACTTTTTCAGCTTAATATTTGGTGAGATATTTCACCAAATAAAAAGAAAAGTTAATCATTTTAATTTTAACATCAGTAACAGGTATAAATTATGATCCAATAATTTATTATTTTTTTTATGCATCTAGAGATAATGTAATGTTTTTAGTTTTATTCCAATCCATTATTATTTTGTTCACTATGTATAGTAATAAAACATTAATGGTCTTGTTTTATATGCGTAGAAAAAAATTTTAATTGACAAATTTTGCTGATTAAACTTAGACAAACACTTTTTTAACTACTAAAATAGATAAAGATTTTTATTTACAAAATTATATCACCTATCACATTTTACCATGAACTAGATGATAGTTTTGGCTTGAAATCATAATCTTTTCAGAATTCTTGCACATATACTTATGGAGATACCCATGTACCATTCCTATTTTCATGCACAATATAAAAGGAAATGTTACAATATTGTCAAATCACTTCTTATATTACTGTAGAAACCATCAACATAATGAATTTGAAGTCTGTTTGGGGTATGTTATTAAATGTATAATTTTGTTTCTTTGATATTTTAAATTTTGCAAGTTAAAACTTTAGAAAATTATTTTAAAATACAAAACTTTTGAGTCTTTTATATAACCATCAGCAAATTAATCACACCAACAAGTAACAAGTGAATGAATAATGAAAAAATATTCTTTATTTCTGCTCCACATTATATTGATTAACCAATACTGATTTGAGAAAGGTGTTGAATCTACCATACATTTTATTTAAAAGGTGGTAAGATCATTAAACATGAAATCAACTTGAATGTACCATTGAAAATGGGGCATCTTTTTAGTTATTTACAATAAATTACTATTGTATGATTATAAAAAGGTAGCTATTTTTTATAACAAATTTGTATAAAAAGATTATCCCCTAACATTTCTAAATATCCCATAGTCAACCTAATAAAACATTCAATTTTAATTTCTAACTAGCTATTATTAAATAGAAGTAAAATATTAGAGTAAAGTAATCATGCATAAATATTAAAAACATATTGTAATATATGTATCTTCACAATTCATAATGAAAATATTGTAGCTTACTTAAATATTTATTGCAAAAAACATATTGCTTTGCTTATCTCAGATTTTTAGTGTTTTTTCAAATACTCTGTTCATTTATATATCTCAATATTAAATGATGATATATATTTACATTCAATCTTTCCATTGCCCACTTTCACTATTTGTTAATATTTTGTAGATTTGTTCTTCCTAAACTACATTTTCCCTTACACACAGTATTTATCCAATTGTATATATATATTTATTTTTTTATCCACTGCTAAAAAAAACAATTTACAATAAATCACTGATTGTAAATTATTACTATCTACTTTTTTTTGAAATGTTATATTCCACTTTTACCAATTGCAGCTCACTATCCAAATTCTATAAAATTTTTGTCAACAATATTTGAGGCAAACAAAATTTCTTTCTTAAATTCACTTCTCATCTTCCTTAATTCTAAGAGCTTTAATTAATAAACACTTACTTGCACTTTTTAACTGATTCAAAGTCTCATTTATAACTTAATTTTCAAATTTTTTCTTAATGTCTTTTTTATTGGCACTTTATATAGCATTTCTATCCATATCATTAAAAACAAATAGATTATTTTTCTGCTATTACTAAAGCTATTTCACATTTCTACTACAATATTCTTACTTTTATTCAATTCATACCACACATTTTTAATACTACATTCCTTTTCTACAAGATCCATAATTATTCCAAAAGTCTGTATTCGCTTTTAAATCATAATAATATACCATTTAAAATCACGAATCCCATATTTTAGTCAAATACTGATTAATTAAAACGAAATATAAATTCTTTGCTATTGTTTAAATGTCATTTTTTGCCTGTGTTTGGATTTAAATATCATTTCTTGCAATTGAATAATAATTTATTTCCCTTGGCAGGAAAACCATAGTTGTGAATGTTTAGTTTGATATTACTAATTTAATTTTTATACAATTCTCCAATAAAATAAAGTTGTATTAAAAAATGCAAAAAAAAAAAAGTGATATATTAAATGAAACAATAAAGAGATAGATAAGGCACTAATTCATATAAAATTTAATTTTGGTATTTTTAGTTTATTATATTTACTTGATTATCTTTTAGCGTTTGATATTTTAAATACATTTGTGCGTGTATACATACAACATTCTCATTGTTTACATTCGATTGATTCAGAAAAAATCACGTAAAGATCGAATTAAAATAGGCAAAACTCTCCATACAGTAGCGCCACTCAGTGCAAGCCAGAGTAATCAATAGATGTCCGAAGGCTTGTGCATAAAATCCCTATCTAGTGCTTACTCTTCCAATTTCCTGTTTTAATAATAGTTATGAGCAAGCATAAGAAATGGTGAACATGTGATGTTTAGTGATTTAAAGATCGAATTAATGAATAACAGAAGATCAATTTTCATAGAAATAATGTTAATATTTAATCATTATTTTACTTATATATATATATGAATGTAAAATATATTTATTCACATATATATATACAAATTAGAAAAATTCGCTAATTCGAAAGAAAAGAAGAAAATGAAAACAATTAAACACATGTTTACCTTTCCCCTCGCCTAATTATTTTCAGGTGTTTCATTATAAATCTTTTTAAAAAGTTATTTTTAATTTATGAATCTAAAAACTCTGAAAAATAATTGAGGTTATTTAAAACTTGTTTTTACTTATTAACTTTCGGAAGAAGAAAAAAGGTAAATTAAACAGTATTTAAAAACATCATGATTAAGAGAAAAAATAAAACTTGTTTTCTTTTTGTTTTGTAAATTTGAACTTTCATTAAATTTTTATTTGCATTGTGATTGTTATTTAAAATTTTTAAATATAGTTTTTTGGCTTTAGATTTTTATTGATTATTTTTTGCCGTTTTTTTTGTCTGCTCCAGTATTATGCCTATTATTTTGAAATCAATATCGCATTTTTTAATGTAAGTGCTACTTTTTGTATTTATGCAATATGAAATTGTTTATTTTAAAATTTCCTATCCGTGAAGTGTGAAGTTATTTAATCATATTTTATGATTGATCAATCATGAAATTATAAAAATATTCAAAATAAAATATGAAGCAAGAGGACCACTTTATATATATGTTTGTGTGCGCACAATTCTTGTAAATGTTCCAGAGAAAGGATCACGTGATTCTTAGCGTAAATTCAATATCTACATCTTGGGAGATAATTCACTCTTATCACTACTTAAATATTTATTACAATGATGACTGATATCTCGATATCAGATGGTGAGAGCTATTGACCTTCATCATTGGAAAACAAACGATATATGCATCAATGACCTATCTTTATTTCTTTTACTGTATTCAATGTAAATATTTAAATTTAGGTTAAATACAAAGCCATTGAGTAAATAAAATATAGCTGTAGAATATAAAATCTAATGATTTTTACTATCAAAAACCAGGAATCGTAAACAAATATAGGGTTTAATTTGTCAATATTATCTGATGTTTGTGGATTATTTTCTTAGCAATTGTAAATGTAAAGTTATATATCTAAAAAAAACTATTCAATGGTATTTCCAATCTATTAATAGAAAACAATCATAATCTTGAATTAAAAAAACAAACACTATTTACAAAATTATATTACGTAAAATTATTTGGCATTGGATGGCAGTACACTTATAACTCTATAATAAATACTAAATGATTATTGTTACTTGGGGCAAGGTTAGTAATTTCTTAAAGAAAGTAGATAAAAATGAAATAAGAATTCAGATTTATATAGAGATAGAAAAAAAAAATTAGACCTTTTTTTTCATTTATGATATTGAAAAAGAAACTGGGTGTACCAATTTGGAAGTAAAAGAAATTTAAAGCTTTATGATGACAATTATAAACATAAGAAAATGATAGTGAAATTAAATTTTATTGAAATGGAATAAGAGAAGAAATGAAGTAATGACATTGATTTTGTAATAATTGTTTAGAAAATGATAATTATTGGGCAGAAATAGGTACGTTTATATTAGTATAAGTATGTTTTAATCAAACAGAATATTTATGGTAGCTAATATAGTCTATAGGCTTATGGTGTTTTACATATAGAATTCTTTGACTTTGACTCTGGAAACTCTATTTTATACATCATTGGTTTCTTGAAAATCATTTGTCTAATTGTAATTTTGTTACTGTGATAGATGTGTGTTGCTTTTAATCTTTTATGTAATATAGGCAGTATTAGATAAAATTTATCTCAAATCTACACTTTATTTCAAATTAATTGCAGATTTGTTATGTGTGTACATCAATATCAATTTAAAAAAACTTTTGTTACCTGTTAATATAAAAACAGCCAATGTCATTCGATAAGCAGATAATATAAGAATAAAGTCAAGCATATTTCCTAGATTTTGTTAAATATAATAATATTTAATAAATTTACTACTGTAGCAATGTGCTTTTATAATCAGACTTGTTGGCATAATGGCTTTCATTTTCAGTAATTCATGTTTATTTATCATATATAATACAATTCTCATTTTATGAGGTTCATTTATTCAAACACAGTAATGAAATATATATATATGTTTTTTTTAAAAAAAAAAAAAAAACTATACACACATAATTTTACAATATTCCGAAATTGTTTTTCTTACTACATGACTTTTCATAATTTGGAATTATTTGTGTATTTACATTTTAGTAATTTATTATTTATTTTCATAATTAATTACTCTACTTGTGTGCTAATTATTTTTGTCTAATGATATATATAATTTTTAAAATTGTATTCTCATATGTCATAGCATCGGCCGGGACGCGAACCCACACCCATCTGCAACCAACTACTTGCTTGCAAGGCGGGTGCGATGACCTCTCGGCTAACAACGCTTGATGAAAATTGTATTCATAGGTCGATAAACTTAATTTACAAATGCCAGTTTTTAATAAATACTTGTGTTACTTCAAACAGTAATGTTTCCTAAATATATAAATGATACTAACTTATTAAAAATCTGAGAGATGAAATACAGCAAAAACTGTTCTACTATACAAAAAGACATTTTCATTTTATTATATAAAAAATAGTTTTATGGCTTTTGTTATATTTGGGACTTACTCTGAGTGCACTCTGTAGCAATGAGTAATTGGCTGAAAGATTAATTCTGACAATTTTTATATTGATAAGCATGCAGATATTGTAAATTCACATTTGTATACATTTTTTAATTGCTTCTTTTGAGAAGCAGATTCTCAGATAGCTTTTATGCTTTTTTCCAAATGTCTATTCATACCTTTTATAAAAAGATTTGCAGCATGTATAAAATATACTTAATCATGCTTCATTAAAATCCTTTAATTTTATCCTTGTATGTATTAATTACAGAGTGGTATTAATTATGTAGCTCATAGTTTAGGTCTTATTATAGATACATAACAAAGAGGCTGTTGAATTCAATTTCTGAGCCTATCATCACTCTGATTATCAACACCTCTGCAGTGATAGATGAAACTCTACTCTAATTTTATTGTTAAGTCTAAAACCATTGATTTGACCATTCAAAAAATGTACTATTGTTCTGCAATTCATATGTTATTTGAAGATTTTCTTATTGTAATAAGATATGTTGACTATATCAAATATTTATTGAAAAAGAGTTGTCACATAAAATAGGATTTTAATAAGCATTAAATTACATCAAAACATTTTGTTAATGATATTCAGAAAAAAATTGATGTCACTCATGAAAATGGTACGTTAAAACAGACAAAACGCTCCATACAGTAGCGCCACTCAGTGCAAGCCAGGGTAATCAGTGGATGCCAGAAGGCTTGTGCATAAAATCCCTATCTAGTGCCTACTCATCCAATATCCCCAGATTAGTTTCTAGCTTGTGGCTTTCTGTATGGAGAGTTTTAATAACAGTTATGAGCAAGCATAAGAAATAGTGATCATGTGATGTTTACTGGTTTAAAATGGTACATTATTGTTGCTAAATTTTAACATTTAAACTCTTTCTAATTAGAACTTTAACGATTGTTATGTTATTGAGGGGGAAATTCTTTCAAGGACATCGTTATATATACAATTAAAAATATTTTTACATTAAATAAAAAATTCATGGAATAATCTTAATATTAATGAATGGATTAAACTTGAACATAGAATTTTCTTCTTGACCTATTAACAAACTATATGTGGAAATTTCTAATAAATACAGATATTTAGCAGAAGAATTTCACTGATTGACAAGAACATTTAAAAATGATTTCTGGATTAAAATTTTAAAGGAGATAGAGGCATTTTCTGATTGTGTTCCTTTAATCCCTTTTGGTTGCATTAAAATCAAGAGAACCGGAAATGATATCACAATCATATTAAAACTATGAGTGGTATGGTATATTATGAAGATAGTAATTCATACAAATATAATCCACATTTTGGATAATCTTCCAAATAATGATACAAGAACTGAGATGGTAACTTTTAATAATTTATCCAACTCCTTTATATTTGCACAGAGGTATCCAGCTTAGTAAAGTCAAACAGCTCTTTATAATCTTAAAAATGAAAAGTCTGGAAATCCTGGAAGATATTTGGAGAAGGTTTAAATTATAGTAATGATATGTTATTTTTAAATATACTTGATTTTTTTTAAAATATCCTGTTTGATAAAGTGGTGCCGACTGATCTTAAAGATGTTTCTATAGCTCCAATTTTTTGAATGAAGGGAATGGATAAGATTGCAATAATTATTATGTAATGTCACTGTTATTCATTGGGTTAAAAGTTTTTTTCAGTAATTTAGTTGAATAGCTTATTTGAAGTCACAAATAAATGGCTGTTAGACAACCAACATGATTGTAAAACATCAACATCTATTGTAGGTATAGCATTTGTTACACAGCAGATGTAAGAAAAAAGGAATAAAACAATGATTTATGTACTGATTTTATTGATTAGGTCAGACTCTTGATTTAATTAATCAAATATGTTTATGGCATTGCATGAAATTTATGGTTGCCCACTAAAAATTATTTGTATCATACTGCTTCTAGATGATGAAATGATAACTTAATTCTACTACAAGTTGAAAATCTAAGGTATTTGTTTGTAAACTGGTGTTAAATAAAGATATTTATTTACTTCAACATTGTTTTAAATTATGTGGCATTTTTGGAAATATTTACTAGTTGTTTAATGAATCAGATATTTAGTCGTGATACAGGTTTGTTAATGAAATTTTTAATTTGAGTCAATTACTTGTGAAAATAATTTCATATTTTTGGATTGTACTTTAACAGATGTTTGCTTATGATTGTGCTATATTTTATATTTCAAAAAATGATCTACAAAATATACTCAATATTTTGAAAGCAACATATTATAAAGACTTGGGTCATTAATTAATATTCAAAAAAATTCCAATTCTTAATCAGTAATTAAGAGACAAAAGTCTTGAGTATTTTTAACTTGGATAATTATCATAAGCCAAATTACTGCTCTTGCCTTTTAAATAAATCTTGTGTTAAGATTTGTAGAGGTTCCTACTGTCGTTTTTTAGGCACATGGTCTCATGGTTGTAGCTTTAATATATATTACTCAATAGTCTTGTAATTAGAAAAGTAGACTTGAATGTTGAGATGCAACACTGACCCTAATATATTGCTGTTTTAACAGGTCAAAGGGTAAAATGTTTTATTGCAATAAATTAACTATATCAGTTAAATTACCTTTGTATTGAAATGCTGTTTTGTTTCATTTATTGTAAGAAAATGAGACTTGGACATATTGATATAATATAAAGTGATTAAAATGTTTTATTTAAAAATATTTTGTAAAATTTAAAAATAAAATATCAAATTTATAAGTTCAATAGTCAAAATAAGAGTCATAGATCACATGACCCTATCTCTTAAGCTTGTAAGTTATAAACAGTGAGGATTGCCAATTCCTCTACAAGCTTTATGATAAATGCTGGCTCTGGCTAAGCATTTATCACAAAGCTTGTAGAGGAATTGGCAATCCTCATTGTTTATAAGATCAATCATTATCTTATTAACTTGCTTGTGTTGATATTATAAATTTCTTCTTTGAAAATTCACATATTGATTGGATTACATATGTAAAGTGTGTGAACAGTATAAAACTTCCTAATAGAAAATTTTGTACAAAATTCAGTGTGTTTTGCATGAAGTTTTAGATCTTGGTGACAGCATAAAAATTATGTCAATGATTTTTTAAAGATATGTAATGTTGATTCTATTCGTTAGGAAGGTATGTTAAAAATAGAATACATGGAGAATTATAATTACAATGCTGTAATATTTCAGAAATAAAGATTTTCTGCAATATGAATTCTAAAGATGGAAGATATCAGAATAATGGACCAATGCTTTTTGTAAGTGAATATATTTGGGGTTCACATATTACTTTGTATAGACATTGCAAAAATCATTTTTAGTAAAATATTATTATTAACATCATCATCATTATCATCTTATTTTGTTTTTTCTTTTGGATTTGAAATGACCATAAACATTTTTGTTGTTGATAAAATATTATTTAAATTGAACCTGTGCTTAGTAAATATGTTATGCAATCATAATCTTTAAATTTCCATGTGTTATTCTAAGTGATTTAGCCACCTAATATTAAATTATGATAATGTTTCACTATGCCTAGTAAATAATTAAATCATAGACTATTAAGTAAAGATTCAATTACATTGTATCTATTAAATATTTAAGTTACACAGTGATATTGAAAAAACAATTTCATGTTGTTGCTTTTCAAATAAGTTTTACATTTGTATTTAGTCTCAAAAACAAACAGTTGCAAATTTAGTAATATTAATAATTTATAATAGATAATTTTTTTGCTTTTAATAAATAAACCATAGAAGGTCATTTTCAATTGATGTTGAAGTCATTGGTAGTTATATATTAACTCATGATTTCTATAAACTAGTAAAGAGAATCTCAGTTTTAAAATATTCTACTTTAAAATTAACAATAAGAGAGACATGGAATTATATTTTATGTATGATTCTGTTTGATACTATATGTGGTTAATTAAAAAAATTCTTTAAAGGTGTAAAACTATTATAATATAGTAGTAAAAACCACTAACTTACAAATGTTCATATAGATTTATCTCTGAATATGGATGTGATTATTTTTTTTATCTAGCAAAACAAATGATTCTTAGAATATGTTGCAAATTATTTTACTATTAAATTGTATTTACTACTAATTCTTTTTCTATTATTTGCATATAGGTTGAAACTGAAGATATTAAGTAAACCAGTTCAAGATGGCGTTTTTTGAAGAATCTAATCAATATTATTTCTAAAGCTATGATTACTATAGCATCATTATTATAAATGACAATGAATTTGTTTAAAAGTCTAGGCATTTAATAATTAAATCTAAGAATAAACACAAGCTCAATACATTTAAGTTAGAAGACTTACCGCAGTATTTGTCTTATTATGAAATTATTGTTAGAAAATCAGCATCAGAAAAGCTGGTAATTTAGTGATTTTATATTAGTATTTTTTATAAATTTATGAAATGTTTATTATTTTATATTACTCATTGTCACTAAATCATATTTATATTATGATTAGTATTAGGAGATAACTTTACATTTTTATTAAACAATTTATGTAAATGATATAAAATTCTAGTGTAATCACTTAGAATATTTTATAAAGTGTCATTTTTAATATTTTTTATATTCATAATATTGTAATATTTTAAAAATATGACATTTTTTAACCACATTTTCATTTTTGGTTTATTAGAAAATATCTAATATTGATTTGTCTGTAATCATAATAATTGTATCTGACGTGTTTTTGTTTGAAATGCAATATCTGAAAATACAAGTTGATTTATAATTATCTGCTAATTTTGTCTGAATAACTAATATGTTGTTTTTCAAAGAAAAAAATA
This sequence comes from Epiperipatus broadwayi, assembly GCA_028023455.1. Taxonomy (NCBI): domain Eukaryota; kingdom Metazoa; phylum Onychophora; class Udeonychophora; order Euonychophora; family Peripatidae; genus Epiperipatus; species Epiperipatus broadwayi. Next base: position 7,315,404 of record JAQFVV010000036.1, on the reverse strand, counting down.
ATTACTAATAGTAATATCATTCACTAGAATTTTAAAATAGAAATTTCATTTCACGAAACATGTTATTCAGTTGTACAAATTCAAATTCTTTTATGATCTACAAGAAGATTTATAATAAAGAAAACATTAAAGTTGCAGATTTTTTTGAAAATTAAGGTGCTTACAAACATTAAGAATATTATTCAATTTGTTGATTATGCTGCAGCATTAGTTGTGATATTCATCCTTTACAGATAGTATTATGGAATGGAAATTTTCTATTAAAATTATTAAAGGGTTGATGTTGAAAACATATTCTGTTGCAATATTAATTGAATATAAGTTGATATAGAATAGTTATAAAAATGCATACAAAAAAACTTATCATTGCAATTTTTTGATTATAATGCTTATATTAAAATTAATGTGAACACAAACTTTCTTTATTGTACTTCATGTGAATACAAGATGTGAAAATTCATATAAAGAGAAACACTTTTCTAGTAATGTTTGTGACTATAATAGGTCTGACAAAATAAGATTATAACAACATATAAAAATCCATTAAAAAAAAAAAGACATTAATTGTAATTTTTGTAAATACAAAACTTATCAGAAAAGTCATTTAATAATATATGAAAAATATAATACTGTAGAAAAATTATTTATCTGTACTTTGTATTAAAATAAAGCTTCACCTCAGCATAATTTTAAAACACACATTAAAAAATGCATACAGAAGCAAAACAGTTAATTTGTTCTTTATGTGATTATAAAGCTTCAACAAAATGCCAGTTAACAAATCATGAAAGAATACACAAAGAAAAACCTTTCCATTGTATTGATTGTGAATTTAAGACTCATTTTAAAGGTGGTTTAAATGCTCATAAACGAGTTCATAGTGAAGAAAAACCACTTCAATGTACTTCATGTCAATATAAAACTAATGATAAAAGAGGTTTAAAAAGACATGAACTTATACATGCAGAAAAAAAAAAATTTCAATGCACATTTTGTGAATACAATACTAATTCTAAAAGATTTTCAACAGCACATAAAATGAAACACACTGGAGATAAACCATATAAGTGTTCTTTCTGTGAGTACAAAACTGGAATTAAATACTACTTACAGAGCCATGAAATAAGGCATAACGAAGCTAAACCATTTCAGTGTAGTCTTTGTGAATTCAAGACTAGTTACAAAACTTGTTTAAAAAGACATAAAGGCATACATACTGGACAAAAGCCATTTCAATGTCCATCATGTGAATATAAAACTTCTGATAAGCGAAATTTAAAAGCTCATGAAGTAAAGCATACAGGCATAAAACCATTTCACTGTACTTTATGTAAATTTGCTACTACATTTAAGAGAAATTTAACTATACACAAAAGGATACATAGTAGAGAAAAGCCTTTTCATTGTACTTTGTGTGAATACAAAAGTATTGATAAAAGAACTTTAAGAAAGCATGAGCACAGACACTCAAAACAAAAAACTTTTAAATGCAATTTGTGTCATTATAAAAGTATCTCATCCAGTAATTCTTTAAGTCATCAAAAAAATTGTCATGCAGCTAAAATATTATTTTCATGCAAAATATGTAACTATGTGACTAATGTAATAGCAGAATGGAGAAAACATGAAAAAAGTCACACATCAGAAAAAACTTTTTGTGGTGAAAGATATACTTGTCATTTGTGTGATTACAACACTGTTGATAAAAATGATGTTAAAAGTCATGAGGGGAATCATTTTACTACTCAAGAAACTTTTGAAATCATCATTGAATTACCTTAAGAATCTGAACATTCATTTCCATAAATAAATTTTAATATATCACTTGTAGTTATACACATTGCTTTTTGTACATGAAAACAATGGCCAATTTAAAGTAAAAAACAAAACACTAGACCTAAAAATTTACACCTCAAAAATGTATCATTATACTTCTAAAAAATATAACTACTGATTTATTCATGTGTATTGAAAACAATAAAGAATTATGGAATATATTATGAAAATATCAGTCTTTTTACTGTTGGAGTTGGCTTTTTATTTATTAAAATAAAAGTTTCTGTCCATTCAGTTATCAGATGGCAATGAAGCTATAAATGTTTTATATTTCTTTGTCTTTTATTTATGCAGATACATTTGTAGAAATGCCGATTTCTGTTTCTAATTAAACTATTTTTTATGTGTGACAAACTTTTATGATGTGAATGTAAACAAGTGTTTATTCAACATGTTTAAATTTGTGTGTTGTATAAAATTTTATTGTTTAATCCAAGACAAAGTAGCTATTAGAATTTGTGGGATCCAGGGTATTAATCATCATTACTAAAAACATTTAATAAAAAACTTTTCCAGCTTCATGTATGGTTTAAACATAGCTTATTCTTAAAAACTTATAAAATATTTTTTTTATTAAATATTGGTAATTGTTCAACATTCATCATCCTTACCTCAAGTACATACATGATAATCATCTAATTTTACTTTCATATTGTTATAATGTTATTTTTTTAAAAATGTAATGTAATATAAATTTACTTCTTTAATTGTAATTTAAATGTTTTTATAAATATTTAATCTGACAATATAATTAAGTATTTATTTATACAGCACTATGTTGATAAATTGTAAATGTAAATTAGTGATCAGGCTAATGTACATGTGCTTTACAGATGACTATACGTAAATAATACTAACATTCTCAAACACAAGATAAAATCTTTAGAAAAAGCAGAAGGAATCCATCTAACTTTTCGACCCAAATGTTTAAGTATGTAAAATAAGAATTAAATCAAATATTTAAATATGAAACTGTCTTCCTATACATATTATTTGATTTTTGAATTATAATTAATTACAATATAACAGTTTCACACATATAAAACCAAAACAATGAACTTAGAAAACAGATCCTTTTCTTAATGAGCTGTTAAACATTATATTAGTATCAGATACATCTGACCTTGTAATAGTCTGTGGTTAATTTTTTTAATTGGTTGTGATAGTAATTTTTTTAAGATTTAATGTAAATTAAACAAAATCTTTTGAAGAATTGTATATTGTTCTAAATAGCTGTTGTTATGGTGGAATCCAAAACCTCCAGGCTTTCAGTCTATTGTTTTTGTAATAATTTCTTACTTTAACAAATGCTTTTAAAAAGTTAATGTAAATTAAACAAAACATTTTAATATTATATAAATAAATTTCCAAATTTTAACAAAGCTAAATTAAAATTTACATCTTTAAATATATCTTTAACATTTGCAAGCTTAACTGTCTTTTTTCAACAGTCAGACATGATTAATCATAAGTATTTACATTTTTTTAAGATTTAATATAAATATGGTTTTTATTAAACATTGCTAATTTATAAAAGTTGATTAAACATTGCTACATATGTCATTCATGTAAACTATTTTAGGGGATTGACAGACCATGAAAGCTCAGAGTACCTTAATATTAAATTGTGAATCAGCAAGTGCTTTTTAGTTCTTTTTTCCAACATATATCTTGATCCACCTATATATACACTACCACACCTACATATCCATTTATAAATGATACAATTTTTATTTATAAATGAAGTTTTATCCTTAGAATTATTTATTAATTTGTTTAATGTAGGAAGTATGTAGTATCACATATAATAAATCTTCCTTATAAAATTTACTTGATCATTCAAAATGTATGGTATTGTTATCCATATTTTTTTATTAGCAGGAGGATCAATATTAAAATTTTTATTCTTATATCATGTATTAAAATCTTTAATAACATATATATGATTATAATTGTAACCAACATTTAACAATTCATTCCAATATATTTCAATATTTTTATCTTTATATGATAAATATTTGCAAAGACTATTATTTCTAAATAAGAAAGACTTCAAACCTGCCATTTTATGTGACATTGGCACTCTTGATTTATATGGAACATAACCTCTTTTTACTATTGGTTTAATGGTCATACAGTAAACCAGCATATATTGATTTCTAGTTATTTTAAGATCAAGAAATTGAATGCACATTAAATGTTCATCTGTTTTTATCCATTTTAAGCCATTTAAATTATTTAATTCTTTGAACAATGCTTTAATTGTATTTGGCCTGCCACATATAAAAACATCATCAACATATTAATAATATACAGCAATGTTTTTTAATAATGTTCATTTCTTAGAATATTTTCTTCATATGTAGAAATTACAAAAATTACATATTTGAGCAACAGTAGGTAAACCCATTGGCCAGCCATTACCCATTTTATAAAAAATCCTTCTTTAAAAAACTGCATAAATATTTTTATCAATAGAGCTTAATATTTCAGTTATAAATTTATTATTTTCACGTTAACATTTTTAAACTTTACGCATTTGAAATAATTTCCATAGACGGTATTCAATCAATTGATCCATACATTTCACTTATGTTGAGAGTACATATTATGTCATTAACATCAATCATAACATTACAGATTTTACTAACAAAATCAAATGATGAACTTATTGTATATTTACCAAAACCAAGAATTTCTTGTAGCAATTTCTCAATTAAACAACACATTTCATAATACCCACCCCCATTAAATGTAAATGGTTCATTCTTTTTATGCAGTTTTATATTTGAAAAAATTTTGGGACATATTGCAATAGGAGGATAAATCTTATAGTAAATACTATTATCAATCACATTATTTTTAGCTTTTTTAAAAATGTTATTAATAAATTTAATATGCAAATTTTTTATATTTACTTTATCAACTTTCATAAAATTAAGATTATTCATTTGAGTAATAACTTTGTCTTCATAATTAGATTTTAGTAATAAACACATTCTTAATGCTTTATCTTTTATACAAATTAAATTATTATTAGATGTAAATTTTTCAAACTTAGATATTTGTATGTTCCAATCATAATTCATTTTATACTTAAATTTTTTTTCCTTTACTCTTTATTAAATCTTTATAAACTTTTAAATCACATTTAGTTACACTTAACAATGATCACAATTCTAGATTACTGTTGGTTGTCAGTGTGCAATCTGTTTGAACAAGCTTTTCCAAATAATTTTCATGCAAAGTCTCAAAGTTTGAATGTTCTTTTTGCCTACTTTCAAATTGCTCATGATGTCTATCTTTTGTAAGTACTTTTTTTGTAAGTATTTGGGGGTTCTTTTTGTGTGTGTGTTGTATTTGTTTTTTGGATGTTATGATTCCAATTTAGAAATTAGTCAGGGGGGAGTTTGTGTTTTATGTACATCTCATTTTGCCAAGCAATTATATTTTTAATGTGAGAGGTCTATTATGTCACATTTCATTTTGCAACTCTTAATATTGAAACAGCATTCTTTACCTATCATAATGTTTCACTTACTATGTTCCATAGTAGTATATTTTTTTAGTTTAAACCCCTCCAAGTTAGCATATATTAATTAAAAGCAACTTAATAAAATGATAATAATAGGTAAATGCGTATATTATGTGCATATATTTATATAAATGCAAACTTAAAATAATACTAGCTGATATATATATAAAGTTAAAGCACTCGTAAATAATTACCAATTTAAAGTTATAAATTTAAATAATAGATGTAAACATTACATGGTGTGTGTGATTTCACACATACATATATGCAAAGGGTGTGGCAAGGTTATAGATTTTTAAGCTTTGCTATTTTTTAAAATTATTTAAGTCTAAGTTATCCAAAATTTGATTTTCTTCACATAAGAGTGACGATTTCGGGGTAATCAATTCACATATATAGAGAAATGTTTTTCCAAGCTAAAATTTATTTTTGTAGCTTATTTCTTGGCAATTATCTGACCATACCCTGGAAAAAATAAGAATAAACTTGGAAATAATTTTAAAATGTATATTTGGAACAAAGAAAGTCAGCCCATTTTTTAATGTTAAAATTTTCCCCTTTACTCAATATTTTCTTTCAAAACTGTTTTAATACCACATAATAAAAGTTAAGAAGATGCTACATGTCTATTTTTTGCAAGTATTTTTTCAATGAGTTTAAATTAGTGAGGAAGTGGGGTAATTTCTGTTTTTGCAATTTGTATTTTACTTATTTTTAAGCCATTTTCAATTTATAGCTTGGAGGTATTGTATTTTATGTACTTCACTGATTTCCATGATTTTTTAATCTGTATTTTACTTATTTTTGCACCATTTCAAGTTATCACTTGGGGGAGGGGTTGTATTTTATGTATTTTATTCATTTCTGTTTTTGTAATTTGTATTTTATTTTTGAGCCATTTCGATTTATTTCTTGGGGGGGGGGTGTATTTTATGTATTTCACCAATTTCCATGATTTTTTAATTTGTATTTTACTTATTTTTGAGCCATTTTAATTTATCATTTGGGGGAGGGGATATATTTCATGTATTTGTACCAATTTTGTGTGTGTGTGTACTTTTTTAAAATTTATGTATTATTTCACTTGATTCTTTACTTACTTTTACCAATTTTTTTACTTGATTTTTTATTTACTTTTGATGACTTGGGTTAGGCATTTTAATTTCACAGACTTCAGCGATTTTTTTGGATGTCTCACCATAGGCATTTTAATTTTAATTTTCCATTGATTTCAGCCATTTTTGGATAGAAATTTATTACTTGCAGGCTTACACATAACCGAAATCTACCAAAATATAATAACAGGTTAGTTTTTTTTAAAAAAATTGTAATATTCTAAATATTAATGTTAGATTTAATATAAAAAATGATAAAAGTTTTAAAGTTACAAAAATATTTTTTTCTCTCCTCCTGCTCATAAGCTGAAAGCTTGTCATGAATCTTTCCTGTTGCCTAGTTACAGATAAAAGCTTTATGCCCAATCATACTCCTATCTTGGCACTATTTAAAGTAAAAAAAATGAAGTAATACTATAAAGTTCAAGAAGAATATTAACCATCAGCAAAGATAAAATGTTTATTCCAGCCCTTTCTGAAAAATTTTATCCAGATATGTAATATCTTCATAAAGTAATAATTCTAGGATCCATTTTATGTGAAAATATTTTTTTCCCTATGTATGTACTTTCCGTTCATTTTGGCCATTTCATATAGCAGATATATTGCAATAAATGTAGCACAAATAATATTTGCATCTCCATCAATCAAAAAACTTTAGTGAAAACAGTATATAATATAAATTATTTATTTAATATGTGTATCAGCAGATATGTCATTTATAAATTAAAGTACATATTTCTTTCTTTAAAAAATGTATAATTTTTATCCTTCTAAATGTATCTTTTCATTAGATACTTTTCCAGGTAAATGACAGCTATGTCATTCAAAGCATTTATTAAATATTATTTCAATCTTTTAAAAAGATGATCAGAGCTCATTATCTCTAGATAAAATCATTTTTAAAGTATATAATTTATTTATTTGATCAATAGCAAGTTCTTTTAAAAGCATAAGACCTTCAAAGATCAACTTCTTTAATTTGTCTTTAAATACATCATTCTTAAACATAAGTCCATTTTGACTACTTTAAAGACAAATAAATCATTACTATCAATTATGTAATAAATAGCCATTCTATCATACTATAAGAGCATTTTAAATTCAGTTTCAAAGTTTAGTCTTAATTTTCTTTTCTTTTTTTCAAATTTAATACTACAAGTGATTTTTAATAAATACATGATTCTTCATAATCAACATTAATAAAATAATTTTGTTGTAATATAATAAAGTTATTGTAAATAAATGTTCATTCCCTCCAGCTATACTATGCTAAAAATTTTAAAGTTCTTACATAAATCTCCAGTCTTGTTTTAGTATATTCCTTGACATTTGGTGTTCATTGTATCCGTATCTAAGTAACTACTGTCACATTCCATAGAATTAATGTGGTCCTAAGTTAAGTTTCAAGAATAAGTCTTATAGGGAAATTTGGTGTTTTAGTGAACCATTATTAAAATATTCATTCTAATTATATATTTTAAACACTTTTAAATAAAAATAATAATTTAAAAGAGATTACCACTATCACAATATAAAAAATAATAGTTGTAAATTTTAAACTGAAACTGTCCTAATCTGAATTCAAATCTGTGAAAATCTGTCTAGACTGGCTTCAACCTCTGTTTTTATAGTGATCTTAATCCAATAATTTCATTGGTCATGCATGCAAAAATACACTAACTTACATAACTACATCAATGTCATGTTCAAAATTAAGTTCTTAAAATTATGAATCATCAATTATTAAATATCAAATTATTCAATATTTTAAATATTAAGCATTTCTATCTACAAAATCAAATATCCTTGTTAAAGCAATTTTTAATACTTTAATGACCCAAAATTGAATTAAAAATAAAATACTACACTTACATAAAATAATAATTTTCATTGTTAATTTTAAATTATTATTTCTAGACTTCATATTTGTTACACTTTATTATGTATCAAATTTCTGTTAACAAGTTAAAATTGCAGTTTCCTTCCCCTAACTTTTTAAAAGTTCACATATTTATACAACCACATCTAATCATGTGATACTTTCAGCACATTCTAAACTAATATTAAATCAACTATCTTTAAAATAATATTTTAAACAAAATAATTACTTTAAACATATAATATAAAATATTTATCACTATAATTAAGCTATTCTATCTCTGTAGTATTTTTTAAATATAATAAATCAAAATTAATACTATTTTAAACAATTTATTGTATCATTTTATTATCTAATTCATCTCAAAATGAGTTCAAACTATATATCTTTATAGACTCCTATCTATTGAGTTTGAACCCCTACTATGTATAGCATCAAAATTATATCCTAGAAAATAACCTAAATTTAAAAGTTTTTTAATATAGCTACCTATCCAACCCTACCCAAACCATCTGTACCAATTGTAAGGGTACAATATATATATATAAAGTAATTTTTGAGTTAAACATGAAATCATTTAACTATAAAACTAAATAAAATAAACATCTTGTTAATCTACATATTCTGAATGCTCAACCTCACTCTTCTGAATCTCATTCTTTACTTCACACTCAATCTTGTTACTATTTGAGATCTTTCTTCTTATGTATCGATTTTTATATTTCATATCAGACCATTTTCAACTTTTTTATACACTTTAACAATGTATCAAAACATGATTTTTATACTTTAGATTGTCCATCCAAATATATAAATGTACAATTAATATATTTATATAGATAATTAATCCCACATCTTACCCTGACTATTATGCACAATCATTTTCCATTTTATTATTCTACTCTTAACTAATTTTATTTACATTTATTTATATTTTATTTTTAATTATTTGAAATCTATTTAATCTTATAATTTTATTTTTTTAACTTTTAAATTCTACTATTTTATTATTATCTTTTTACTTATATTTTTTAATTACTTGTAACCTTATTTTTATTTTATTATATATTTTTTACTAACTATTCACTTTTCCAAGTTACAAATTATCTTTTTTTTTTACAAATTACTAACCTCTTTAAAAATCTACTTCTTTATATATACTATTTCTAAAAACAAACTGACATAGTTTTTAAAAAATTATTTATATTTGCTTAACAACTCCCTCTATAATCAGTTTCTTCAATCTTTTTTTTAAATCTTTTTTATATTCAAACTATTAATAATAAAAAGTTTATAAAATTATTGTCTTTACCTCAAAATCCCTATTAAGATTTCATTCTATATTTCTAATCAATGTTACCTCTTTTATTATTATTTTCTTAAAAAAAGTCATTTGTAATGTGAAAAAGTTAATAGAAAAATATATAATAAAATAAAAATAAGGTAAGAAGTAATTAAAAAATATAAATTAATACATAATACTACAATAATGTGTATTAAATAGAAGAATTTAAAAGTTAAAGTAACAAAATTAAAATTATAAGATTATAACAAATAGATTTAAAATAATTAAAAATAAAATTTAAATAAATGTAAATAAAATTAGTTAAGAATAGAATAATATAATGGAAAATGATTATATATAATAGTCTGGTTAAGATATATGTTTAATTATGTATATAAATAAGTATAGGAAATGTATGGCTGCAGAAAAGAGTTTTGCTATTAACTGAAAGGAGACTCTTTGATTCTTCTTGGAGGCCATAAAGGAACCGAGCAGGGCAAATTCCTAATGTCCACTCCATACATTCTTGTCATTGCAGCTGTTATTACTATGTGATTATTCATCTAGTATACGAACATGGATGGGCTCCTCACCAACACACATTAGCCAGTGTGGTGAGTTTATTGGCTTTTTACCTCTGAGTTTAAGATCAAGAAACACCATGGTCTTTCTTCTTAGTGCCTGATAAGGCAGAATGAATGTTTGTGTAAATGATAAATATTTTCCCAATACATATATACAATTATGACAGACAAAAATAAAGCATGGCTGTAAAGTCACCAACCAAGGCAGCGGTTGGTGGCCGAAGGCGAAGGGTGCTAAGAATCTCCTGATTGCGGACCCAGGTTGCCATTTGATGACGACTTTTTATTTAGGTACTTACAACTGCAGATCACTTTCTAGTGAAGGAAGATTGCAAGAATTAGAAGAAGAATTCTCTTATATTAAGTGGGACATTATTGGACTTTGTGAAGTTAGAAGAAAAGGTGAAGAGACAATTGATTTAAAAAGTGGACATATACTCTATTATAAAGGCACAAATATTGGAAATACAAGTGGAGTAGGATTCATTATAAATAAAAAGTGGAAAAACAATATTGTGGAGATTGATGGTGTGTCGGACAGAGTGGCAAGATTAGTTATACAACTTAATAGCAGATACCAAATGTAGATAATTCAGGTTTATGCCCCAACAAGTTCTCATAGTGATGAAGTAGTAGAAGATTTTTATATGGATGTACAAAAGGCTTTTGATCAGAGTAAACACCATTTTAAAATTGTTATGGGAGACTTTAATGCTAGAATTGGTAAAAAAATGAAAGATGAAAGTGCTGTGGGTAATTTTGGTTATGGTAATAGAAATGAGAGAGGACATAGACTTGTAGAGTTTGCAGAAAAAGAAAAACTTTATATTATGAATTCTTTTTTTGAGAAAAATGTTAAAAGGAAATGGACATGAAAGCATCCAAATGAAGGTACAGCAGAATTGGATTATATTTTGACTAACAGGAAATACATATTTCAAGATTCAATTTTCCAGACACGAGATATAGTATTTTAGAAAGAATGGAATATCTCGTGTCTGGAAAATTGAGTGTTCATTTATATAATCTCTTTAAAGCGCATGTGCATTGGCTTAATCGCTAATACTATTACATAAATAAACATTCGCGCTATATAAAATAATATCTCATTATATTTCAAGATTGTAATGTTCTTAATAAATTTAACACAGGAAGTGATCATCGATTAGTAAGGTGTAAGATACATATTAATGTAAAACTAGAGAGACAAAAATTATTTAAGAAAAACAATATTTACAGTTGATATTCCTAATCTTCAGAAACATTCTAATGAATTTAAATTAGAACTTACAAATCGGTTTCAAGTATTAGTAGATTTTGAACATGATTCAGATTTGAATGAAATTAATATGAAAATAACTGATACACTTTTGAAAACTGCAACAAAGATAGCTGGTAGAAAAAAACAGCAATTGACCAATAAAATTTCTACTGAGACTAGAAAATTTATGAAGAAAAGAAGGAATATGAAGATATATAAAAATGATGTATTAAAAAGAATTGAATATCTCGAATTTTGTAAAATGGTACGAAAAAGAGTTGAAAATGATATAAAAAAGTATAACTGTGAACTAGCAAGGAAAGCTGTAGAAGAAAATAAAAGTCTTAAGAATGTAAAACAACATTTTGGTATTGGTAGGAAATTTATATCTGCAATAAGAAAAAAAGATGGAATTATTACTAAAAGGAGAGATGACATCATGAAATTGGTAGAAGATTTTTATCAAGAATTATATAGTAATAAAGAACAAGTACCTCCTATATCTATTACATCTTCCAAATTGCCCAAGAATTTTAAATGAAGAAGTGAGACATGCAATTAAATGTATGAAGAAAGGAAAGGCTCCAGGTAATGATGAAATTATAATTGATATATTAAAAGAGGCAGGTGAAGAAATAGAAATTTTTTTAGCAAAGTTATATACCAAATGTCTAAATGATAAAGATGTACCGGATGATTGGAAGAATGCAGTAATAATATTAATATTTAAAAAAGGTGATAAAGAAGATATTAAAAATTACAGACCTATCAGCCTTTTATCAGTTTTATATAAAATTTTTACCAAGATAATTACTACTCGTCTATAGAGAACATTGGATTTCCACCAACCAAGAGAACAAGCCGGATTTAAAAGTGGTTTTAGTACAGTAGATCATATCCAGGTATTGAGAGAAGTTATAGAAAGGACAAATGAATATGAGTTGCCATTATGCTTAGGATTTGTAGATTATGAAAAGGCATTTGATTCTATAAACATTTCTTCAGTGATTAAAGCATTAGATCATCAAGGTATAGATCCATGATATTGTCATATTTTAAAGAATATTTATAAAAATGCAACAGCAACAATTAGATTACATAATGACACTGGGAAAGTTAACATTGAGAAAAGTGTAAGACAAGGTGACTCCATATCTCCAAAACTTTTTACAGCAGTGCTGCATGAAGTATTTTGTGGATTAAAAGGGGAAACTAAAGGAGTGAAAGTAAATGGTGATTATTTAAGTCATTTAGATTTCGCAGATGATGTAGTTGTTTTTGCAAATAATGCTTCAGATCTGCAGGAAATGTTTCGGGAATTATCAGATGAAAGTAGGACTAAAGATAAATGTTAAAAAGACTAAAGTAATGTTTAATCGATTTGCTCAAAATATGAAAATAAAGGTTGATTATGATGAATTAGAAGAAGTTAACAGTTACAAATACCTTGGTCAGATTATTAACACAGATGGAAACATAATGTAGGAAATTAATCATAGAATTAAACTTGGTTGGAGTGCTTTTGGTAGAAATAACTTGATACTAAAAGGAAATATGCCTATGTGTTTGAAAAGGAAGGTTTTTAACAAATGTGTTTTATCAGTTCTTACTTATGGATCTGAGACTTGGACACTTAATATAAAAGCAATTCAGAGACTTCAGACCACTCAAAGAAGTATGGAGAGATGTATGTTGGGAGTAACAAGAAGAGATCGTAAATGCAATGTATGGGTAAGAGAACAAACAGGTGTTACTGACCTCATTGAAAAAATTAAAAGATTGAAGTGGAGTTGGGCTGGACATATTGTTAGAAGAGATGATAATAGATGGACAATTGAAATTTTAAACTGGATTCCAGGAGATTGTAAAAGACCCAGAAAGAGACCACATGTGAGATGGATGGATGAAATAAGAAAGTGTGCAGGGATGATGTGGAGAAGAGAAGCTAAAGATCGGAGAAGATGGATTAAACTTGGAGATGCCTTCATCCTGCAGTGGATTGATAATGGTTGATAATGATGATGAAATGTATTAATTGTATGATTATATATTTGGATATTGTAGCTCTGATGATGACTGCAGGACAGTTGAAACTGTAAGAATAAAGTTTTGATATAAAAATAGTATTGTTGAAGTGTATAAGAAAGTTGGAAATAGAATGATAATTGAAATCTAACAATTTTTCTTTGAATTTGACATTGACATTGGCAGATGCTATTTTATCAAAATGTTGAAAAGTAATAAAAAATAACATATGGTTTAACCCAGAAACTATTTTCTTTACATCATATAATCCTGTGAAAACATTAATTACATATATATATAATGTAGCCATCATTTAAATGCAAACTACATGAAAAAATTAGTGTTTAAATGGAGTTAGTTTAAAATGACAATTGTTAAGAACAAAAAATAGTAATAAAAGGTCATTGTTTTATTTTATGAAAGTTTCAAAATAAAAAGTTGAGCAATTTAAGTTGAAAAAAAAATTTTTTTTAATTTGCAGATTTTTAAAAAGATAATAATTAAAACTCAATATATTTCATTTTTGTTAAAAACTTTTATTTTTAAAAAAGAAAGATAAACAAAAAAGAATATTTTTCTTTAAGTAATTAAAACACTTCTTGCTTATATTTTCTCAGAAGTTAAAATATGATTTAAAAAAAGATTTAGCAAAGTTTTATTTCCTTAGTTTGATGAATAGTTTATAATTATGTGAAATATAATGTAACGTCCATTGTCTATTAGGGTTTTTATACGAGTTAACTTCCCATACTGAGTGACCAAATTATGTCATATTTATTAAATTTGTTTCGTCAGACAATTCAGTAAGATTTAATGGACACAATTATTTTTCCTGACCCAATGACCTTTTAACTAATGAAACTACTAAAATAATGGGATCAAGTAAGCCTGCTTTTAATTTATTTGAAAGGTGCCAGGATTCTGTATAGAAACCCACTGGCTTAATCCCTTTTATTTATTTATTTATGACAAAATTATCTAGAAACTCCGGAGGATTAAGTTTCAGTACAGCGTTGGCAAAGGTAAATTATATTTTCAAATCTTCATAATTAACTTTAATAAATTTATTAATAATCATTAATAATGTACAATGAATAGGGGTATTAGAAATAAATATTTTTATTTTAACAAATTAAAATATAAAAAACATTATGAATTAATTAATTAGAAAGATGACACACACGCTAATCCAGATATTAATCAATTACTAAAAATAACAGTAAAACAATTATTGTTCTTAGGTACACAAGAGTCTTGATAATCAAATTTAAAGTCTTTATTGGGATTATTTTAAGAATTGTTTACAAACTTTGTCACAATCAGGACAGTTACTCTTAACTTACTGGTAAGTTGGTGTAGATTTTGGGGATCCCGAGCTCATAAGAATTTTCATTGGTCTCTCTGCTGGCATCTTCCATTATTGTTTTGTTCTATAGCTGGAGAAAAGGCACTTGTATTGACCCTTTCATTGGAAAAAGTGATCTTCACAAGGCCCGTTTCCATTGCTTGCATGACATCATTTGTACAGCAAGTGGCTTACCTGTGGAGAAGTATATTACTGCCATAGGTTATGCTTGCATAAACCCTCAACTTTCAGACATGTAACTAGAAGATATAGAGAAGACCCAGATTGAAGTTGTCCTCTTTTTATACTCGATCTGGTTTTTGAAGCTTCTGCACATCCTTTTGTCCTTTTATCAGTGTATAAGATAATAATCTCGGACACTCTGTTAAATTTTCATTACAAAGTCTATTTTTTTAGCATAATTCTGCCATCTTTAATTACCTAAAAAGATTTTTCTAATTGTAATCTTTTTATTTTTGGAATTCTTTTAATTTTCTAATTGTAATCTTTTGTCATTTATTCTTTCCAATTTTTAACTTTTATTTTTAATTACATAAAAAAAAATACAAACGACAATTTTAACTTTCATTGTACGTTTTAACAAAAATTCTACTAATCAAAAAAAATCTAAATTTACTTTTTCTTTTAGCTCTTAAATATCTTACCAGATGCCAATATACTTGTACCATATAAACAAACAGTACAATACCACCAGCACCAGAAGATGAGAATAAAATAGGTGTTTAAACTAATTTTATTCTTAAGTTTTAAGTCTCTATTCGGTTTTTTTAAACATATTTAAAAATATATTTTTTTAATTGTATAATCTGGTTTAGTTAGTTCGTTTTTATTTTTTTTTAAAAAAACTTTTAAAATTTTATTATTTTACTCTTATCTCAGGATGTGGTTATCATTGAAGCCACAAGTTGGGCCACCATTGTAACATCCACTGTCTATTAGGGTTTTTATACAAGCTAACTTCCCATACGAGTGACCAAATTATGTCCTATCTATTAAATTTGTTTTGTCAGACAATTCAGTAAGATTTAATGGATGCAATTATTTTTCCTGGTCACCCAACGACCAGCTTTTAATTTATTTAAAAGGGACCAGGATTCCGTGTAGAAACCCACTGGCTAAATACCTTTTATTTATTTAGTTATGATGAAATTATCTAGAAACTCCAGAGAATTGAGTTTTGGTACAGTGTTGACAAAGGTAAATTATATTTTCAAATCTTCATAATTAACTTTAATAAATTTATTAATAATCATTAATAATGTACAATGAATAGGGGTATTAGAAATAAATATTTTTATTTTAACAAATTAAAATATAAAAAACAAAAACATTATGAATTAATTAATTAGAAAGATGACACACACTCTCATCCAGATATTAATCAATTACTAGAAATAACAGTAAAACAATTATTGTTCTTAGGTATACAAGATTCTCTTGATAAGAGAATTTAAAGTCTTTATCAGGATTATTTTAAGAATTGTTTGCAAACTTTGTCACAATCGAGAAAGTTACTCTTAACTTACCGGTAAGTTGGTGTAGGTTTTTGGGGTCCTGAGCTCATAAGAATTTTCATTGGTCTCTCTGCCGGTATCTTTCATTATTGTTTCATTCTATAGCTGGAGAAAAGGCATTGTTGTATTGACCCTTTTATTGGAAAAAGCGATCTTCACAAGACCCATTTCCATTGCTTGCGCGACATTGGTACAGCAAGTGGCTTACCTGTGGAGAAGTATATTACTGCCACAGGTTATGCTCATGGAAACCCCCAACTTTCAGACATGTAACTAAAAGATATAGAGAAGACCCAGATCAATGTCCTCTTTTTATACTCGATCCGGTTTTTGAAGCTTCTGTGCATCCTTTTGTCCTTTTATTAGCGAAAAGGATAATAATCTTGTACACTCTCTGTTAAATTTTCGTTATAAAGTCTTTATTTTTTTTAGCATAATTGTGCCATCTTTAATTACCTAAAAAGATTTTTCTAATTGTAATCTTTTTATTTTTGGAATTTTTTTAATTACATAAAAAAAAATATGAACGACAATTTTAACTTTCATTGTACATTTTAACAAAAATTCTACTAATCAAAAAAAATCGAAATTTACTTTTTCTTTTTTTTTTTAGCTCTTAAATATCTTACCGGATGCTAATATATTTGTACCTAATATACTTGTACCGTATAAACAAATGGTACAATAATTAAAGAAAAAATTAGAATTTTTTTTGACAAAATTGTTATCTAGCAATATCTAAGCAAATTAAGTCATTTAAGTATTTGACATTATAATCAGATTAGTTAATTAGTGAGCTTTAATTAAAACTAACAAAAAATTAAAAACAAGATGAGATGAAACAAAGAAGACTGAACATAGATAATGATGAATTTAATAATAAAATATCATTAAAATTTTTATTGTAGCATTCATCATTTTATTCTTCACTCAGGTTTATGTCTGTGTAAAATATGTGTATGAACACTCTCTGATGAAATTCAAGTTATTGATTCAAAAGACTTTTGCAAGAATACAACCAAGGATGTGCAGCTATAATGAAGATGTATTGCTGATTTTGAAGGGGTTTGCTCATTATCCTGGATGCAAAGTAGATCATAATAAGTCATCCATAGAATATCAATCCAAAGTTTGAAATATAACAGAAACTAACATGTGATTGCTGAGTTGTGTGCTCTATGCTAGGTATTATTTATTCTTAAATATATCAAATGAAAGCTGTCTTTTATATAATATGTGCATATATAGCTATTGAAAAGACCAAACCTTAGTTTATCTCTACAGCGTAACCCCATCTAAAAATTGTTAAAACTTCAATTTTCTTTAAGCATAAAAACTAAATTTACATGAATAGACTTTACAACATCCAAAATGAAAAAAACCCAAATAAAACTACATAAATGTTGAGCTCAACAAATAACCTTTAGCCAAAGACTCATAAATTACTTTTGAAAAATTTTATGTAGGGATCACTTATTCTGTGATGAGTATTGAATTACTTTATTATTTTATAATTTAAAATTTTAGTAAATGTAATAATATTTTGTTTGAATTATTGTCAATAGTAATAAGTTAAATACAATCCATGTTCATTATGTATATTAAAATTTTTTATAAGCTAATGAGTTTGTTACTATGTAATAAACAACTGTTTTGTTAGTTGTTAATCTGGTTTCAACTTTTTTTTTTTGTAATTTCTCACCATTTAAATTTAGTGAACTATTTACAGAAATAGCTATATATTGTTTGTAAAATATGTTATTGAAGGGTCGAATTATAATAGCCAATAAAAAAGAATTGCTTTTACACAGTTGAGCCATACTGAAAAATATACAAACCTCTCTCACAAATATTTCCAGTATTTGGAATGGTGACTTGATATAAATGTAATATAAATGCATATATTTGTGGAGAATTGTCCTTATTGTTAATAACAGTGGGTGTAATTGTCTTAAAATATGGTCAGGGTCTATGAAATATATATAAATACTGTCTGATCTGACTATTAGTATAATTTATAAAATATATAATTAAAATAAATTATATTTCCCTTTCCATAACTTTCCATTTTGGAAAAATATTGTATATAAGTCATCCAATAAGATATTACTAGATTAATGCAGATTATTTCCCATTTTGCCTTTAACCTTGCTCAGAAAGAGGATTACCCAATTGTCTCACAATTTAAATGCCTGAGAATGATCTGTCAATCTGGTATGAATAACAAATAAATAACAATTTGGTAAGAAATGTGAGAACAAAGAAGAGGCTAACAATTAGAATAATAAATGGTGTTAATTTTGATATAACAGTTAATTAAAAAACAAAAAGAAAATATAAGTATAAATGATTTTGTAAATTAAATGTATGTATAAGTAAGGGTAAACTAATAAAATGGTGGACAGAGAAATAATCAGACAGATAAATATATATAGGCCAACAGAGTAATAAAAACACATACCAATTAAATGAGTAAATTAAAAAGTTAAATAGAAATAAGTTAAAAATAGTGTTGCAAAAAAATAACTTTAACAAAATTTTTGGACTGAACAGAATGGCAATCTTCACTGTATTCTCATTATGGAAAACCAGATGCAAGATAGATATTGGAAAATCAGAATTAGTTCAATTGTTTTGTAACAGCTTGGAGAAAATCAAGAAAAGGTATGAAGGCTATTCATAAAAAAAAATGACCGAAGACACATGGTCATACTTAAACACTGCAATCTTGGACTAATATACTCTGGCCTTCATTGATTGTCTTATTCATATTTTATAACTCTCAATAGAATGAGAAGATCTAGACCTTGGTTAATGATTGATTATATGTAAAAGTTTTCACTATAAATAAATATATATTATTTTTAAAAAAAATACAGACTCTAGAAAATAACATAAAATTTGTTTCCAGTAAAAAACAAAAAAGAAAACAAGAAACGTTATTGAATAAAATTGATGATGGCATCATAAACCTGATAAAGGAATTGTTCATAAAATTTGAACATAAAATAATGAGACATTCACAAAATCTGAAAGATATTAGACAGAATATTTGAAAATCAAAATAAAAGAGAACAAGAAAAGGAAATAGAAAATAAAAATGATATACAACAAAAAAAAATAGAATGTTTGCATTATGAAGAAAACTTTAAAAAAGAACAACAAAGATTAGATATGAAGCTTCTGAATATTCAACAATTATTACAGAATAAGGAAGAAAATGTTAAAGATAATCAATAAAGGATGAATAGACACCTAAAAATATGAATAAAGTATGGTTGAAATATAGATATATGTTCAAAGAAATACAAAAATTAGAAAATAAATTTCATAATATCAAAACAAAACAAAATGTAAAATTCCATAAAATTAAAAATGAGTATAAACAAAAATTACTATAAAACTATAGATTTTAGAGTTATTGAAAAATTGAGAGTAAAAATAAAAACAGTCACAGCTATAATAGCAAATAAACCAAAAAACAAAGCTTCATGCAAACAAACAAATATCTACTCCAGTATAAAATTGGTGATGGTAACCATGCAACAGACAGTAATTTCTTTTGCTATCCCAATAGAGAATATATTGCTGAAAATAATAAAAAAATACCTGGAGAGAAAATTTGACCCTGGTATCTCCATAACTTACTTTATGTGAATAAATTAATGATTATTGTGTATTGGAAATAATGTAAAAAATTGATTTATTATAATAATTGTTAAAATTTATAAATATTAGTAATAAACAACAATAAAATTGAAAAAAAAAAACCACAAACAAACAAACCAGTAATAATGAATAGAGTAGGGGTATCATGTAATGTTTTAGAATGTGTGCTAAATATAAATTGAAATATTTGTATAATTAAGCTTTTTTAAAAAAGATAGTCAACATCTATGTGTGGGTTTGTGCTAAAATTTCCACACACACATAAATCAAAGTTGAAACAACAGTTGACAAATATCCTGGACTCAATGAAAAGTACCTGGTAGAATGAAATTTTTAAAATAATAATAATAATAATTTAAAGTTGTAATTATAAATTTATTAAACGCACATTGATTACGTAAGTAATATTTACTGAGGCTATAACCTCGATAATATTTGCCGAAAATCAAACCAAAAATCCTGATTGATAACTGAAATCATGCATAGCTTCTCTCACAATGTAGTTGTGACATCCTAAAAAATGAAATATGGTTTAATTGACACTTGCTCTAGAATTTTAAAATTATCTTGAACTTGGTAAATGTTCTATTAGTTTGTTAGAAAATTAAAAAAAGAAATACTAATATAAGGTTTAGTTTAGAAATAAATTCAATCAATGTTAATGTAAAGATTAGTATAGAAATAAAATCAATCATTGTCAATTGAGTGAATTGATTAATTTTATTTTTAACTTGATAGAGGGCAAGGTATCTGTAAGCCACATGAAGGAATAAAAGAAAGTATCAAAAATTATCAAAAAAAAAAAATGTTGATTTTAAAATAATAATTATTAAGGACAAAAAATAATAAATAAGAATTTTTATATTTATTTTATTTTAAGAGTGTTTTAAAATTAAAAAATGTGAACAAGTTAAGTTAAAAAAAGAATTGTTTAGTTTGCAGATTTTTAAAAAGATAATAATTAAGACTGATAATATTGTTTATTTTTGTTTTGAAAAAGTTTTATTTTCTAAAAAAGGAAAAAAACAAGAATATATATATTTTTAAATAGTTAAGACACTAGTTATTTATTGTTTTTCACATTTAAAAATATAATGTAGTCTTGCGTTGTTAGCCGAGAGGTATCGGAGCCGCCATGCAAGCAAGTAGTTGGTTGCAGACGGTTGTGGGTTCGTGTCCCGGCCGATGCTATGACATATGAAAAAAAAAATATATAATGTAAACAAAAAAAAAAAAAATTAAATTTTGTTCTGTTAATAGGGTAAGCAGTATGTAATTGTTTGCAATATAATTAAAGCAGAAATTTAAACTTTTTATACAAAATTATTATCTAACAAAACCTAATCGAAGAAGGCATTTATAGATTTAAAAATACAATTGATCTGAAAAGACTATGAATATGGAACAACAAGGGCTCTGAAAGCGCTAAGTCTGTAAATCAGAATATATATACAAAAGCCTACAAATTATTACATAAAAAGTTTCACTGCAACGCATCAGCGTATTATTAATTAGATTAGATAGTTTGTGTGCTTTAAGAAAAACTAATAAAAATGTCAGTTTTATACAAATTTTTTACCATAATAATGACAACACATGTATAGTGAACTTTGGATTTCAACCAACGAAAAGAACAAGTTCCGGTATGGAGAAAAATTATTAAAAAAAAAAAACCAATGATTATAAATTGCAATAATTCTTTAGATTCGTAGATTATAAAAAAACACTTGATTCAATAAGAACTTCTTCAGTGATTAAAGCATTGGATCATTCATTTATAGATCCAGGATATTAACATATTCTGAAGAATATTTATAAAAAATCAATAGCATAAAACAGATTCCATAATGATACTAAGAAGATTAAAATTAAGATAGATGTACAAAAGGTGATTTCATATCTCCAAAAATATGCAACCGTATTGCAAAAAGTATTTTGTGATTTACAATGGGAAGATAATAGAATTAATAAAATTGACATATTTAAGTAATCTAAATTTTT
Organism: Epiperipatus broadwayi; assembly: GCA_028023455.1. Classification (NCBI taxonomy): domain Eukaryota; kingdom Metazoa; phylum Onychophora; class Udeonychophora; order Euonychophora; family Peripatidae; genus Epiperipatus; species Epiperipatus broadwayi. Next base: position 7,293,331 of record JAQFVV010000036.1, on the reverse strand, counting down.
CTGGTGATGTAGGTGTTTTGCAAATAATGCTTTAGAGATTCAGAAAATGTTGCAAGAGTTATCAGATGAAAGCAAAACAGCAGAGCTACAGGTAAATGTTAAAATGACAAAAATAATGATTAATGATTTTTTTCAAAAGATAAGAATAAGGATTGATAATGTTGAGTTAAAAGAAGTTAACAACAAATATTTTGGTCAAATTATTACTACAGATGAAAACCTAATAGCTCAACACTATCAATCCTTATTCTTATCTTTTGAAAAAAATCATTAATCATTCATACACTAAACATCATATAATCACCATTATTTATGCTTACACAAGTTTTTTATACATGGAGGCAAAAAAGGTAAAAGGTGGCTGCTGGAGGGTTGCATTAGATCCTAAGATCTAAGTGCAGTGCTCTCAGATCCAAGACTCCTCACTGATGAAAGCCACAAGCTAGAAACTATTATGGAGATAGTGGATGAGTAGACACTAGATAATGATTTTATGCACAAACCTTCCTGCATTCATTGATTATTCTAGTTTGCACTGAATGGCCTACTGTATAGAAAATTTTGCCTCTGTGTATTCATACACTAATTCTTAAAAAAGTGATTATAATATATGATTCATGATTACTAGTCAAGGTATTGTGATTTATCTTTATATTTATGAAAAACAAGTATTATTTTTAACTCAGATTTTTAATTTTTTTTTTTTCAAATATTCTTTCCGTTTTATATATTTTACTTTTAAATGACGTATCTCTTTAAAAGTTGTATAGCAAACTTGTTTTTATTAAACTTATATTTCTTCTAAAACTCTGCATTTATTCAAAGAAGTACTGATTTGTTTGTTATTCTCTGCTTAAAGAAACTATTAATAGTTTTGCATCACTGCACGTATATTCTTCTCTACTTTACCTTATATGCCACATTTATCAATAGCAACTTCTTTTTTAAACTTATCTTTCATCTTCTTAAATTCTAAAAGCTTTAATTAGTAAACACAAACTTCTCCCTTTTTTTTCTCATGTGTCATAGCATCAGCCGGGAAGCGAACCCGCTAACCCGGAACAACTGCTTGTAAAGCAGCTGTCGCTAACCTCTCGACCACCAATGCTTGACAACTTCTCCTTTTTTAAAAAATAAACTAACTCAAAATCTCAATTGCTTTATTTTTTATGCTTTTCCTTAATATCATTTTCTTTACTAGCACATAATTAACATTCTTAATATATAAGAACAGCTAGCAATTGGCCTCTGGCTACTTTATATGGTATTTCTCTCTACATGGATAAGAACAAGTAGATTATTCTCCTGTCACGGCTAAAACAACTCTACATTTTTTTACAATATTTTTACTTTTATTCAATTCATACCACTATTTTTAACATAATATGTCTTCTCTACAACAGACCCATAATTATTTATAAAGTCTGTGCGCTTTTAAATCGTACCATTTACGGAATTACACATAAATTAATAGCATCACTTAAAATCGTTAACCAAATATTCTAGTCAATGACTGACTAATTAAAGTGAAATATGAGTTATTTGCCATTGTTTCTCGGACTATTTTTTACCCGTGTTTTTAATCTCGATATAATTTTTTGCAATTGAATAATTTTTATTTCTTGGCAGAGAAACAGTCGGTAGTGAATTTTTAATTTGATGTCAGTATTAATTTGATTGGTATTCAAGAGAAATAGTGTACGGTACTATATATAAATCGAGCAGTAGAGATAATGAAGACATTAATTTATATATAGTTTAATTTTGATTTATTATATTAACTAGATTAGTTTTTAGCATTGGATATTATATATATGACATTATAAACTGATCACTGATTATATATATATGTGGAAGATGATAATCTGGACCAACCGATGAATGCTGGTTCAGCACGAAATATGTCTATTGGTAATTGTTTATCTTTTCTATATATGTGTGGTCATGGGTATCAGTAGTATGAGATAGTGTGGATAGTTGAAGGTTGCTTGAAAGTCTGAGTTCAAATCCCCTATATATATATATGACATTCTAATTGTTTATACTTAATTGGTTCCAGAAAAATCACGTAAACAACAGAAGACAATTCTCATAGAAATAATATTAATATTTAATCATTACGGTGGGACAATGATTGCAGTTTTAGAAAAATAAAATAAATTAATCCAATGTATGAATATTAATAATATTATGCTATAGCCTATACTTAAAAAGAATATTATCTTAATAGGAAAAAATACAAGTAAACGCACTTAAGTACAACCTGTTTATTTCCCCCTCTCCCAATTACTTTTCAGAATATTCATTATAAGTTTTTTGAAAAAGTTGTTTTTAATTTCTGAAAAATAACTGGGAATATTTGAAACTTGTTTTTTCTTATTAATTTTAAAAAGCAAACGGAGTTTTAAAAGATTAAGATGAAATGAAAATAATAAAGGATGTATTTTTTTTTAAATTTAATTAAACTTTCATAAGTTTTATTCGCAGAATAGTTTATATTTAAAAAATATAAATTTACATTTTTGTTTTTAAATAAAGAATTACGGTTTATTTTTAGCTATAAGTTTTATTTGTTCCGTTCTTATATACTATAATATTGAGCATTGCATTTTAAAATTAATATCGAATTTTTTGTGTAAGCGTACTATTTTTAAGCCTTTGCAATGTGAAATGGTTCATTTTAAAAATTTCTATTCATAAAATAGGGAGAGATTTTATCTTATTTTACTTCTAAAATAAAAGGATCACTATACATACATATATATGTGTGTGTGTGTGTAATTGTAAGTTCCTAATATTTGTAAATGTATCATGTTACCCAGCCCGTATTTAATATTTGGGTAAAGAAAGTAATTCATTGTTATTACTATCCAAATCTTTATTGCGTAATTGATCATAGAATCCAGATGGGAGGGTTAGCTATTCCCCAGACTTATTTTTGGTTATTGACCTTCATCATTGATAAACACTGAATGGCATATGCATTCTGGACTTACTTTTATTTCATTTAAACTATCTAAGCTAAAAATATAATTTAGTTTACATATAAAACTATTGAGCACTAATAAAAATATTTGTAGGATCATAAACTAGTTCAGGGATTCACTTGGCACTAACATCTAATGTTCATAAATTACTTTCTTTATGCAATTATAAATGTAAAAATTATGCATCTCTAAATAATTATACCATTTTCAATCTGTTGAAAGAAAAAATCTTAATCCTGATCATACAAAACTTCCACATATATAATTGTATTATTTATTTATTCACTCTAAACAACAAAATGCTCCTTCATTTGACTCTGTACGGCAGAGTAATTGAACCTCTCAAAACACTAGATAATCGTTACTTTGGATGAGGACAGAAACTCTATTCTAGGATAAGTAAAAATGAGATAAAAAATTTGGATTCTATATGTCTTTTGTATGGAAATAGAAAGGATAGCATTTAATTATTTAATGTAAAATGTTGAATAAATAACAAGTAAAATTATTTTGGGAGTAGAAAAAACAAAATGAGTTATATTTTTAGGCTTTATGATGAATATAAGAAATAAGAGAAAGTGATAATGGAATTAATATCATGCTTTTATTAAAATAACATAAAAAACAATATATCAGTGCTTATGGATTGATTTGATAACAATAGTTTGGAAAAGACTAATGATGGACAAAAATAATTAGTTTCATCATCATCATCAAACATTATCAGTCCACTACAGGATGAAAGTCTCTCCAAGTTCAATCCATTTTCTCCTATCTTTAGCTTCTTTTCTTCACACCATCCCTGCACACTTTCTTATTTCATCCATCCATCTCACATATGGTCACTTTCCGAGCCTTTTACAATCTCTTGGAATCCATTTTAAGAATTCAAAAATAGATTAGTTTAAATTGGTATAAATTTGTTTTAATCTCTAGGAATATTAAACTAGCCAATATGGTTTGTAGCGACATGGGTTTTTAAATACAGATATCTGATTTCATCTAAAGAAATCATTTTATAGAATATCACTGGATTCTTGAAAATTAGTATTCATTCATTCTCTGGCTGCTTTTTGCTTGTATTATAATGGTGTAAGTTTTGAACTCAAGATAACTAATTTGTATATGTTATTAAAAGTGTTAATGTGATAGCTTTGTTTTATTTTATTTTTTTGTATAAATAGGTAATCTATATATATATAATCTATTTTCTCTGTTGTCTGATTGGCTAATGTATAAATGTTTGTCCACAAGATTGTCACATGATCCATGTGAATGTTTGTTTGCAAGGCTATCATATGTCAAATTTACAACCAATTAAAAAAACAATTATGTTTGTCCATAATGCTGTCAAATTTCTATTGAAAAATGTAAAAAAAAACCTTTAAATTTGTTTTTATAAATAAATTATTTTATCTAAGTAAACCATAATTTATATTAAGAGCATTTTATGCATAGCTAGTATTTCCATTCTTTATATTTAATAATTCTAATTTTTATTACATAATATATTTTATGCTGAGCAAGTAATTTTGCCATTAAAGAAAATGCTCAGAAAAAATCAGTACGTGTGCTTTGAACTAGGTATAATATTTAAATTATGAAGAAAATGTGTTTACAGCATATAAATTCATGTTTGAAATGTGACATTTAGTGAGAGAAAGGTTGGCATATAATAGAAATGGAAACAACAACCTTTTTAGGCTGCCTACATTTCTCATAATATTAAAATCTTTTGTTTGATTTATATTAAATCAAAAAAAAATTATTAAAGCAACCAATTTAAAAAAACACAGCATATTTATGCCAGGTACATCTGATCTTATATATAAAATCCCTAAATGACTGTAATGCTGTCACATGTTATTTAAATTAAACATTTCTTTGTTAGCGGGCATACTTTTCAATGAAAAAAAAATTGTTTACTCCACCATTAATAAATTATAATTGTTTTTTAATGAAGCATTTTATACAAAGGAAGTAATTTGTTAAAGCAATCAATTAAACAAAATATGACAGCCCTTTTCATAAGCCCAGTACATTTCTGGATTCTAAAAAACATATGATATTGAAATAAAACTTTTTGAAGAAAAAAAAAGTGCTTTTAGCTATGATACAGAAAGAAATTAGAATAGTATTTAAATCATGAACAAAATGTGATTACAGCAGATAAATTTGTGTTTGAAATGTGATAGTTTATGAAGGGGGGTGGGGTGATAGAGATGCTGTAATACCATATTTACATTTAGATTTGTGCAGTTTGATATTGCATAATTCATGGTTTCTCAGTAATACCATGCATGATTGAAATTTGTTAAATAACCAATTAAAAAAACCATCACAAAAATGATGGTCTTTCCAGGTACATATGCTGATTTTAGAGTAAAACTATCTAAAATAAATGTACATCTTTATTTTAATATCCTTTTTTAAACAAAAATATTTTGTTGCTTGTCCATATATTATTATTATAAAATATATATAGTGATACATATAATAAGCAGATGATAGAAAAATAAAATTAAACAATACCTAAACTTTATTAAATGTAACATTATCTAATTAATTTACCATTGAAGCAGTGTTTTTATATGGGTCATTTGGAAGCTTTCATTCTAAAAAAGTCATGCAAATAAATTATAGCTGTCTCACTTTATCAGTTGCATTTGACTTCAGTCCCAAATGCTTAAAATTAGGTAATATTAATAATAAAACATAATGTAGTTTTAATTTATACACAAACAGCTTACATCTCTAGAAGCTATTTTCCTTATCATATTTACTTCAATCACATGATTTAATGATTTAGGGCAGGAATCTTAAATATAACAAAGGTGCAATCAATTTGATGGATATTAGCATAGTCTATATTTAACACAGAAGTGCATTATGATATGGGTAAAAAGGCCAATTGTCTGGGGCTTCCACCAATAGGGACCCCTAAAGTCTCTAAATAAATATTTTATAAAACTAATTTTTGTAGTAAAAAATCAGAAATTTTTAAAAATCATTATCTTTGTATCAGAAAGCATTTGAAACAATAATAATTTTTTGGTATTTACTATGTCTCTTTTAATAGAAGAAATTATAGGAAATAAAATTTATACATGGCCGACAAGTTAGTTGCCAAAAATGTAAACAATAAATAATTTACTATCTATCTTATTTAATAAAAAGACAAAGAACTAGATTAGATTTTTCTTGAAGACTTATAAATTTTTCTTAACATATTTACAAGAAAAGCAAGTTCATTAAAACTGACAGAAATAAGTATTAAACCACAATCAAGACATTAATTAAACTAGCAGACATATAAACCTTTTGTATCTTTGCTTCTAATTATGAGGAATTTGAACTTATAGTCTAAAAAATACATTCAGTATAAATTATTTATAATCCTAATTATTTTCTCTATCTTTCTGAAGACTTTTCAAAAATATTTTAAATCAGGGTGGTCTGTATAAAAGTTCCCTAGATTCACTTTTGAACATCAGAAGTGGCTTCTTTGTTTGCCATTCTCTGCAAACAAAAAAAGGTAATAATAATAATTACTAAATAAACTATACTTATTTTTATATAACTAAGAAAATACCCCCCCCCCCTCTATTTACTCTATAAAAAAAATTAAATTTGGCACCATATATCTTTTCTATACATTTGTCATAGTTCTTATGATTTGTTTCATAATGTCATTTTAGGTAATATTCTTCCACCATCGAGACACTTTGCCTACATACTAAACATATTGGAATACTTTTTATTAAATATGCCTTCCATTTTTCTTGGAGTGTTCAGCCCTCTTGAATTATTTTTCTTTTTTTTAACTTAAAATTCAGACAATATTATGAGCAAAAAAATGAAAGTTATTGAAATAACAGACGTTTAAATTTTACCATTAAATTCTACTATATAAATATGACTTGCATTATCAACGCATACACACACAATTTGGTTATGACTATGAGGGCATGTCCCTTGAAAGTACTCAGCCACACTTATATATATTTATTTTGTATTATTTTAATATATAAAGAATTTTAAAATTCAGCTTTGTGTGTGTATGCGTCGATAGCACAAATCATGTTTATATATAAAGTTATTGAAGTAACATTATATTAACACTATCATATTACATTGGCACCTACCTGTAAACAATAGACATTGTAGAAAGTATCTTAAATGCATGAAACTTAACTTTCATTTAATATTAAAAATATTTGATGATAGAAAAATGCTATATAGATTTAAAGTACTAAGTTCTGCTTTTGTTTAAAGTTAACATAAAACCTTTAGAAATTTAAATTTTTTCTGTTTTAATCCCCACACAATATTAAAAATATTGATTTTTAGAAAAATCACCAAATTATGGGCTAGATATGAAGCCTTCCTAGGCCATATCCAGTCCATGAGGCTACAGTTTATGTCCTCTGGTTTAGGTCATTTCTATATTTAAATAATGGAAAATAAAATGGTGAAAAGGGAGAAGTAGAGGCATCGAATAAGATCTGAAGAAGACTGCAAAGAACAGTTGAAACTGTTATTATAATTAATAAACATTTTAAGATATAAATAATGGCTTGAAATAAAGCAGGCACTGGTTAAAAATATATTTATAAATTAAATTTATATAATATGTATATATATATATATATTTGTAATACAATTTTAATTTTAAAATTATATACTTTAAACAATCAACAAAAATAAAATATTTAGTTATACAAAAGCCATTCAAAATCAGTCGCAATAGAGCATATCCATATATACACAAACTTAATGTTTTAAGCCAATAAACATCACATGATCACCATTTCTTATGCTTGCTTATAACTGTTATTAAAACAGGCAAAACTCTCTATACGTATTGCCACTCAGTGCAGATGGGGATTTTATGCCCAAGCCTTCTGGCATCCATTGATTACTCTGGCTTGCACCGAGTGGCAATACGTACACAGAGTTTTGCCTGTTTTAAACTTAATGTTTGTTATTCATTCACTTTTAAAAATAAAAATTTCATTTTGTCACTTAAACGAATTTACTAATGTTTTATTTTTTATAATTATTAGCCAAATTTATATTATTTTTTTAATGGTGTAAATGTATATAATTTTTAAATTACTTTTACAGCTATGTATATTATATAAATGTAATATACAATACTATATTTTTAAGTAGTCCTTATGTTATTTCTAACAACAATATTCAATAAATATATAAATGATTCCAAATTATTACAAATCTGAGATGACATACATACACAATGATGTTTGTGTGCTATGTGAATATATTCCATTTTTTCTCTGTTTTAAAAATAAAAAGACCTTTATCACATAAAGCAAGTGCTATCATGAGTTTTTAAAATTTTGATAGAATAGTTATCAACACTACATAGTGTTTTTAGTGTATTAATAAACATGTGACTGATTCTGAGTTATAAGATGAAAAAATGACTGAAAGATTAATCATGGTATTATCTCATGCAGATGAAAATGTGCAAATTTTCTAAATTCAAATTTATATATATAAAATATATATTAAATATATATATATATGGGTAAGAGAAGAAATAGGTGTTACTGACCTCATTGAAAAAATTAATAGACTGAAGTGGAGTTGGGCTGGACATATTGCTAGAATAGATGATAATAGATGGACAATTGAAATATTAAACTGGATTGTAAAAGACCCAGAAAGAGACCACAGATGAGATGGATGGATGAAATAAGAAAGTGTGCAGGGGTGATGTAGAGAAGAGAAGCTAAAGATTGCAGAAGATGGATTGAACTTGGAGAGACCTTCATCCTGCAGTGGATTGATAATGGTTGATGATGATGATATTAAATCACTAATTTTAAAATGCAGATACTGGGATAATTATCTATGATTTTTTCCCAATGCCTCTTTGTAAACATTTATAAAGGGCTTTGTAGAGATCCAATCATGGCTTCAATAAATCCTTTAGCACTGCCATTATGTGCACAAATTATACAGTATATTAATTATATGGCTTGTAATTAGGAGTGTATATAATAGAAAAAAATGCTGAATTCTATATTTTTTTTTTTTGCAGTTTTTTTAATGATTGGTGAGACTCAGTAACATTTAGAAAGAGCAAATCTTTCTAATTGTATTAAGGAGTCTGGAAAAAGAAATTTCTTTTGATTGTCCAAGAAACTTATTTTTCTGTCATAATTCATCTTTTGTATAAAAAACTTTGTAGAAAATATTTATTGTATGAAAAAAAAAATATTGAAAAATTTGATATTTATAATATATATAATGTTTTTAAATAAGGAATAAGATGCACTTTATTCAATAAAGAATTAAGTTACATTTGTCAAGCGTTGTTAGCCGAGAGGTCAGCGCAGCTGCCTTGCAAGCAAGCAACTGCTTGGTTGTTGCGGGTTCGTCTCCCGGCCGATGCTATGACATATGGAAAAGAAAAGAATTAAGTTACACACGGCTGAATTATGATTAAGTTGTATTGTATCTAGTAAATAATTAACTGCATAAAGGTAAATAAGGACAAAGTTTCAGTATATCTGGTAAATGATTGAGAGACACAGTGTTAGAAAATTATTAAACTTACATTGCATCTAACAAGTGTATAAATTATATAACGTTAAATAATGATTATGTTGCCCTATGTCTAATAACAATTAAGTCACAGAATATTAGATGAGGATCAAGTTAAACTTTATCTTATGATTAAGTTACACGTTATATAAAGATAAAGGTAGTACTTTGTTTGACAAAGTTATACTATAGTAAACAATTAAATAGTATTACTTAATAAAATAGTTTCATGTTGTTTTCAGGTTTTTTTAATATTCATTTTAACAATTCATCAGTTGAAAATTCAAAAATATTAATGATTTATAGTTAATAATTTTATTTCTTTTAATAAAATGCAATATGGGGTCATTTAACTTTTCCAACACCTTTCAATTAATGCAGATCACATTCTCTTATACATATCATCATCATTTGTCAAGTTCTGTCAATTTTAAATTATTACAATTTTAATTACAATTTTCAAACTTCTTGCCTTAATATGTGACACAATCCAATTTATATAAATACATTTATGATTATTGATAATTTATTAGGATAGAAATTATATCATTATTGGCTCATATATATATATATATATAGAAAGAGTATAAATGAGTTAATATCCATGTAAATAGAAATAACTTTTAACCTTTGATGTTACTAAGAAATTATCAATTGCTACTAATTGACAATCTCTGAGGCTAAACCAATTTTCTCATTAACATGTAATAGCTCTTTTTCTGGAATTTTTTGTTGAAGTAAAAGGGTCCTTTTTTATTTCAAACCCATATGGATTTAAACACAGAACGCTATTTTTTATAGGTGCGAGAATGTGAAAAAATAAAATCTTTCTTGATATTCTGTAAATAATATTTCAGAAAGTAATATATGTTGAAGTAAATATTACCACAGATTGTTATTATGATAAGGAATAGAAATGAGATAATATCCATGTAAATAGAAATAACCTTTAACCTTTTATGCTAAATTAAGTGCTTAAATTTTGGCTAGAAAGAATACGATAATCTCTGTCCTAATAGATGATTAATAATAATCTTTAATATATTTATGTAATGTGAATGTTATCAAAAAATGTGAGTGTAGGAAATTTGAAAATTATAGTTCTAAATTGTAATAATTTGACATTATTAAATAATGCAGATATTTATTATAGATTGTGACCTGTATTAACTGAAAGGTACTGATCCAACATATATTTTGGGGTTATTTCTGAATTTGAATGTAATAAATATATTTAGATGTTGAGATGTAACAAGATTTCAATTTGTAATTGCATTAAATAGATTAAGAATTAGAATATTTCATTATAATGATAACGACTGTACTAAATTAGTTTTGCATTAAGCTGTTAGTTTGTCAATTTATTGTGTGGAAGTAAAAATAAACCTTTACAGTTGTAACATAAAGACAATACAAAAAAATTATTTCAGAATATTCTATAAAATATATGATGGTAGAGTCATAAGACACATGTTTTTCAGCTTTCTGAAGATAATGCTTTCAAAAATATAATTATAAATATATATATATATTGAATTGGATGTATGAAATAAATGAAAAATAATAACTTCCTAAAAAGTGTTTTACAGTAATTTTGAATATGGTTATTGTAGAAAAGGCATGCGTACTATCTTGAGAAAATTATTCCAGTCATTGAAGGAATGTGATATTGATGTACCGATCTAGAAAATATGGTTGATTGAATATACTTGAAAACTTCAATAAAACAAGGTGTTTGAAATCTTTTGACACATGAAATTCATTGCAGAAAAATTAAAATATAACATTACATCAAATAAACATTAAAAAACCTGCAGCAGATGATATAAGTAGATGTATTGTTAAATCACAAATTAGTTTATATAGTTATTACAAACTTATTTTTAACTTTTCATCCTTTCTTCTTTTTTTTTTTAAACATAGACTTAGAATGGTCATAAACTTCTCTGTGAATGGTTAGTAATGTTAAAGACAATTTTTATTACTATTCAAGAAGTGAAAATTTAGTGATTTATTGTATTTTACTTAAGCAATAAATATTTCCAGTATTTGAAAGGATAATTATTGTTATCATGTATTAACAGTTAAACAATAAATAGTTGTTTTTTTTCTCTGAATATGCCAATTTAAGGTATGGCCAAAATGAAAAATATGAAATTAATTTTTATAGCTACAAAAAAAAGCAACTAATCTATTTCTGTAATGCAATTTTCACTTCATCACTCTCATGCAAAGTAGGGCCTAGTGTCTAGCCCCTTTTAACACCTTGTGGAGGGATATAATCATGAGAATATGAGCAATGACATGAAAAAGATTCATGATCTTCAAAATGCATATTTTATGCTGAACCAGCACTTATCAATTGATCCAGACAATATGTATGAGATTGTAGTCTGAGCCAACTGATGAGTGCTGGTTCAGTACAAAATGTGCTTCTTGGGGATTATAGATCTTTTCCATATGTCTTTGGTGATATGTTTATGATTACATCTCTCCATAAGGTGTTAAAAGTGAATAGAAACCAGTCCCTATCTTGCAGGAGTGGTCTCCTGAAAATTGCACTACAAAAATAATTTTCATTATTGGATCTAATGAATGGGTAATAAGAATTATTAATAGTCTTATTAATATTGTTAAACACTTGTAGAAATAATTAATTATTAATAAATTAAGATTATCAGTTTTAATAATATGCATCAGAGTAAAATTATTCAACTTGTTTTTTCAATGTGCTAAACCATAAAAAGAAATTTATAGGAAGCATCAAAACATAATATACAAACAATACAATTCTATTTTTCTAATTTTAGAAGCTTTTAAAGATTTAGATTTTTTTTAAAAATCAAGTTTCAGAATAAATATCGAATATGTGAGTTATTTTGAAAATGACATTACGCCTTGTGATTAATAATTTGTTTTGTTTAATCATTTCAAAAACAAAAAAGAACACTGAAAATATTTTTAACTTGAACCAGAAAAAAAGTGACAGCCTAAGGTCTTTATAATTAATGAGAAAATTGAAAAAATAGATAAAATTAAAAAATATTCTTTAAATAAAACTAAAGAAATATTTAAGATATGTGTGCCGACTAAGGAGATTTTAATGAATAAGAATTAATTTAAAAAGAATTAAGATTATTAATTAACATATCAGTTAATTGAAGGGAAAAATAATAATTCAAAGGATTATACTATGTATCTATTAGCTGAATATATTTCATTTACAAAGAAAATTATTATGTCTTGCCATTCATATGGAAGATATAAAAATAGTGGTTTAAACAGTTTAAATTTCAAAATAAGGCAAGATTTGAAATAGCTTACAAAAATGAATTATTTTTAAAATAAATAACTGAATTGCTTATTCAATATTAATCTCAATTACTTTTCTTTATCCACTCATTTTATAATGAGTTAAGAGAATAAAGAAAAGTGACAGATTAATATTGGATAAATTGGGCAATGCAATAAAGAAACATTAGAATTGAATGATTTATTATTAAAGAATTCATAAGAAATAAAAACCCTAGAAGTGACAAAGCTGTAATCACCTTTCTTCAGTTCCAGAGGATATCAAAACAAATGAATCCAAACTCAAATCGCATTTACTAATGTTAAAAAAGATTAAAAGACTTAAATGGAAATGAAGAAAGATGAAATTATCCAGAGAGGCAATTTATGTTGAAGATTTATAGTTTATTAAAATTTATGTTTACTTTCTAATATTAAGACAATCATTTACTTATAATAAATTGTTAGATGTGTTCGAATGCCTTCATTATTTTTAACATATATATATATGTGCATAAATTAAAATGGCTATCAATAATATAAACTGCAGAATACGATTGTAGTGTCCATGGATTGCAATTCATATCCTACCAGAAGATAAGCGTCAAATTTAAATAAGATTATTAACGTGAGTGTAGAAGAGTCGCATAGACATTAAATCAATGCCCCGAGTCGTTTAATACAGTGATAGAAAGACAGACTAGGATGCTTACAGTCCTTGATAAACTTCTTATTCCAGAGTAATAAAGCCATTCGATAATTTTTGCATTACCTAGTTTACACTTTGTTAAGAGTGACATATTCGAACTTATTAACTTCCAGGGAATAAATGTTTCGATTACTTAATCATATTACAAAAGATCAATTATCTTTGCGAACTTTTGGTACTCTAAGGAAACCAAACATTTTCGAATTCAGATAGACAATAATTAATAGTTTTCCAAACATAGGAATAAAGAACATGCATTTCCATTAATAAAATAAATATTAAATAATTTAAAATTGCTGAATAATATATATCATGTAACAACATTGCAACATCTACCTCACCTAACCCTAACATTACATCTCTGTTCACAAAACAGTTTATATTGCTTTAAAAACCTGTGGAAGTGGAGGTTTGCTGATAGGACAAATAATCATTTTATTTATTAAATGCTACGTGATATAAAAAACGAAAGTTAATTTATTTAATAGGAAATGTTTAGATTCTTCTACAACTAGGTAGATGGCGCTAAATGTTTTTTTTCCCACAAAATACAGGAAGTTAGTAGACTTACTTTTATAATTCATTTTTGTATAAGTAAAAGTATCTTTTGTTCTAAATCCAGGTGAGAACTTATCCATATAATATGAATTAATCATAACCTTGTTTGTATATCTTAGTTAATCCAATTGATAAGTTGTGTAGCAGCTTTATTCATTTATTTTTTCAAGTTAACGATAGGATTTCTTTTACGCAATATTTGTTTATTTTAGAATTGTTACATTAAATTGTTTCCTGCCTTTTTTTGTTTTTATCCAAGCGTAATAATAATGAGTTCATATCGAACTTGGTCAGCTCTTTAACTATCCATTTTGAAATACGTTAAAATATTTTCTTACAACTACAACTCATTTTGACATTACTCTTAGCTTTTGATTACGAATTAAATAACTTGATTTGGAGATTCAACATATGAAATTTATATTGTCACTGTAGTATTAATTAAGTAAATACTGAATATCGATCATATCAAAAAATAGTTATTGATAAACTATTCAATTTTTAAAAAAAGGCAATCTTTTTTCTTCTTCATAATATCTGAAGAACGTTTAATTTTAGTGACGTGGATGAATGGTGATGCCTTGAAAGCAATGTCTTCATTATATATAAAACGACAAGTTTCAAGCTAAGAAAAAAAGAAGTAAATATTTTATTTTAAAAAAGCATTGATCACGTACTGTACACTAAAAATAATTTAAAAAATATTTACATTAGCTAAATGCGATTTACTTGACATCTTTGTGTTCTGTAACAAATTTTAAATACCGTATAAGTTTAATAAACTTTAAAAAAAATGTGTATCACGTAAGTGAAATATTGATATATTAGAAAATAGCAAGAATTTAATAAAATTAGAGAAAAACCTTGACTGGACAAAATAAATCATTTCTGAAGCCAAATAAGAAAGTATTCATTCCAACGTTAAGTAAATGTTTTTAAAATAATTGCAACATTTTGCTACACTAAGTATCCAAAAATAATTTATATGTTTTTCAATAATAAAAGAATTGTTTCTAGAATTAATTAAATATTTTGAATTTAAAAGAAGTTGTTTTCAAAACTAAATAAAATGTTTGCGAGTTTTATTTCAACCCAGAAGATGTTAAGAAGGCAGATGTTTTTTTGTTTTTTTTTGATAGGAAAACAACAACATCTGCTTCCTTATGTTAGGGCCATTATTTTAGTATTGCCGTAATGTTTATATATTGTGTAGCGTTTGTATAATGTTAATTGACAAAGAATTAAATTAGAATAACTAGAGTTGTTTAAATTTATATATTGAAATTACAATTGTATCTGGAATCGATGTACACATTTCATTGTAAATATATTAAAGTAAAAAGTTTCCTTTATTACTTCTCACATTTATTTGAATTTTCCCTTTTATTTATCATTTTCGTATATTAAATTAAACTGGGTTTATTTCTGAATGCAGCCGATTAGTAAATAAATCTGTTGGAGTTGAGAGCATTTGGTACAGCCAATGGCGGACTGCAAGGGGAAAAATTACTGGGCAATAAAAAATTGGCATAGACAAATTCAAATCTTGTGGCAAATAAAGATAAAGAATAGACAGATGGGGTATTAAATTATTGTATCAATTGGCCAAAATTTGTCTAAATAGCATATTGTGTGTGTTAATGCAATAGAATATATTAATTGGAAAATAGTGGCACTATTTATGCTTTGCCAGAAATAATATAAAAATATTAACAGATTACTTCAGTTTGCAATTTTCATGCCATTTAAGAAAAATAGACAAATAGAGAGAAAAAAATTAATAAATGTGAGATAGCTTTTTTAGAATTTGCTAGTGATTGTGTATATTAGACAGTAATTATTAACTGAATCTGATCTGTTGTATAAAACTATAATTAAGAAATGGCATGAAATAATAATGGAACCAATACAAGACTTCCTATATAATAAATAAAAACCAAAATGACAATATTTAAAATGGTGAACAGAATTTTAAACCACAGAAAGACACAATACAAACAAGTAAAAATAACAAAATAGGTCATAAAGTGACAATATGCAAGAAGAGATTTAAACAATGTTGTAAATGCAGTATGAAAGGACATTTGGTACTTGAATACCAAAATATTGATGATATAATAAAAAAAATTCAATACACATAAAAATATGGGGGAGACAGTAATTGCCAACCAGTGATGGCAAAAATGTATAGATATTACAGTGTTAAAACAGTTTATATTGGAAGGGCAAATTTAGGTAAATTATGACAACATGAAGTGTACAATGTTTCCGAGATTTCGATAATGTTCAGCAGAAACTGTAAGATCCTGTTAGCTTACTGCTCCAAGATTACATCCTGGAAAAGGCAAACATTAAAATTCAAGATGTGAATGAAAATACTATGGAATTAGATGATCCAATTAATGTAAATGAAAAATCATTTATCATTAGATATATATATACAATGACAGAAAAAGTTATCCCTATCATGGTATCGTTACCATTCATAGAAATATGATGAATAAATTAATTTTGGAGCAAGGAATCCAAAATAAATTCATCAATTTATTGAAAAATAGGAAAAGATTCAAACAAAATTTCATTGAAATACAGAACTTGAAATGTCTTGTTTCATATTATTCAAAATGTATTAGGATTACATTCAATCCAATAATCTAATAACGTTATGTCAGCCATGATAAGATTATTTCCACATCTGGGGACAATATCTAGAGTAACACCAACACGTAAGCCTCCTCCATAAACAAAACATCTTCAAACAATTCTAACACCTATTAACATAATGACAAATATTAAGATAACATTTCCACATGAGAAATGGAATATTGGTAAATTCATAGCCTTTTATATTCAAATATAAATGAAAATGCTGAATCTCCAAAGCATGGCATTATTAATAGACAACTGATAAGAAGATTTAAGTATTGGACTCTTGAGCCAAAATATTTATTTTATGCTCAAAATAAATATGTGGTCTTTACCTATATTATACTTTTTGAGTTATAAGAGAAATCTCAACACAGAAATTATATATCAATCATGTTTCAAGAAAGAATATCAAAAACACCTTCTGTTTTTAAGTATAGCAACCTACAAGGTGCCCAGTCATACATCACAAAAATATTTAGAAAAATAATAGTACAATTCAATTAATGATTAACCCTTTCCTAAGAGCTTGCTCTGCAGAAATAAAAACCATACTTGATGCTCTGTGGTGCACAAGATGCTTATTTCTTTACAACAGCAATTCAAGATGATACCTGAACACATTTAAAAATAGACACTGTTAAACAGAAACAAAAAAATTACTCCTCCAGATATATTTGCAGTATATGGCCACTTATTTATCAGTACTCTAACCTATAGTTAGTAAGATGTTCTAACTAATTTCTCAGTTTTTTTTTTTTTTTTTTTATACATTCATTACAACAATATGTAATGTTTTGGTTTTCTAATTCTAACAAAGTTGTAAATATGTCATGTTCGGTGCTGATATAGTTTGTGTTCACGGATGTTTGGAAATTTAAAAACCAGCCAAAACCATTGTTGACGCATCCAATTGATAAATAACATAAATATTGAATAAAAGTACTTTAAATTCATATTTTAGAAATTATAAGCTAGTAAAAATAATATGCTTTATTTCATATGGGTATATAGTATAGTCTTTTAGTATTTGGAAATTATAAGCTCGATTTGATCAGACTTCTGCATCTTTTGGACGATACAAAGTATCCGCCAAACCATATTTTTACTAGTTTATAATTTCTAAAATATGAATTTAAAGTTCTTTTATTCAATATTTATGTCATTTATCGGTTGAATGTGTCAGCTGAATGCAGCCGTGGTTTTTGGTAGTTTTTAGATTTTCAAAAAGGCCGTGAGCGCAAACTAAATTAGAATTTCAAGTTTTTTATATTCATTTTTTCATTCCTATTGTAATATACTAAGTTTTTATCAATAAAGTTACTTTTGAAACATAAAATTTCTTGATAATATCAATTTTCTTTTTTTTTAAAATTATGGTAACAAAATGCCAAACATCTAAATGTTTATCACCTATTATTTATTCCTCTTCTTTGTGTTCTAAAAATCATTATAAATATTTTTTTATGAAAATCTTATTAGTATTAATTATTTCGCTCCTTTTATTGTGCCATCATATAACTTTCAGGAATAGTCCAGTATGGTAGAAATACAGACTTGAGATTTAACGGATCCTATCTAGTGCTCAAAGGTGTCATGAACCCACAAGTAACTGCCAACATTATTTTCAGATTGATTTTTTCTATTATTGACTAGAACAAACTACTCGACAGTATTTTTAAAATACAGGAAATTAACTTATTTTCTAAGTCTATTCTTTCTTTCATTGCTGTAAGGGATTTCGTTCAAAGTTCACCTCTCTTAGTGATGTCATTAATCTTGAACATAGATGATCTTTATGGAAGTTTTTTGTTTTAGATAATTTAGACCTTTTTTTTTATTAAAAGCCTGTGTAATATTACTTTCACTGATAAGGTATTTGTGTGTATAAATAGAATCTGTATTAGAAAGAAATCTTCTAAATTTAAGTTGTATACAAATTTTAAAATTCAATCTATCAAGGCAATTTTTTTCAAAATCTGCTATGGTGTAAATAATTTTGAGGTCCATTGCCCAGAGTTTATAAACATTCAAGCAACAAAATGGTGGTTTTGATAAATGATTTTGAGCAAAAACTATTAATGTCAATAATTTCACTTTTTTATTCTATTTATTAAATTTTCTAATAAATATTTTCAGATCTTTTCCAGTTTTATGATAGGTTTGGCTATATAAAAAATTCATTATTGTTTGGCAAACCTCAATCTACAATTATCTTTATCCAAATGAACCCTACTCTGTTTAATGTATGACTTTGGATAATTAGTTGACTATTTGCCCCTATCTCTTTTACAATTGTGACAGCACTTTATTTCCCATAAAATGCTTTAGTAGTTTATCCAGTATACATTATCAATAATGTCTCTTATTTCTCATTTTCAATAGTCTCATTTTTTTCTTGTCATAAGCGAGGCCATGCGATATTTTAAACATTCTATCAAGATTCACATCTTTGGTTTAGGAATATAAATTGATTTCATCCAATTTGTATAATTGTTGAATAGTTTTTATCCCTTTTCCATCCCATTTTTTTTGTAAAGTGTTTGATGTTAATGCTATTCATTCCAATAATCATATTCAGTAACAATATTCTCAAGTATGATATAAATTATCTTCTATTGCATAGAGATCTTTGAATTGGCCCTCATCAAAAATGCTTTGGTAGATATTTTCCAAGTATTCTTGAAATACTCAAGTTTGGAACTTCCTTGTGATTTTATGAAACTTCAAGGTCTACTTTTATTTTTAAAGTTGCTTACATCTCTGTCATTTGAATATTATATATATTTGAAATATGAGTATGTGATCCAAAATGATCTTTTTCAGTCATTCCTTCTTCAACAAATCAGTCATGAGCCTTAATCATCATTATGTTCACCATGATCCCATTTTTGTAACAGTCTTCACGATTAACATTATTTTGTCTTTTTACATTTTCCTTTTTCAACACATTGCATACCGCAAGAATTTGTCTTCATTCAAAATGTCATATTTGATAATGTTTCCCTCCCAGAAAAAAAATTCATCACAACATCTCGTAGCTTGTTAATGATTTAGGATTATTTGTGTATTTATTGAACAATAGTTTTAAATAAAATAAGCATTTAATAAAAAATACGGCATTAGTAAATTAAGTTTATCTAATATATTCTTATGATAATTTAATGTAAAATTATATACATTAATATATCCCAAAAAAAATATACAAAAATAGAATAATTAGTTACGAAAAAGACAATACAGTAGTAATTTGAAGATGAGCTCATTCATATCCAATATGTAAATATGTTACCTTGCTCTCCTACAAAGTGGAAGAACTTTGCTTTCATCGGGATAGCAGATAACCATATAACTGACCAATAATGCTCTACATTGAATACATGGAATAAAGAAATGGTTGGTAGATGATTTACAGTATCCCATGTGCAAGTGGGTGCTATAAATGTCTAATTTTTTTATCTTTTGATTAGTTCAAACCACTGATTTTGAGAAGTGGGTACGTTTGATAATTTATTCCCTCCCCCCACCCACATTTATCCTCATCATTTATAAAGGGCTTTTTAGCATTTCATTCTGTAGATTCACTCATAGCATTATTAAAGCCTATCAATTTTACCATTATATATAAGAAATTCTCCTTCAATAGTAAAAAAAACTTCTATCCAATGAGAAAGTACCTATTGTGAAAGTGAATATTTTATTTAAAAAAAAAAAGAATGGTGCTTTTAAATAAGAATTAAGTTGCATTAGATCTAGTAAATGATTGAGTTATATAATATTAGATAATAATTAGGAAGTACACTATATCTAGTAGGTAATTAAGTTAAATGATGTTAAAATAATTACAGTGTTTCTTGTAAATGAGTGATGTACAATATTAAGTTATGATAAAAATTTATTGTGTGCCGTAAGGGATTAAATTACACAATGCTAAATAATGAAATTGAGTTTTATCTAATATAGCATTATTTTCATTTAATTTGTATAGAAGGTAGTAATTTTCAGTTGCAGTAATATTAATGATAATTAATAATGACTAGATATCACATGTTTACCATTTCTTATGCTTGCTAAAGCTGTTAAAACAGAGGTAAAACTCTCCATAAAGTAGTGTCACTCGGTGCAAGCCAGAATAATTAATGGTTGCAAGAATGTTTGTGCATAAAATCCTTATCTAGTGCCTAGTCATCCAATATCCCCAGACTGTCTTTCATCAGTGAGGGACCTCTGATCTGAGAGCACTGCACCTAGATCTTAGGTTCAGTAGTTAAGTAGAGATAAAAGTGGCTGCTGGGGAGTTGCATTAGATCTTAAGATCTATGTGCAGTGCTCTCAGATCCAAGACTTATTAATGATGAAATCCACAAGCAATAGGCATTAGATAAGGATTTTATGCAAAAACCTTCTTCCATCCATTGATTACTCTGGCTTGCACTGAATGGCACTGCTGTATGGAGAGTTTTGCGTGGTTTGATAATTAACAATCTTCTTAAAATTTTTAATGAATAAATTATGATAATTATTTTTAAGTTAAAGCAGAATAAGAGGATATTTTTACATAAATATATATTTATAATAAGGTATTTATTTATATAGCGCTATGTTAATAAATTGTAATTTAGCAATCGGGTTAATGCACATGCGCTTTACAGATTTTAAACTATACGTAAATGAATACTCTCATTCTCAAACACAAGATAAAGTCTTTATGAAAAGATAGAATGAATCCTATCTTTCCAACCCATACGTTTAAGTATGGACCAATCTTAACTATTTGGAGATGAGAGCGTGAAGATATTAAGCAGTCACTTTAAATTACTTTATTATGCTTGAATGAATGACGCTGCAAAATTATTTAAAATTTACTGTACGTCATGCTCAGTTGAAGTTAAACATATAATAAGTCAATTTTAAATAATTTCGCAAGCATCATTCATTCAAGCACAATAAAGTAATTTAAAGTGACTGCCTAATATTTTCACGCTCTCTTCTCCAAACACTTAAGATTGACCCATACTTAAATGTTTGGGTTGAAAAGATAGGATTCATTCTATCTTTTCATAAAGACTTTATCTTGTGTTTGAGATGAGAGTATTCATTTACGTATAGTTTAAAATCTGTAAAGCGCATGTGCATTAGCCTGATCGCTAATTTACAATTATAAATATATATTGTGATTTTTTTTAAAAAAGTAATTAAAAAATTAGGCATAAAACTTTCATGACATTAGAATGAAAACTAGTGATGTATATAATATTTATTTAGATTTATTACTGCTTGATTTTTTTTCATATTAATAATCATCTTCCCATACATATGATTGTTAGATAGTGATATAAAACTTTTTATTTAAATGTTTTATATTAATACCTTTTCTTTTTATAGGTTAAAACTCATGACATCAAATGGACCAGTTTTTTATTTGAAGAGTATAATCACTGTGATTCTGAAGATGTGATTAATATGACTTTTGAGATGTCATCATTATGATTGGCAAACAAACTTTTGGTGTTTAAAGCTGACATTGAAGTTAAAGTCATAAAATTCAGTCAAAAAACATGCTGCAAGTTTGGGTTTTTATCATGAAATCATGTGTAATAGTTACATTACAAGAGTAGCTGGTTTAAAAAAAGAAAAATCAGTGTAATTTTATATTGCTTTTTGTATAAAAAGTTAAATTTTATGAGTATTATCACTTAACCTCATGGTGATTGGTCCGAGAAAATTTTCTGTTCATAATAATAATAATAAAAATCATTAAATCAAGACATTTTTTAGAATTATAATATTATTATGTAAGACATTTAATTGATGTTTTAAAATGTTATATTTTAATAATGTAATGTCTATAAATAGATTTTTTTTCTATTCATTCTATCGCAATCTCTTAGTTATGTGAGCTGTACCATCACATCGTTCTGCGTCATAGAATATTGTTTATTGGATATTATTAAAACACTATCAGTTGTATATAATATGGTTTTATTTGAAACTTAATATTCCAAGATCCCAATTTGTTTATATTTGCCAAATCTTCTTATGTATGTATTATCATTCGAAGAAAACAGATTGACTAATAGCAGTAATATTGTTGGTAACAATACTAAAATAAGAGCTTTTGTTGTGAGACTTATAAGTCATTAGTATAAGTAAAATTAGTTTATCAAGATTTATGAGAATATATTAAAAAGAGAAAATTTTAAGTCAGAATTTTACGATGAAAAATATTTTTAAGAATTAACATTATTTAATATATTTTTGCTCCTTCATATAAATCTACTCCGTTGTAGTATTTTAATATTTATATAAAATAAAAATGCCAACAAGGCAAAAACATTTTCTTCGCAGCTTATCTAATTATAATAATTTTACCAAGAACAATATAAGAAAACTTCAAAAAATTGATACAGGAAAAAAATTTTTTCGGTGTCTTTGGTGTGTATACAAAACCTTTAAGAAAACTAAATTAAAACATCATGTCCTAATTCATATAAAAAAGAAATCTTATTCTAACGAAAAAAATTTAAAAAGGCATAAAAGAATTTTCAAAAGAAAAAAACCAGTTAAATGTAAATTCTGTGAATATAAGACAGCTCACAAAAGGCATTTAGAAGATCATGAAAGAACACATACAGGGGAAAAACCTTTTAAGTGTACTTTATGTAATTACAAAGCATCAAGGCGACATCATGTAAAAAGACACATAGTAGTACACACTAAAGAAAAACCATTTCACTGTACTTGGTGTGAATATAAGACTGGTTATAAAAATTCCTTAAAAATTCACGAAGAGGCGCATCTCAAAGAAAATCGTTTCAGTTGCAGGGTGTGTCATTTCAAAACTGCTTCATCTAGTAGCTTAACATGCCATACAAACAAATACCATCATATCAACAAATCTTCTATTAGTAAGAAAAAGGTATTTACTTGTCATATGTGTGATTATAATTCTGTTAAAAAGTATCACGTAAAAAGACATGAGAACAGACATTTTACTAGTGATGATCTTTTAGAAATTTTCATTTCGCTACCTTTAGAATTTGAATCTCAGCTTTGGTTAAATCAGTCTAAAGAAATTTCCTGTAGTTTGTGTGAGTTCAAGAGTACCTCATCTGTTAGTTTAATACAGCATAAGAAAACATACCATGAGACCAATGTATCATTTTCATGTAAGTTGTGTGACTACGTGACCGTTGAAAATGCAGAATTGAGAAAACATGAAGAAAGTCATGAAGCAGAAGTATCTTCTATTAGCAATAAAATATTTACTTGTCATTTGTGTGATTACAATGCTTTTGATAAATCTGACATTGAAAATCATGAAAATAGTCATTTTACTAATGATGGGAATTTTGAAATTGTTATTAGATTATATTTAGAATCTGAACCTCATCTTTGGGTGAGTAACTTGAGCGAACTTCTGCAGTTGTGCTAATAGCTTTTTGTGCGGGGAAAACCAATGATTTATTTGGCTAATGTTTAAAGAAACCTTTTCCAGAAAACGTTCAAAATTTTCAGTCAAATTTATAATTACAAAAAACATTAAAATAAAATCAAAGCTTCATGCGTATGTATTGATGACAACAAAGGAATATGAAATATATTATGAGTGATTGTTTCTTCTATTTTATTGGTACAGTTAACTTCTCAGCCATTATATAAGGATTGATAGCAAATGGACCACTGGACAGAACTGCTCCCATGTGTTTTTATTTAGATGACTCATTCAGACAGTTGAATAAACAGAAGCATAATCTTTTAGCTAATTAACTCTTATTTGCTTATTCATAATAAAAATTAATCTAAGGTTATTAATGCAAGCTAGTATTCTTTTTTTTTCTTTTCTCATATGTCATATCATCGACCAGGAGGCGAACCCACAACCGTCTGCAACCAACTACTTGCTTGCAAGGCGACTGCGCTGACCTCTTGGCTAACAACTTTGGTTTGAAAATGATTCAAAAATTATTTTCCAACCTCAGATAATTAGTTGGACGAAAAAAAGTGGCCTGCATTCAAAACCTAGTCTTATAACCAAGTTTAAGGTCAACTGGAAATTTTTTTGCTATTATTTCCTTACCCTAACAGTTGAAATGTATTTACTTAATGCAGTTTTGTAGTCATGTAAAAAAAAAATAGTTATTGAATTTTAAACTGAAATTTACATACAGTTCTAATTTATGGATTGCTATTATGTGATAATTGTTAAAAATAATGTTATATTAACTGAATCATAACTGCTGTTTAATTTATTCTGAATGCAAAACTAACGTAGATATTTAATTATGTTAAAAAATTTTATATGTTTATATGATATTTATTACACTCATTACTTACATTATGAGAATATGTTTACTTGTCTATTAAATTTTATGATATTAAAATAATCTGTTTTCATGATATTTTTTATATGTATACTATGAAACCCTTTGGTTTAATGCACTAATAGAATAATGGACTTTGGAGCTCAAGGTGTATGAATAAGGATTGAAACTTTATGAATTCTGGTGCACAAACTTCTACAAACTCTCTACCAGTAAATCATTCAATTATTTATTTATATATATGTAATCTTAAATTAAATATTAGTAAATACAGTAATCAAAAATTTTGAAAAGGACAAAAAAATATAATCGTCATTTAGGAGCACTTTTGACTATCCTTGTAGTCTTTGTCAACTAATTTTTTGAAAGGTCAACCTTCCCATAATTCTGTGATCTTACCGTTTGCTGCCTGCCTATTGATTAAGTCTTGCCTATATTTATATATAAACTAGGAGAAGGAATATAATACTTATTTCAAACTACCTTTGTCTTTATGAAAGATTATTTATATTGGTGATGCTTTAACAGCTGAATTTTGAAATTTGTAATTTGACTGGTAATCTGAACTTTAGAATTTAATTTAATGCTTAGGTTTATATGTATAGCCAGATGCTAAACTCAGTGACAATTTTCAGAGCTAAAAGCAACCAGTAGTAAGTATCTCCCGATGCCTTATGGAATAAGAAGTTGGCTCTTCAAAGAATAGGAACTGTTTCCATTATAAAAAAGTATTTTTTATTTATTTTTTTAGTTTTGTTTTATCTTAGTCACTTAATTTACTGTTCTTACGACTTTTCATGCTGGTGGTCATTTTTGCACTAATTATGACATTACTATTGGTGCAACTATAGTTCTGTGTTTTAATTACCTGCATAGACATTTTGAAACTTAATTTCTTTTTTTTATGTAATTATATATGAATAAGTAAATTTGTGGAAAGGGCATGTAGAAAAAAACAATGATAGAAACAGGATTAATAGTCTGAAAATCCTTATGAGGTATGATCAAAATCAGTCACTTTGAATTGGTTTGAGGACAGGAGTTTCATTTGGCAAATAATTATATGCTTGGATTCATATGTGGAAGAACTTAGAAAAAAATTAAATGATCTGATTCAAGAATATGCTCACCAAATTGCTCCTTTAAGCAATAGAAGACAAACCACGTATGCTATTGCCATATATACCTAATGTGGGCAAAAAATTGGTTAAAAACCCCTGATTTCGATTTAAGTTTTCGCACTCCACTGACTACCAACAGGCTAATCAATAATTCAAAGAATAAAATTGCACGGGACCAAACCCCACAAGTGAAGTACAAGATAATATGACCCCCAAATAGGTTGCGAGAGACATACTACGATGAGACACATAACACTGGCTACTAGAGTATCTCAACACAGATATGTATACAATAAATCATGAATCAAATCTGAAGGCAGTTCAATATTTTTGGAACATCAAATAGCCTCTGGTCACATGTTCGAACCTACTGTAGCTGAGATTGTGTGCTCTGAGTGCAATGATACCAAGCTCAAAAGTAAAGGAAGCATGTTTTATAGCAGACAGCCCTAATGCCATCAATAGGAGAGATGCCTGCTCGATTTCTAAAAAATAGGCAGTCTAGATAATTTACATATGTTTGCAGACATTATTAGCACTCCTGAAAGCGCTATGCTAAAAAGTATTGAAAATAGCTTCACTGATGTGTGTTTAGAGAGCAACATAGATAGTGATCAATATATTTTTTATTTTTTTAAATATAGGTGCATGAATTGTTCTTCAAATTGAAATTTCAAGCTTTGTACATAAAAGAATGCTTGTGATTAATGATTTGTCACGGTTTAAAATGGATATTGAAATTCATAATGAAACTGAATTTTTAGTGAAAATTTCGTGAAACAGAAAGATGGTTGTAAGTTTTTGAAAAAGCATTTATCATCAGGCCTAAAATAGTATTTTACATTCTTGGAATTTTTAGGTATCACTGAAAGGCTAATGATAGTAATGATCGGATTGCGGAGTAATACCTTAGTAGTACTGGATCTTTCTAGATGCAGTGCTCTCAGATCCAAAGCTTCTCACTGACGAAGGCCACAAGCCAGAAACTAGTCTGGGGATATTGGATGAGTAGCTGGGTGCAGTGCTCTCAGATCCAAAGCTCCTCACTGACGCAGGCCACAAGCCAGAAACTAGTCTGGGGATATTGGATGAGTAGGCATTGGATAGGGATTTTATGCACAAGCCTTCTGGTATCCATTGATTACTCTGTTTAGCACAGGTGGCAATACTGTATGGAGAGTTTTGCTCTGTTTATCAACAATTAATGTGCTAGTATAGGAAATGTGATCATGTGATGCTTAATGGTTTAACAACAATCCTGCCTAATAGGATAGTGGTGGCTATGGTTGTAAAAGAGCCAAAGACACCAAAATGTAGGGGTGCTGAACTGAGTTCAGACCCATGTGACTATTTAGGCTATTGAGCTTAGATTGAAAATATTTTTTGTGTTTTCAATTTCATTCTCATAGTTTAGTAGTTAAGTAGAGATAAAAGGTGGTTGCTAGAGGGTTGCATTAGATCCTAAGATCTAGATGCAGTGCTCTTAGATCCAAAGCTCCTCACTGACGCAGGCCACAAGCCAGAAACTAGTCTGGGGATATTGGATGAGTAGGCATTAGATAGGGATTTTATGTGCAAGCCTTCTGGCATCCATTGATTACTCTGTTTAGCACAGGTGGCAATACTGTATGGAGAGTTTTGCTCTGTTTATCAACAATTAATGCGCTAGTATAGGAAATGTGATCATGTGATGCTTAACCATTAAGAGGATGGATGAATAGGCACTAGATGGAATTTTATGCACAAACCTGGCATCCATTGATTATTCTGGCTTGGACTGAGTGGCAATACTGTATGGAGAGATTTGCCTAGTTTAATAACAGTTATAAGCATGCATAAGAAATGGTGATCATGTGACATTAAGAGGTTGCTACTGGATATACTTCAGCTTATTCTTGGTTTATTAAAGATAAAAACTGTAACTAGTTCTTTATGTTTTGATTAAAAGAAATATGACATTCTTTGCTTGACTTGGAATGTAAGAGTTCTAACCACTTACTGATAATTATCTCTCAATTTCTCAGAAGTTTTTATAACTGTGGCTTTTAATCTCGGCAACATGTCACAAATTTGGATTATCTACATTTCATTCTTCCTTATTATATTAGAAATTACAGTTTCCGCACTTCAAAATAAAAAAGAGACAATTACACAAAATTGTGGTTAGGTCCAAAATCTTTTTATTTAAATTCAATAATTGTTCATATGTACAGCTGGAGCAATAATAATATGGCTTCTTTAATTTCTAACAGATTTTGGATCAGTTATGATTTTTGGCAGATGAAGAGAAGTTATGTAGTAATAATTCAATAATATTTATTTCCTCACACAACTTCCACGTCTTTAAAAACTATAAGCTGCTGGAAACTTAAATAAATGTTTGAGTCACATATTTAATATCAGCAGATAAACTACGTGGACAGGTTTGTACATGCCTTGTAGTATTTACATAATAGAATCAAATATTAAATTAGTATATATTTTTTTATTTCCATCAATGTTGGTACAGTCAGTTAATAAATATCAAAAGTTTAGAGAAATAGGTAAATCTATTCTATTATTGAGCCTTTGTCAAAAAAGTGTTATTTTCTTGCAGCTTAAAGGGTAGTAGTTTAGTTTATTATTTATAGTATAATCAAAGAAAACATTTTTTAAAAATTAGTGATCAAAAGATGTTTCCATTGTCAAGCGTTGGTGGTCGAGAGGTCAGCACAGCTGCCTTAAAAGCAGTTGTCCCGGGTTAGCTTCCCGGCCGATGCTATGACACATGAGAACAAAAGATGTTTCCATTTTTAGAAAATTAAAAGATATACAAGATCAATGAGACAACTTTTTTTGCAGCTCGAAGTGATATGTAAGAAACAATTTAATGTCCTTCGTGTTTATTAAAGTCTAACGGTTGTGATTATTTGAAATGTTTCTGTAATTCTGTCCTGATTAAAAGAAATACTGAATATTTTAACCATTCAATTCAAGTCTATGCTGTACAGACTTTCCTCAGATATAAAATTATTTGTAGTAAGATAAATGATAGTATATATATTGAATGCTCATCAATAATATATATATATTATAACGATTGAAATACAAGTGAAGATCGAATCTAACCGCAAACTACGATATCTGCTCTACGGGGCGCCATCTAGGCATTTAAACCTAGAAAAATTTATAGAGTAGGCAGATACACGCTGTTAAGATTCCACTTTATTTAAATATTCAGATTGTTAGCCCAAGTCACTAGCTCAGTGGAGTAGCAGAGATAATAAAATATAAATTTTATATCTTAAATATAAAAGCCACTGCCAGAAATTAACACAAAAATATTTATTTACGCACATATAAAATAACATTTAAATTTTGAGGAATAAATTCAACATTTTAGATTTTTCTATTAATCTTTAGTTTTACATTTAAGTAAATTACAACCATGAGTTTAATATTTATTTAGTGAGTCGAGTATGAATAGACTACATAGATCTGCATTTGAAAAGAAAATATTCTTTCCTGATTTAACCTTAGGCAACAAATTTCGCAATCAAACCGGCGCCAATCCATCTGATACATTTATGTATTCAATGTAGCATGAAAATATGACAACACAAAATACTCTACTGTCAGGAATGTACATCTGAACAGCAAGTAGAATTAGAGAAAAAATTGTCTCTCTACCAACCAGGAATGCGACATCTGTTGGCAAGTAGAACAATAAACATAAAACTCCATAGGACTGGACTGCGGTCCTATGCCGTCTTACAAACCCATCCATAGGCAAACAGAAGGTGTGTGGCGTATATATATAATCCTGCCTGTAGTGGATTTCGTACTACATCTACAATTACACAAATATATCCAATCCATTGAACCAATTCAACTACGAAATGAATAACCTAAGATTACCCACCCTTAATATAACTTTACAAAATTATATAGCCATTCATGCCCGACTTAAATTTAACATTTAAATACGTTCGCACAGATTATTTTTATACAATTTGTTTTATAATGTCGAGTATAGATCGGCTGCACAGATTCCACGGTCAAAAACATTCCAAATTAAACACAACCGATCAAAATACAAAGTCAATCGATAACATCAATTGCTGAGGGAATACAGGAGACCCTTTGGTGTTCCTCATAAGATACCGCAGTGGCATCGTTGACTTATATATTCTAATCGACTGTGAAAACTACAACATAATCAACCGCTAACGAATCTCTGCAACGTCTATACCCAACTTAAATGTAATGCATTTAATAATTTCTACAATAAATATTACTACAAATAATAATAATAAAATGGAAATGATTTTAGCAAAACTTAACTATATAAATTTAAACAATCAATTATTAATTTGAAAATCAAATAAGAGTTCATTTTAAAATTTAAATTAGCTGAATCTTTAAAAAAAACATTGACGAAAGTTCTTAATTACTTTTTTTTTGTTGTTGTTAATTTGTAAAGTCCATAGCTCATGGTAGAAGAGTCCAGGTTTCTGCTTTTAATTCCCGCGATGCCTCCATTGGAAGATAATGTTCTGGAGATGGCAATAGCTGGTTCAAGGTGTCACAGTCTTTTCATTTTTTTTTTATAGAGAGTGTGGTATGTGCGTCCTACCACATCTCTCAAACACAAAACGCTGGAACTGTCA
Source organism: Epiperipatus broadwayi (assembly GCA_028023455.1). NCBI lineage: Eukaryota > Metazoa > Onychophora > Udeonychophora > Euonychophora > Peripatidae > Epiperipatus > Epiperipatus broadwayi. The sequence goes on along the minus strand of JAQFVV010000036.1, from coordinate 7,262,470 downwards.
GAAAAAACTATTTCCCATTTTATATTATCCACACGGATTCAATCAACAAAACGTCACTAATCCATCACTTTCGTTAGGGTCCGAGCCGAGGCTTAGTGCTTCCATTAGTCAAGCTAATTTCTCTTTATTTTCTTATCTATCTTTCATCAAATCATTTTAATTATACAAGGGCCAGTTTGGTTTTCGATAATTCTTAAACAATCATTTCCATTTACAGATTACATTAATTAATACCTGTTTTTATTTTTAAATCTTGTACTTTTTTATAAAAAAGTACGTTCAAATACTTAATTTGTTTTTTTAAAAAAAATATTTTTAAAGTTTGGCCTCTGTGCGAATGTATATACGTTTAACAATATTTTAATTTTAGCGTTTAGTTTTTTACTTTTATTTGCGAACTTTTAAGTTTTTATTTTAAATTAATGTAACGACATATTTATAAATCGTTACAATATGGTTGCAGACAAAAGTGATTCACTATTGCTTGCTGGGAACTTTGACAACTTACAAGAACAAGACTTGAAATCTTATTTATATTTCATGTTATAAATTTATACTATTTATAAGGATAGGTGGGTAAAACTATTTTTAAATAACCCAGAGAAAAGATATCTCTCACCAATATTTTAGCTAAGAATACATAAATACTCATTTATCCTAGTTGGTTATAACCTGGCTTCCTAAAAGAAAAAATCTTAAGACTGTTCAAAAAAAACCTCAAGTTTATTTTGTCCAGATAAAATCATTTTTTATATATATTTTTCAGATTCTCACATCTTTGTAGTTTATTATTGTACTCATTTCTATCATTAGAAAATATTTACTGTTGTTGAACATTGTAGTAAATGAATTCCTTCAGAACAAATCTAAATAATTTAGGAAATAAATTATTAAAAGTAACAGATATTGTAATCACATGATTAGCCTGTGGGGCAGATTTTTATATAATTAACTACAAAAGATAGATGATGTTTTGATATATATTAGAAATAATAATTTTTTATTGGAAACACTTACTGAACAAAATCTTCCTCTACAGATGATTATAAAAAGTTAAATTGAAAAGATATGTGAATGTGATTCCAATTAATTTGTTTTCATACAATAAAGATCAGCTTTTCAAACTATTGTGCATGTGCTTTTTACGAGTGTTAATAATAAATGAATACTTTCATTCCCAACACAAGATATAGTATTTATGAAAGAATAAAATGAATCACTTATTCTTTCCAACCCAAATGCTTATATATGGGCATAAATACTATATCTTTTGTTGGGAATGAAAGTATTCATTTATTATTAACACTCGTAAAAAGCGCATGCACAATAGCTTGAAAGGGCTGATCTTTAATGTATTACAATTTATAAAAAAACAGCGCTATAAAAATAAATGCTTATTTTCATACAATATAAACTCAGAATTTTCAAATGTACAGTCCATGGAAGTGAGTGACTGCTTCTTTTCCAACTTCACATTACCAAGAGATAAATATAAAATATTCTTGTAATCATGAGAAGGTGGCCAGCATATAAGTTTCGTGCATATATTCAATATTGGATATATAAAAGAGGAAGCTATGACTACAAGATTTTTTTGTGTGTTGCTGATGTTTACTAAAAACGAGTATAAATAATTATTTAATGTTACAATGATTTAAATACATTAATACAATTATTCTAAAAGGAAATTTTATGGAGAGTTGATTATTCAATAGATTTTTCTCATCAATTAGAAAAACATTTGACTACTATGGAAAATATATACATAGTTTTATAAAGATGGATGATTATTAATAAAAGTTTTTATTAGACTTTGAAATTGCTATGTACTAAAATAACAAAAATTGTTATGTATAAAACAGTTAAAAAAGTGAAATAATTATAAGCAAGAAATTATTTCTCTAATTTAGGAAAATATTCAATTGAATATTTAAAAATAAAAAATTGGTGATTAATAACTTCATAAAACTTAGCTTAAGTTTAAATATTCTTAAATTAATTAATTAACATGCATATATATATATACAGATCATATTAATTTTGGTAAGAATATGAAAATATATTGATTAATTTGATATCTAAAAATAATACAGAGATCATTTTTTGGAAGTTATATTTTAAAAGATAACATTAACCTCCTATGGAAGACTTGTCCCATGCAACTGTCACAAAATCTAGTTTAAAAATAAACTAACAATTTCAGACTAATGTCTTAAATTAACTTGGTAAAACTATTTGAGTAAGAAAGTTTTATACTTTTGACTAGTTCAATGTAAATATATGTTTGAATATTGTTTTAAGATAATGAGTAGTTAAACCACTAAACATAACATAATCACTATTTCTTGCATAGGCTAAACATGATCACTATTTCTTATGCTTATGTAGGCCATTGAGCTTAGATTGAAAATATTAAGGTGTTTTCAATTTAAGACTCTTAGTTAAGTAGAGATAAAAGGTGGCTGCTGGGGGGTTGCATTAGATTCTACGATCTAGGTGCAGCTCAGATCCAAGGTTCTTCACTGATGAAGGCCACAAACCAGAAACTAGTCGGGGGATATTGCATAAGTAGGCACTAGATGGGGATTTTATGCACAAGCCTTCTGGCATCCATTGATTACTTTAGCTTGCAGCTAGATGCAGTGCTCTCAGATTCAAGGCTTCTCACTGATGAAGGCCACAAGCCAAGAAACTAGTCTGGGGATATTGGATGAGTAGGCACTAGATGGGGATTTTATGCGCAAGCCTTCTGGCATCCATTGATTACTTTAGCTTGCAGTGAGTGGCAATACGTATAGTGAGTTTTGCCTGTTTTAATAAGTTATAAGCAAGCATAAATCGTGATCATGTGAGGTTTATATCTAGTATATGTTTGTGCATGGGTTTTGAAAGATTGGAATGTTTAAAAAGGGAACTTTAAAAAATGGCAATCTTAGGAAATTCTTAATCAGAATAAAAGAAGTGTTTATTTTAAATGAAATAAGTTTAATTTAATCAAGTAAATAATTTTTATCAAAGTTAAATAATTTATTTCATAATTAAATAAAGTTAATAAAATAAATTTTGTGTTAATTATCAATCTAGATGTCATGTTTTTAAAAATCTTGGACATCTCAATTAGTAAAAGATAAAATCAATTAAGTGGTTAGCTCTACTGGTATATTATTATAATTGTAAGAATTTAGCTTATCTATTTCCTTGCCCTTCATAGGTATGAATAAAATAGTAATGTTTTGATTATTTTGGCATAATATTAAGCTATCTTTACAATTCCATGAGAAATATAATTCCACACTGATTTTTAGACATTGTTTGTGCCATAATGTATTTAATACTATACTAATGGCCTGTGTGTAGGCATATATGTGTTATTTTATTCCAAGTACATACTACCAGGAGAGATAGTATCATATAAAATGTGAGAACTTCTGAGTAATATAAATGCTACTACAAATTTTGTAGGAATGTTTCACAAGCGAAAGTTTTATTTCAAAGTATACCAATATTTCTGTTAGTACAATTCATTAGATTAAAATTAATACATATTATAAATATTTATTGTATTCAATATTATCCTGTAAATAAATATTTTTGCTCAATGACACTATTACATTCATTATCCAGAAAATCTAATGTAATAAAGTTTTATAATTCATTTATAAATTAATACATAAATATAATACTTCTGTTAATACAACTTATAAATTACAATATAACTTTTCATCAATTGCTAAAACAGAGAATCTTTAATAATTAAAATAACTATTGCCAAGCGCTTACAACTCCTACGAGTCACTATCAAGGCAGTATAAAAAATCCTATTTTTCTCCTAAGTGATAAATTCAATGTTTCATTGCATTGGCCAGGAACAACTAATCAGAAAGCTGGTTAATTTTGAATTCATAGCACAAGATTAATTTTGTATAATATATGATTCTTTAATCTTGCCAATAGTTATTTTATTTATTAAAGATTCTGTTTTAGCAATTGACGAATTGTAATTTATTTTAAAATAGTACATTTCAAAGGTCACATTAAATTTATTATGCTTGCACTGCAATAAGATGCATACCATATTGATCATCTTTATTTCCAAGTGCATTTTGTAATGCTGTGGGTATCATAAAAGTATCCTTTCTACCTCCTGCATTATTTTGCAGATTTATACTTGAAGATATTAAAATTATGTATGTTTATAGGTGATATAAATTCAATATCCAAGAAGAAATTTTGAAATATTCAAATAGTATTTTATATGTTAGCCATGTCTTATCTAAGGTGTTGAGACACTTGGTTTTGACATATTTTTGTTTGCCTAAGACACTATATCCTATGACAGAGTCATAAGAAGAGAATATTTAATGTATAACCTAAATAGTTATTACATGTTGAAGTATCACAAATTCTTTTTTGTTTCAAGTACGTGAGTGAACCCTGAGTTGTTGATGGAGTATAGACCTAGTAAATAAGTTTGAAATATAAGAACCTGAGATTTAAAAAAAAAACCCGAAAATAATATTTTAAATATAAGAACTTGAGTTTTTAATATTTGTATTTATATATTTTGTTTATATAAGAGTGCTCATTCTCCATGATATAGAAAACCCATAGGGATTATTATAACTACTTGTGTGACCTTTGTTCCAGCCATCATTGCTCCTTTGTAAGGTCACTGTGACCTAACTGGTCCAGCACTTTGACACTGAAGTAACCTTAATCCCACTGAGCTATGCTTAATCAATAGTCAAACATCAATAACCTATGAAAATAATGGAATGATACCATCCATTGTCTTGCACACTTGTTAATATTTAACACTCAATGGCTACATATAATTATATTGCTATCAATTTTCAAATGTCTTAATTTCATATTTTTTAAATTTATAAGGTTTTTCTCTTAGTATCTTTCTAAGTATGTTTGCATTTCAAAAATCAAATTAGTTTGAATTTAACTCATGTAGTTTAAATTTTATATATCATTTTTATTCTGCTATATATTTTTTTCAAATGACTAATATCAATAATAATAAAAAGCAAATATATTTTATTATAAAAAAATGATATAAGAAAACAATGAATCCAATTAAACAAAATTAATTTTATTTCTTCATTTATATAATTTTATGGCTACATTCCTTTAATTTTTTACAAACATTTTAAAATGTATTGTAAATAATATTTATAATAAAAAATCAAATTTGAAATTATATATATATATAGAGAGCATCCTTTTAGGAGTGGTATGAGATACCACTTGCAGTCTAAATGTTATTCTACATGTAGCCATTACAGGATAAGCATAGTTTAATAATCAATTGACAAAACCTTTTATTACTTTTACAATGCTTTATTATCCACTCTTTCCTTCAGTTAACAGTTTCGATTGCCCCAGCAATCTTCTTCAGAATCATATCTCCTTCTTCAGAACCTTATATCTCCTAATCTCACTGTTACAATCAACTTTTAAAAGTTGATTATAACAGTGAGATTAAGAGATATAAGGTTCTGAGGAAGATTGCTGGGGCAATCGAAACTGTTAAACGATGGAAAGGATGGATAATAAAGCATTGTAAAAGTAAAGTGTTTCGTCAATCGATTATTATATGGTATACATTTGATAATGCAATAGGAAATAGTAGTTATAAGCATAGTTTATTGATATTGTTATACATTGGAGTGATTTATGTATATTAATTTAATTTATGTACAGCATAAATGCCCTGAAATAGAGCTTAATATGCAACTGATATGGTTGTAACTGCTACATAGTCAAACTGAAAGAATGGAATGATGCTATCCTTTTAGCTCATCATTTAAGCTTCATTTATTGATATTGTATATTAAAAATGACATTTATATTAGATTGATTCATGTTCAGCACAAATGTTTGCAGTCAATTAGATGGCCAAAGCATGCCTTAGTTTTTCCAAATGCCAAAAGATATCAGTAAGAGCTATGAATGGAAATGAAATCCACATAAAAGGAGTAACCAGAGTTATCTATGAAACAAAATTTACAGTCAAGTTTCTATTATATGCAATTAATAAAAAATAAAATAAAGAGTGATTGAAAATATTACGAATAAATTCAACATAGTAAATAAAATATAAAGAAGTATGAAATTTTTATAGATATTTGGAAAAGATCAGGGAGAAACAATTATTAACAAAGGGGGGGGGGGTAATACTGCTGGAAATCATATTGGGTTAGCACAAACAATCAAAAATTAAACTTTTGTGACAAGTTGGAGTTGGAGATTGTAACTAAGACACTGCTTTGATTCTCTGAATAAACAATGATTTAAAAGTATTTCCACTATGCATAAATCAAACTAATATACATATTTCACTGTTTCATTTTTAATAATAAGCAGCATAAATACTAACATATCACTCCATTCTTATAAATATGTTGATGATTTGATTATTAGTCAAACATAGTCATTGGTAGTAGCAGTAACTTCTTAATCATTTTCATATTGTTATGGTATTAAGATTTACAGTTCAATTTATTTATTAAACATTTTATTTGATATTTGAGGATTGTTGAAACTTAGGCTCCGCCTGAATCCTCTCAGTATTTAACTAATGATTTTAGAGCATTCACACTACATAAATCCAGTTAATATACATTTTATGCTTGATTTATAACATCATCAATAAACTAAGATTAATTATTAACAGAGCTAAGAGAATAGGTATAATATCAATGTATTATTTTTATAGTTTATTAACTATTGGGTAAGCATAGTTCACTGGGAGGGTCCTATCAATTTAATATTGTTACACTATGGTAACTTATATTTATTAATTTGATACTTTATTTGATAATTGGAGATTGTTAAAACTAATGCACTGTTTGATTGTTTGAATAGTTAAATCATGATTTCAGAGTACGTATGCTGCATATAAGTCAAACATATTTAGATTTTACTAACAGAGCCAAAAGAATAGGTGATATTTTTTCTATAGTTTATTGCCATTTGACTATGTATATTATTATAGTCAATCCACTGCAAGATGAAAATCTCCAAATTTAATACAGTGATTTCAAGCATTTTATCCATATCATGTCAGCAAACTTCACTATTTCATTCACCCATAAGACATATCATAGTAGATTTTTTGCACTCCCTTAGGGTTTAGTTTAAAATTTCTATTATCCATTTATTATCCTTTCTAGAAATATGTCCAATCCATATCCACTTCAGTCTCTTAATTTTTTCAATGATATCAGTAATACTTTGTTCTGATCTATGTATTTTGTTTTTGAGTCCTTTTTGTTTGACTTAATGAACATCTCTCCAATTTTGTTGACCCATCTGAAATCTTTGTATGCTCTTATGTTACGTATTCAGTCTCAGATCCATAAATAAAACACATTTATCAAAAACCTTTTTCAAGCACTGCAAGTTTAATTCTATGATTAATCTCATTAATTATGTTTCCATCTGTATTAATAATTTGACCAGGGTCTAATTCAGCATTATAAATCTTTATTTTTCTTTTCAGAAAATATAATAAACATTATTTTAGTTTTTTTAGCACTTATATTTAATCCTTTCTTTTATTTTCACCTGATAACTCTTTGCAGTATTTCTTGAAGCTCTGAAGCAGTATTTTCAAAAACAATTTACATTATCTGCAAAATCTAGGTGACTTAAATAATGTCCAATTTTAACCCTTATCTTCTAATTGCAGTCCACAAAATATTTCTTGCAATATTGTTATAAAAAGCTTTTGATGTATGGAATCACCCTATCACACACACACTTTTAATGTTAATCCTCTTGGTGTAAGAATCTCATTAATCATGGCTATCACCGTTTGATAAATATTTTTTAAAATTTGACAATATTGTGGGCCTATATCTTAATCCAATGGTTTGATCAGAATCAAATGCCTTTTCATAATTCACAAATCCAAAACATAATTGCAACTTATATACATTAGTTTTTTCTATAACATCAGTCAATACATGGATGTGATTCAACGTGCTAAAATCCTTTTTAAATCCCCTTTGTTCTTTTTGCTAGTTAAAATCCAATGTTTCCTGCAGATGAGCTGTAATTATCTTGATAAAAAAAACTATAGAGCTGATAAGAAACTAGTAAATTTGTTAATATATAATATCTTCTTTAACACCTTTTTAATGTATCAAAATTATGTCATTCTTCCAATAATGTTTATTTTTATGAATTAGATATTTGGTATATAACTTTGCCAATATTTTTTTAAATTCTCCATATGCATTTTTTAAGCTATCAATTACAATTCCATCATTATAAGAGCTTTTTTCGTATACTTTTAATTGCACGTCTCATTTCTTCATTTAAAATGCTGGACAATTGAAAAGATGTAACAATTGTAGAAATACATGTTTTATTATTTATTGTTATATAATGCTTCACATAAAACTTCCACACACTTCATGATATCATCTCTCTATTTTATCATAGTTCCATCTCTTCTTATTGTAGAAATAAGATTTTACCAACTCCAAGATGCTTAATACTTTTGAGACTTTCATTCTCTTCAAAAGCTTTCCTTGTTAATTCACAGTTATAACTTTTTATATCATTTATTAACTCTCATACCATTTTACAAAACTCCAGACATTCAATTTTTAATGGATCATATTCATAGATTTTTTCTTCATATAATGGCTTGTATCGGAATAAAAATTATTAGTAAAATACTGCTTTTTAGACCAGCTATTTTTTGTTGCACCCCCCCCCCCAAAAAAAAAAATTAGAAAGCGTAATGGTTTAATTTTCTTTCTGTTTTTCATTTTCTTAAATTAATACATTGTACAGGCTTAAACCTGCATTTATATATGTAATATATGCGGGGTTTGAACTCAGACTTTCACATGACCCACCACTCTCAATGCCATCTCATATTGCTGACCCACCTGATCACACACGTTGAAAAGATAAATAATCACCAATATACGTATTTCATGCTAAACCAGCAATCATCAGTTGGTCTAGATTACTATCCTCACATATATATAATCAGTATTCAGCTTTATATTAAGATAGACAATCTATATACTTTAATGGACAGGCTTCAATTTTCTTAAATTAGAAAAAAAAAAGTAACAGCCAACAAAAATCAAATGAAAAAGTCAATCAAAGGAGGTGTGTTGATGTTTTTAATTGTATTAGATGTTTGGTGGTTTTTTTTAAAAAAAAAAAACAACCCACAAATGTATGAAATCCAAAAATGTGGGGAAAAAATTAATAAAAAACAACACATAAAAACCAAATAAAAAAGTGAATCAAATGAGATTTGGAAATAATTATATTTGTCTTTGTTTTCGTAGAAATGGTGCCACCAAGAGGTTTGTCCAGTGTAACTAAAAAGTACTTCTTTTTATTGATTTCATTCAAATCTGAACTATATTCAAAATCTGTAATATTTTAAAATGATCTTTTTAAGTTCTAATTTAAATTCAGTGAAATGTTTCCAAAGTTAGGAATATCGACCATAATGAATAGTGTTTTTCTTAATAATTTCTATCTCTCTAGTTTTTCATCAACACCTTTACTTCCCGTGTTGAATTTGTTCAGAACATTACAATCTTGAAATACATTTTTTTTGTTAGTCAAATTATAATCCAATCATGCTATATCATTTGGATGCTTCCATTTAGCATTTTTCTCAAAGAAATAATGTACATTTTCTCTGCAAAGTCTGTGTGCTCTCTCGTTTTTATCATCATAACCAAATTTACCCACAGCTCTTTTAATCATTTACCAATTCTAGTATTAAAGTCTCCCATGATAATTTTAAAATGTTTTATTTAATCAAAATTTTTTCCACATTCCATATAAAATTCCTCTATATTGAGATATAAACTTTAATTATCTGCATTTAGTATCTTTCATTAAATAGTCCAAAAACTTGGGCTGAGTCAAGTCACTGTGAAAAGGTATTTTTAAATCAAATATACATATTCTAACTTAATAGCATTGAGTTATGCCCAATCTTGATACTCTGTCTAATACACCAACAAACTCCTTGCTCTTCCACTTTTTATTTATGTTGAATCCAATTCCACTTGTGCTTCTAATATTTATACCTTTATAGTAAAAGTATTTATCCACTTTTTAAATCAATTGTCTCTTCAGCTTTTCGTCTAACTTCACAAAGTGCAATAATGTCCCACTTAATATTAGAGTTCTTCCAATTTATACAATTTACTTTCATTTGAAAGTGATATGCAGTTATAACTACCTAAAAAAATATCAAATAGCAATCTGGGTCCACAGAGAATTCATAGCACCCCTGCCTTCAGTCATCAACTGTTAGCTTGGCTGGTGACTTTGCAGCCTCCTGGGCATATGGGTCATAATTATAAATTCTTATTTTAAAAAAGTTCATTTACACATATTCCATTTTGTCTTTAACCAAACTCAACTAAATATTTTGTTAAAAACTACCAGGCAACTGATAAGAAAGTTGATGTTGTTTCTTGATTTTAAATGTGGAGATTAAAAAACATTAAAGATACAACACCCATCCACATTTACATACTTAATGAATAATCATATAGTAATAATAGCTACAACAACAAAATATGCAGAGTATATATTGGGAATTTGGTTTCCTTGGTTTCATTAAGACCTCAATTAACAACAAACTTCTTTCTCCAGGCACTATATATATGCTCTTGGAAGATAATTAAAATAGGGTTCAAGAGGAATATTGATATCTATGGAAACAAGTTAAAGGGATTAATTCAAAGATATTCTGAAAAGTTAAAATGTAAGAGCTATAGATGTAAATGGAAAGACAATTCAGACACACAGAATAATTATTACTGTCTTTGAAGCAAAACTGCAGGAAAATTACTATTTTACCTAATTTATAAAAAGAAAAATCCTGTATTAGAAAAAGAATAATTTGAAATGTTAGGGATACAGTTCAGCATAGTAAATAGAGAGAAATGTAAAACATCCCCAAAGATACTTGGGGGAAGATCAGAGAAAAACAGTTTTTATCCAATTATTAAGGGCATGACAAATAATGTGTAAAACAAATTTTAAAAAACTACTAGAAATTGTAAAAAATTGGATTTCCAATACCCACTGAAAACCAAATTTAGCTATTTCAATAGTAATTATCATCAAGCCTAAGGGGAAGTTAAAAATTTGTGGTTATTATATAGTCCCTTATTAAAAGTCTTAAGACTCATGTCCAATCCCTAAGGTAAGGTAGTTCATTAAAATTTTAAAGTTTTAATATATGCATATTTTGAGAGATATTTTTGCTTCTTCAGGTGTTGCTGTCCTGACCAGTAACAGTACTAGCATGGGAATCAAACCTGGACCTGCTCTAATCAAATGATCCATCCTGCCAAAGGCCACAGTCATTAAAAATTTCATATACTTATCTATGAGGTTCCTCCTGATTTCTCACCTTTTGTTTCTTAAGAGCAAAGTTGATTAGTGATTTCCATACATTATGTATAGTCACACTAGGTTGACTTATGGGATTGTCATGTGAGTAGCTTTTTTAAATTTTCTTCTTTGTACTCTTTCTTCTCTATCCAATATTTTTGTGTTTTCCCAATTGAACATTATGGTCTGCTAACTTAGACACACCTGTTTTCTCACTTAATCATTAGTTTGTGTTCTTGCAAGTGTTTTTCAGCATTTCAAGTTTAAGCTTTGTAAATGTTAGAATTCCTTGTAATGTGGTATGGCTCTGGAAGGCTGTTCTGATATTATACTGATTGCAGATTTTACTTCATTTGTCTGTTATTTTTTACATGTATGGGTACACCACAGCCATAAAAACTACTCGATATCCACCTAAAGTTTGGGTTCACTATGTGAATGATACCCTTTGTTGTATGACCACTTAGTAAGAAACTACTATAAACTTTATGAAAACACATTAAAAATATATCCCCATCAATTAAATTTACACTAGATTCAGAACAAGAACAAAAATTGGCATTCTTAGATTTTCTCATAACAAGACTCTCATGGCAAAATCAAATCTACAGTTTAACAAAATCTATTTATACAGAAAAATATTTAGTCTATACATCCAATCACACCAGAAACGCAAAACATTGAGTTATAATATCACTATGGAACAGAACAAAAGAAGTTTGTTCAATAACCCAGCAATTTAGGAAAGCCTTAAATAGACAACAAAAAAACCATCAAAAGGAAAAATACAATTAGTGTACACATACATATCAAAAATAGCAGACAAAGTAAGGAAAATATACAATCAGTACAACATCAGAACAGCTTTCCAGAGCCATACCACACTATGAGGCATTCTAATATCTATAAAACCTAAACTTGAGATGCTGAAAAGAAAAAACTGCATCTATGAAATACTATGTGAATGCAGAAACACTTATATTGGCAAAAGCAGTCATTCCATTAAAAAGTGCTTGCAAGAACATAAACTGATAATTAGAAAAGAGAAAACAGTGTGTATAAGGTAGTATATCATGTATATAACAATGACATTATGTTCAATTGAGAAAACAAAAATATTGGATAGAGAAGAAAAGATACAAAGAATAGAATTTAAAGAACCTGCTCACATGACAATGACAAACAATCCCATAAGTCAACCTAGTATGACTATACCTAATGTATGGAAATCACTAATCAACTTTGCTTTTAAGAAGAAAAAGTGGAGAAATCAGGAGGAAACTCATACATAAGTATATGAAATGTCTATTAACTGTTTGCCTTTGGCAGGATAGTTCAGTTGGTTAGAGTATTACCTTAAAAAATTCAATACCCAAGCATATAAGAGTCAATGTTCAATTCCTATGGTAGTACTGTCACTGGTCAGGCCAGCAACACCTAAAAAAGGAGGAAATAATACTTCTTGAAATATTGTGCATATACTAACCTGTTTGATGTGCTATTACTAACAGTTGAATGTATTTAGAATATTTAGATAAAGTTAAATTCAATACTCATATCAGATGATGAAAATAGTCAAACAATAAATACATGCACCATCAACTATTCAAAATTGTTCTTATTTTGCAAAAAATGTATTTAAAAATAAACACTCTATCAAATATATACAGCTAGAAAACTTATTCTAATGCAATCATTTATCTTTTGTAATTACATCAAATCTAAATATTTGTTTAATTCAAAGTATGGAAGTAACAATGGTTTAGTAATAATAATAAATGCTCACTTAAAGAGAAACTCAAATGTATTGAAACTGTGAAAACTAAACTTCAGAATATTGCCTAAATCCAAAGGAAAATGTATTTGAAAAATTGGATAAGTTTTTAGGCCATAATTTTAAATAAAGTATCCTGATGCAGAAATAATAGAAGTAGTCAAAAATATACAAATCTAAAAACATATAAAGTAATTACAGGTTCATAATTAAGTCCCACATTTTAAAACCATTTTATGAATTTTTCAAGAAAGAACAAAAATGTTTGATTTAAGAGAAGTTTTCAGTCAAACAAAAGATCATTTGAGTTCAAAAAATGTTGACTCACTATAACACAAATTGACTAAAATTAGTAATAAATGGAATAATATTTATTAACAGAAGCAAAAATCCCATTTCATAATGCAGCAAGAACATTAAGGAAAGCTGAACAAAATTTTAGTCAATCCATGCTTATTCATTCAGTATGACAAAAGGAGAATTCCTCTTTTAGCTGACTTCCAACTATATATATTGTAAATAAATGAACATTGATATCCTAAAAAGCCAAAACTTATTATTAGCAGTGATTGTAATATACAAATTAATCAAGCCAGTTTAACATTTCATTGAAATTAGCAATAGATGAAAATGTTTGGTCTATAATCTTCAGAATTAAAAAATGTTACCAATAAGAGTGTGGATTTTAAATCATGTTCTATTATAAATGGCTACTAAATGTAATTGGAATCCTAGACATCTTAGTCCTATAATTTTTAAATGACATAATGTAACAGATTAAAAACTATCTCAAATCAATTGAAATAAAATAATTAAAAATAATAAATATTTTATCTAAGTACTTCATCCTATATTATGGTCTATTCAAAATACATAATTTTCCCATAAACCATGTGATGTGATGCACTGTGGTTGCTCCTTTTTCGAAGTCAGGTATCTCTCAGTCACTAGGCCCAGAGATATCTGTTAGCCACCTTCCCTGTTCATTTCCCACAATAGATTTTCCCATATTTTTTACTATGCTGCTTTATCCTATTTCGCCAACATAATCTTCATCAACTCTATAGCCTTTATATCTAAATCTCTCTTATCTTTCCCCAAACCCAGCATGAAAATCCAAAAAACCACATTCTGTATAATCTCTTTGTTTATATTTATCTCCAACAACTTCATTATTTATACCTTTTCCACTTGCGGGAATTTATATTCAATTATCAGATGCTTAATATTTTTTATGCCTTCCTTACATAACTTGCAGACTAAATCACCTATATTTCCTTGCTGCTAAAAATTCTGTTCAAGCCTTAAATAGTAAACTACTTTCCTTGCTATTATCATAAATTAACTTGCACCCAATATTGTGTTTATTTCTATATCTATTTAAACTCTTTTCTCTCCATATTAGTTCTCCAACTCCCTATTCTTTATTAATGCATCTATTTTTTGTATTCCATTATTTGCCATTATAACACTCAACAATTCTCCTAATACAATCATCCCACTTTTTGAATAAGCAAATTATTTTTCCAAATCTTCTGCATACCATATTATGTTTCTCTCCTATATTGTTGACTGTCCTTTACTTATAACCCAATTAAATACTATTTTGGCTATTCTCTCATTATCCATAAATTGCATTCTACTGAGCATTTTGATTTTGTTTTTTGCACCTCTCATATAAAAATTGACCATTCCTTTTCTCCTTGAATTGCCCCCTTTGCCATCCACACATCTGCATTTAATGCCTGTCTTCCTACTTCTCTTTGTATTTTTTCTATGTAATCTAACTCCCCTTTACTAAAATATAATGCATCATTACCACAAGTGAACCCTGCTACTACCACTCTTTTCCATACAATTCTAACTACATCATATTTATTATATAAAAAACACTGTTGATTTCTTTATCAGTCCCTTTTCTTTGCTTCATTTACCAATTTTTTCTCCCGTTTATCCAACCAATTTTTCTGATTACTTAAGATGATTCCCAAATGACTATATCTATTTTCCACATTTTGCTTTATATTCCACAACAAAAAATATTTCTCTTCTCTTTCCCCAGTATTTAACATCATTACTTTTTATTTTTCTTCACTAAATTTACTCCCCATCTCTTTATTCACCATTGCACATGTCTTCAGAATAATTTTCATATCATCCCTACTTTCTGTTAACAAGAAGATATCTACAAAATAAAACCTGATAATGTACTTACTCCTTTGACACCTATTAATGATCTTTCTACCTCTCTTCCTAGTCTTTTTATTGCTCTCTATTTCTATCAAATATACAAAATAGATGGCATAGGGCATCCTTGTCCTAGTTCTACACAATTTTTAAATTTAACTGGTTTTATATTTCCTAATGGATATATATATATATATATATATATATATATATATATATATATATATATATATATATAAACTTAAGAGCATGCTAGCAGTCTTTTTTTATTATATATATATATATATATATATATATAGAGAGAGAGAGAGAGAGAGAGAGAAATTATACAATCTCTTAGTAAAATCCATTAAAACTCCATTTATTTTCAAATTTATTAAACTCACTCATAATCTATTTTTATTTACTGTGACAAATGCATCTACAAACACTCCCTCTTACATTCACATCACATAACCATTATATAATCATATAAATTATTTACATATATATATAAATAAAATCTACATTAGCTATATTTAACCATTTGATGATGACTTTTTAAGATACTGGCAACTACAGATCACTTTCAAGTAAAGGAAAATTGGAAGAAGAACTGTCTTATATTAAATGGCACATCATTGGATTTAGTGAAATTAGAAGAAAAGTTGAAGAGACAATTAATTTAAAAAGTGCACATGTACTCTATTATAAAGGGTACAAATATTGGAAATACAAGTGGAGTAGGATTCATTATAAATAAAAAGTGGAAGAACACCAGTGTGGAGATTGAGGGTGTATCAGACAGAGTGGCAAGATTAGTTATACAACTTAATAGCAGATCCCAAATGCAGATAATTCAGATTTATGCCCCAACAAGGTATCATAGTGATGAAATAGAAGAAGATTTTTATATGAATGTACAAAAGGCTTTTGATCAGAGTAAACAACATTTTAAAATTGTTATGGGAGACTTTAATGCTAAAATTGGTAATCAAATGAAAGATGGAAGTGCTGTAGGAAATTTTGGTTATGGTAATAAAAATGACAGAGGACATAGACTTGTGGAGTTTGCAGAAAAAGAAAAACTTTATATTATGAATGGACATGGAAGTATCCAAATGAAGATACAGCAGAATTGGATTATAAATTTGGCTAACAGAAAATACATATTTCAAGATTCTAATGTTCTTAATAAATTTAACACAGGAAGTGATCATCCATTAGTAAGATGTAAGATACATGTTAATGCAAAACTAGAGAGACAAAAATTATTAAGAAAAATAATATTTGCAGTTGATATTCCTAATCTTCAGAAACATTCTAATAAAATACTAGTGTTCTACTTACCTTTGAGTAGTAAGTAATTTAAATTGCGTTTTACGGGAAAAAAAGTGAAGCTTGTCTAAAATATTATTAAAGAATTATATGGTTAAGCACTTTCAGAGAACTTAAGTCTCCATATTCATAGCCTACTGTAATTGAAGTTTAGTGGTGATTTATGCAAAATTTATGCAAAGTTTTATAAAGACCATTTTCTGGAGATTGCAAAGCATGACTCCTTCCAGTTTCTCCTTCCAGTTTATTGCACAGTTGTCATTTGCAATAAAGCATGCCTCCTTAATCTTTCATTTCATATCTTTACATTCAGTGTATAGTGCCCTTGCCATAGTGGGTTCGAACACATGGCCTGTTGTTTTTTGGTGCTCGAAGAATATGGATCTGTTTTCAGTATTATTTATAGCTCTCCTATATAAATAATGATGTTGAGATGTTCTTGTTGTAATGTTGGCATGGGTCTCTCCATAATATGCTGCTTTACATCCATTGGTTGGGCATGAAATCTTATAAACTGCTTGGGCTATGAATTTAAATTAGGACTTGCAAATTGTTCTCAAATATTAGCAGATTTTGAACAGGATTCAGATTTAAATAAAATTAATAGGAAATAACTGATATACTTTTAAAAACTGCAACAAAAGTAGCTGGCAGGAAAAATCAGAAGTTGACCAACAAATTTTCTACTGAGACTACAAACTTTATGAAGAAAAGGAATGTGAAATATATAAAAATGATGCACTAAGAAGGATTGAATATTCAAATTTGTAAAATGGTGCAAAAAAGAGTTGATAATGATATAAGAAAGTATAATTGTGAACTAGCAAAGAATGTTATAGAATCTAATAAAAGTCTCAAGAGTATAAAACAACAACATTTTACAATTGGTAGAAAACTTATAACTGCAATAAGAAAAAAAAGTTGGAATGGTTACTAAAAAAAAATATAACATCATGAAATGAATAGAAGTCTTCTAACAAGTCATGTGCAATAATAAAGAACAAGTGATTCCAACAAGTATTATATCTTCTGAATTGTCCAGGATTTTAAATGAAGAAGTGAGACATGCAATTAAATTTATGAAGAAGGGAAAAGCTCCAGGTAATGGTGGCATTAACAGATGAAAAAATAGAAAAAAAATTGGCAAAGTTATATACTAAATATCTAAATCAGGAGTTCCCAAATTTTTTTCGGCCATAGACTCCTTTACTAAAAACTTTTAAAACCTAGTCATTTACTTTAGTGAAATAATAAATTTGTATAGTACTCAATATTAATATTTCACTAGATATCAAACTTTTTATTTTAATCACTTGTAATTAATGATTGAAAAAGATAAAAGAACTATGGAATATGGCATTATTTTGTGCAACATTTAATATCAAAACCTGCACTAATGAAAATTAAAGCAAAAAAAAATAATCAAGCAGTTCTTTTTAATTTTTGACATTTAGGAAATAAATATGTAAATTCAAAATTGTAAATTCAAAATAAATACAAATATTGAAATCACTTTATTAAATATAAAAATGAAGTGAAAAAAATCAACATATTTAGACAGAATTAAACATTGACTAAATTGCAGGTAGGCCAAGTGTGGTCCCTGCCCATTTGGACTGTTGGATTGGAAGTTGAAGGGTTTTGCTTGAAACTTTGGTATCAAGGGTGGAGGCAATGGTCCTGAGGGGTTCATTGATCTGGGGAAATGGATGGCAATCATTGCCACACCCATGAAAGGGATGACCAGAATTGTTATCATGACCCTTTTTGATTCTGTTAGTGTTCCATATCGGCTGAGCCAACAGGACACCCATATGTATCTAATGCACTTGTGATCGAGGGCTGAGGTGTATTAACCTTGTCCAAGGAGTGGATCTAAAGTGGAGTTTTGGCTGGTCTGGTCATGGATCGAGTCTGAGGGGAGCCATTTGAGGACCTTCCAGTCAGTTTGAGTCATTTCCCCTGCATTTATTATTGCCTCAAATGGGAAGTTGCACCCCCTTGATTGACTGTTCCTTGCTTTTCTTCTTTGTGACTTCCTTGATGTTTGAACTTGGCATTCATTTGTTTTTTAGATACCGGTAATACATAATTCATCATGTAAGGAGGTTGGACTTCTTTGAGCTACCTCCCAGCTGTATTACATTAGTGTAACATTGTAATCTCTTTGGACCACTGTTGCAGATGACAGAATGTGGTCCCTGCACATTTGGACCCATAAGATCTGTTATAATAACTTAATAAAGGTTGCTTTGGAACAACATAGACAAAATTACAACAATGAAAGATTTTAAACAGAATTATAAAAATAAAAATATCAAAAAAATTAATTTGTAAAACTGAATTTAATGAGAATGGGGACACCTGGTGATTTGTCAACTAGCATTCTCAAATCTCTACATTCAGTGATATGCAATTGATGTCTGTTCTGAAGCAGATTTAAAACTATGCTGAAGCCTCTCTTTATCAGATATGATGATAGAAACACCAAAAAATATTTTTGTACAATGAATCCATAAAGCTGGATACAGAAGAAGAATATCTTGTTGCAGCCAAAACTTTTGATAACCCTGTTTGGCTTTACCTTGAGATCCTCATTTATGCTGATGGTTTACCAGCTCATCTTGCAAAATTTTGCATTTGGTTCTACACTAGTAGTGTATGGATTTTTTATCCAGTCCCATATTTCCAATGATAGAACATCTTCAAACCTAGTTTTGAAATTAAGTGAAAAGCCTCCAAGTTGTCGATGTATAGAAAGATGATTCCTTCTTGGATTGGTGCCTATCGTAAATAAGATGGGGGACTGAGAAAAATTCAATCTTGCAATATTTTGCTTAAAAAACATTAATCTGGCAACAAAAGCTGCTTGACCAATTTTGCTTTGATGAGATTTGAATTGTCTCCTTGTATTTGTCAATTAACATTATTAAATTTGTCAAATAAATCAGTTAAATAAGCAATATTTGTTTTACTCTTAAGTAAATTTTCTTTCAAACTGGAATTCTCATCTTCCAAAAACTCTAAAACAGATTGAAAAAGTGCAAAAAATCTTTCCATACATAAATTTTTTGAAAGCCAGTGGATTTCAGTATGAAGTCAATTGATAGAAATATTCATTACTTTTCTCACATAATTGAGTGAACAGTTCTATATTCAAAGTGTTACTTTGAATTTTGTTGACAACTGTTATAACAAACTGAAGCAATTGATGCAATTTGTCACTAAGGTTTTTGGCTACTAAATGTTGTCCATGGATTATGGAGTGAACTACAAGCACTTCAGGTACAGGTTATTTCAGGTAACTTATGAAACCATGATAATGATCAACCATAACTGGTGCTCCACCTATGGCAACAGACATTATATTTTTTACTGGAATCACTTTTTCCCTGAAAAATAGCTCCACTAAATTAAAAATTGATTCACCTCTGGTGTCAGTTTCTAAAGTTCTAGAAAAAAGTGGCTCTTCGTATACTTCCTGATCTTGAATAAAGAAAACATATGCCAATGACCAAACTTTATTAACAGGTAATGTTGACTCATCCAATTAGAGGGAAAAGATGTTTTTTTGCAAATGATTACACAATTTTCCATGATTTGACTCATTTTGTCATGTCTTTGAACTGTGTTATTACTAAAATGAATCCTTTTTATAACATCTTGTGCAGATTTGTGGATTACAATGTTCAATACCTCTGTGACAATGGGTAAAATCAGTTTATCCCCTGTGGTGTGTGGCTTGCCAGACTTCACAATGAATAGGGATATGTTGTATGATGCCCTTAATCTATCATCATTTTGCTTCAATGATGAAACAAACATATTATCTATCATAGTTCTCTTCAGAAATGTTTATCTTTACATGATTGAAAGTATGATAAATCTTTTTCTTTTTGTCAGGGTAAATTCTGTTCAAGTGATGTGCTAGTTTTGATAGTTTCATAACATTGTTGCTAAAGGCTTTTTCACATATGAAGCACATTGGTAAATGTTTGTTTGATAATGATGGGACAAATCCTAGATTCAAATAGTCCAAGCTGTATTGTCTGCATTTCTTTTTTGGTTCAGTCATATTATTATCATAAGAAATAAAAAAAAATATTAGCAAACTATTTTGACAGCTCTTAAGATAAAAAAAAAAAACAAGTATGTAATTCAATGAAGCAAGATTTTTGTTCAAACTTGAATAAATAAAATGTGTCGTCTGATTTTCTTTTCCGTAGTACTGTTCCTCAATAAATAATTATATTCAAAATTCAAATCGCAAATAAGTACAATTCATATCAAATGAATCAATTTATAGTGTTTTACAAAAGCATGACCATGCAAGATTCTGATAGATTCTGCTAATATCGAATATTGTCTTATCCCAGCATGAGCAAGTGTGGATATGCAATGGTTTTTATGTCTGCACTTGCTTTGATATGTTTGATAGGACAATGCTATGTGTATTTTCATGCATTCTTATGTGTGACTTTTTTAATGACACATTTTGCAAGTTTGATATGTAATGTGTTTTTATCAAAAAATGTTTTTTTAATTATTTTACTTCTTAATTAGGTACCTATTGGAATCCTAGATATTTTGAAATAAAAAACAAATAGCAGTAGTAAGGGGTTTATTTTTGCTGTTATCGATCCCCACATTTTTTATTGAAACTACCAATACTAGAAAGTTGAAATCAACCCAGGGGGTTGATATTGACCACTTTTGGAACTCTTGGTCTAAATGATAAACCTTTACCAGATAATTGAAAGAATTCAGTGTTAATATTTAAAAAAGGTAATAAATGAGATATTGGAAATTACAGACTTATCAGCCTTTTATCAGTTTTATACAAAAATTTTACCAAGATAATTACAACTCATTTACAGAAAACATTGGATTTTCAGCAACCAAGAGAACAAGCTGGACTTAAAAGTGGTTTAGTACAGTAGATCATATCTAGATAATGAGTGAAGTTATAGAAATGACAAATGAATATCAGTTGCCATTATGCTTTAGATTGGTAGATTATGAAAAGGCATTTGATTCTATAAACATTTCTTCAGTGATTAAACCATTAGATCATCAAGATATAGAACCAGGATATTGTCATATTTTAAAGAATATTTATACATTCAAAGATCAGACTTTCAAGCTAATTGTGCAATGCGTCTTCTGCAAGTGTTAAATAATAAATGAATACTTCACTCTACAATACAAGATATAGTATTTATGCAGGAATAAAAGAAATCCTCTTATTCCTACAACTCAAATTCTTTTATATGAGCAAATCTGAAGCACTGTTGAGTAAAGCGTGAGAGTAGAATTCTCACTTTACATTACTATCTACGATGTTGGAATGAATGACGTCGGTGAAATTGTCTAGAATTTACTAAACATCACTCTGAGTGAAACTTAATTATAACTAAATAAGCATTTATTTTTATGTGATGCTATGCATACAATTGTATACATTCAAAGATCAGCCTTTCAAGCTAATTGAGCATGCGTCTTCTGCGAGTGTTAAATAATAAATGAATACTTCACTCTATAATACAAGACATAGTATTTATGCAGGAATAAAAGGAATCCTTTTATTCCTATGATTCAAATTCTTTTATATGAGCAAATCTGACGTACTGTTGAGTAAAGCATGAGAGTAGAATTCTCACTTTAAATTACTATCTATGATGTTGGAATGATTGACATCGGTGAAATTGTCTAGAATTTACTAAACGTCACTCTAAGTGAAACTTAATTATAAGGAAATAAGCATTTATTTTTATATGATGCTATGCATACAATTGTATACATTCAAAGATCAGCCTTGCAAGCTTGAAAGGCTGATCTTTGAATGTATACAATTGTATGCATAGCATCATGTAAAAATAAATGCTTATTTACTTATAAAAAATAAATGCTTATTTACTTATAAAGAATATTTATAAAAATGCAACAACAACAATTAGATTACATAATGATACTGAAAAAGTCAACATTGAGAAGGGTGAAAGACAGGCTGACTCCATATCTCCAAAACTTTTTACAACAGTGCTGCAAGAAGTATTTTGTGGATTAAAATGGGAAGCTAAAGGAGTGAAAGTAAATGGAGATTATTTAAGTTATTTAGATTTTGCAGATGATCTTTCAGAAGTAATCTTTATTAGTTAAAAGATTATAAAAATTATCGGATATGCTTACCCATGGAGGATTACAAAGTGTTATGTTACAAGATAAAACACAATTATTGACCAAGTTTATAAAAAGTACATGTGCTTGATAGCAACTATATCCTTGAAATGGTTGTATAATTTTATATAATGTGTATCTGTACATGGGTCTACATGGCCCAACCACCAAGAAGTCACCCATCACCCAATGATTCCCATCCCTGGGGCCTCGATGCAAAGATCCAAATGCTTCAGCTGAATAGGCAGACATCCAGCATTGCACCATCCATAACAGGCAACGAGGTCCAAGGCCCAAGGCAATTAGACATTAAATCCTTGACCATAGCTGAGCCCTTTCCAGGTATTTCTGTCACCTGATTCAACAGTCCAAATGGACAGGGATCATTTTGTGTTTACTTGCCCAAAATTGGAATGCCAACTGGGGAAAAAATTTAACAAGTGATGAGCACAGATCTGTACTGCCCAAAACCAATTCATCAAGGGGTCACAGCAGCCCATAAGAGTGGAAATGGTGCTGAAAACATTGACCCTATATTCTCCCAACAGGTTTGTTGGGTAGTGGCAATAATCATCAACAGCCCGCACCCATAAACCAAACCCCCAAGAACTGCCATCATCAACCCCTGAGGAAAAAATGAGGAGTGCAGACTCATGCCTGAAAATATTACAACAAAACTCTATTACTGTTACAAAGATGATATTTCTAGCTGGAGTGTCTAGCATCCAGCATGTCAAATGAATTTGTCTGTGGTTATGATCTTGATAAAAGAATTGTTGGCTTTTATTCCTTAAATTTCTCAATCCTTATTTTTTGTTATTCATTGAGTGATTTCATTAAAACAGTTGGTTGTTCATCTTCCCCATCTATTAAATCCAATATATTATCATGTCTCTTCAATAACATTATTTACCCCATACTTCTATTTACTCCAGCTTTTACTGCATTTGCATAGATTTTTATTTTTGATTGTAATGCCTCTTTATACTTCAATTCTTGGTTATTAACATTAAAAAATTTGTTTGACTTACTTCTCTCATTAGTTTCAAATGTAGATTTTATAGATTTGTTCTTATTAATCAGATTCGCTTTTTAGATAATGTTGTTTTCAATTTTAAACTTTTATTAATCATTTTTGCATTATAGATAACATTTTTAATTTTTAAACTTTTTGAAGCCTTCAACAACATTTGCTTCCTCTTTTCCTGGTGACATTTTGTGTGACATATAGTCCAAATTACTTGAGGTGTTTTCTTTGTTAACTGGATTCTCTTCTTCCATCAGTTGTTTATTAATACTGCTGTTTTCTTGACTTGCATTTTCCTCTCTATTTTGCACTTGATTTGATATGTTCTCTGCCATCTTTGTTTTCACAACAATGTCAGTTAAAATCTTGTTGCTGTTAGGAAACTAAAAGTTTCCTTCATTTTGATAACAATACTTAAAGATACTTATTTAAATATTTCAAATACATTCAACTGTTAGCAATAGCACAACAAACAGGTTAATATATACACATTTTGAGAGATATTATTCTTTCTTCTTCAGGTGTTGCTGACCTGACCAGTGACAGTACTAGCATGGGAATCAAACCTGGACCCTTAAATTTTTGAGTATAGAATTTTAAGATAATGCTCTAACCAACTGTGCCACCCTGCCAAAGCATTACCTTAAAATTCAATACTGACGAATCTAAAAGTCCAGGTTTGATTCTCCTACTAGTACTGTCACTGCTCAGGCCAGCAACAGGTGAAGAAGGGGGGAGAAAATACCTCTCAAAATATTGTGCATATACTAACCTGTGTCTATTATTAACAGTTGAATGTATTTGAAATATTTAAATAAAGTTAAATTTTTCTAAAGACATTCAATACTCATATTAGATGATGGAAATAGTGCAAACAATATACACCTGGGTCTCGTTTTATACGATAGATAGGTTCTTCAGAAAACACGCGCAAACGAAATCGCGCATAAATAGACGTAACTTACATTGAAAAAGAGGGGATGCGATCTGTGATTTTTCAAAATTTGCATAAAAGCAAAGCACCAATGTAAAATTACTTTAAAATTCGTGCAAAAACAATATAAGGAAATAAAATATGACTAATAAAAAATTTCAAATTTGAAAAAAATTGATACAAGACAAACTTTTTTAACTATAATATTTAATTTTATTCATAATTTACAGTACGATAATTTACATTTTTTTATACATGTTTTAATTATTATCACTATTTGTGGAAACACACGTTCATTTGCACTCTCATGTTGTGTTAATGTTTTTCTGTTGACAACGTAATTAGTAATTAATCTTTGAGACGATGATTTTATTGATTGTTTATGAACTTAGACTTATGATAATAAAAAGACATGTATTCACCACTGCTGGGAAAAATTTAATTAAAACTAACAACTAAAAATTAAATTCTTATTTTTGTCTTTAATTTTCAATTCCGTTTAAAAATCAAATTTCACATCAGATTATTTCAAGTCACCGTAAGTAATTTTTAAATTGTTAATTACAATTAAAAATCAGATTTTAATCTTTAATTGTCAAATTTAATTGTGCCCACTGCTATTACTCACCTTTTAAAAATAAACTTGTGGACACTAAATGATTAATAATTGATTATGTTCTTTTTTAAAAAGCAAAAACAGAATGTGATTTAAAATGCAAAATTAACACGCACAATGTTTGAACAAATTTACATTATAATCTTGTAAAATTTAATGTGTGTATACATAAAATGTGGAAATCATGATTTTAATTTCATTACTGCATAAAATCTTACTATTATAAAGTACTGAAAATATTGAAATTACTAAGCTGAAAGTCGAATTCCAATAATGTGCTATTACTTTCAATATAACATAACTGCGCGAAATTTATTATTTAAAGTAATAGCGCAATATCGGAGTTTGACTTCTGGTGAAACACGAATCGCGTAACTTCAAAATTGTGTTAAATAAGTCCGCGTAAAAAGAGACCCAGGTGTATACAACTTTATACATAATTTTACATAACATATCTCATTTTTTACATACAATTAACCCTTAAATAATTTACTTTTAGTATATTATATATCTGTAATAATATTCACTATAAACATCACATGATCACCATTTCTTATGCTTACTTATAACTGTTGTTAAAACAGATAAAACTCACTATGTATTACCACGCACAGCAAGCTACAGTAATCAATGGATGCCAGAAGGTTTGTGCATAAAATCCCCATCTATTGCCTACTCATCCAATATTCCCAGACTAGTTTCTGACTTCTAGCCTTCATCAGTGAGGAGCCTTAGATCTGAGAGTACTGCACTTAGATCTTAGGACCTAATGCAACCCTCCAGAAGCCACCTTTTATCTCCATTTTACTACAAAACTAATGCAACCCTCCATCAGCCACCTTTTATCCCCACATTACTACAAAACTGTGAGTCTTAAATTGAAAACAACTTAATATTTTCAATTCAAGCCATCAGCTTATATAGTCATATAGGTCTAAACTCAGTTCAGTACCTATACATTTTGGTGTTTTGGGTTTTTTAATAATCATAGCCACCACTATCCTATTAGGCAGGATTGGTTTTAAGCCAATAAACATCACATGATCACCTTTTCTTATGCTTGCTTATAACTGTTGTTAAAACAGGCAAACTCACTATATGTATTGTCACACACAGCAACCTAGAGTAATCATTGGATGCCAGAAGGCTTGTGCATAAAATACCCATCTATTGCCTAATCATTCACTATCCCCAGACTAGTTTCTGGCTTGTGGCCTTTGCCACTATATAAGCTGATAGGCTTGAATTGAAAATGAATTGAAAATATTAATGTGTTTTCAATTTAAGACTCATAGTTTTGTAGTAAAGTGGAGATAAAAGGTGGCTGCTGGAAGTTGCATTAGAGATCTAGGTGTAGTGCCCTCAGATCCAAGGCTCCTCACTGATGATGGCCACAAGCCCGAAATTGTCTGGGAGTCTGGGATATTGGATGAGTAGGCAATAGATGAGGATTTTATGTACAAGCCTTCTGGCATCCATTGATTATTCTGGTTTTCTGTGTGTGGCAATACATATAATGAGTTTTTCCTGGTATTATACTCACTATCTAAAAATATTTTACAACCAATTTACATAATCACTCAAATCATCAATATATATATATACATCTTTTATAAATAAATAAAATCTCTATAACAACTACATTAATTATATACATAAATTACATATTTCAAATTATCTTATATTTTACATATCCTTATATTAATTATATCACATTTGCTAATTATTTTAATTGTCCTTTAATGCCAATTTTTTCCCTAACTTTGCAGATTTTTTAATCAAATTAACACATTTATCCATAATTCTCCTGATTATATATTGTCTCATAATATTTCCTTTCCTTTTATGATAATCTTTAACATATTTTAAAATCCATACCTTCTGCATATGACCAGTGTTTAAGTAATGAATATATTGTTCTGAATTCATACCTTTCCTATCAATAGCCCTATTATGTTCCTTTCTTCTTTCCCTTCTTGTTCTTCCTGTTTGACCTATATATCTCTTATTATAATCTCTACAATTTTGTATACTAATTCTATTTCACTTTCCTTACTACTCTTCCTTTACATTTGTTATCCATTTTACCAATGACTTATTATTTTTGCATTGTCTATTACCTTCTCCTTCCTAAAACTATATGTATATCTTTTTATAAGATATTAATATCCATTTACTATCCACCCATCAATCTTTATTTATATGTTCATTTTTTCATAATTTATTTTATTTTTATTATTAAAAATTCTTGTAATGTCTTTCTTATTATGCCCCATTTTTACTTAATCATTTTCTACAGTAATTTTTGTTCAATAACTTTTTTTAAATTTACTGTAAGTCTATCATGCAATCATTCTGAATTCCAACAAATAACATAGTACATAATTCCCCTGACCCACTTTAAGACTGGCTGATATAAGATCGTTCCCACTGGCCTCAGTTTCCCAAAATCTTTCATCCTGGTCCAGTTCAGCTGCACATGAACACATTTGGCTTCATCATAGAGCACTGCAACTGTCACTATGAGTTATGAGCTTTTTTTATCTGCAATTATTTTCATCTCTTGGCTACAGTCGGTAAATTCACTTGAAATCCTCTGGAAAATCAACTCTTCACATCTAGATGCTATGCAGACAGTTTCCTCAAGCCCTGAGTTCTTAATCACTTTGGGCCTATTCAGATGCTGCCCATGAACATATTTTCACTGAGAGCACTATACATTAACTGAAGATATTGCCACTTACATCTCTCTGCAAAGGATTTGCAAATGAACATCGTACTTTATTGCTTACCTTATTTATAGATTTTAATTACTCTCACAATTAATTACTTTTTTCCGCCTAGGGTAATGTTTTAGGTCTATAACTAATTAAGTGGTGCCTTAGG
The DNA here is from genome assembly GCA_028023455.1 of Epiperipatus broadwayi. Classification (NCBI taxonomy): domain Eukaryota; kingdom Metazoa; phylum Onychophora; class Udeonychophora; order Euonychophora; family Peripatidae; genus Epiperipatus; species Epiperipatus broadwayi. Next base: position 7,234,143 of record JAQFVV010000036.1, on the reverse strand, counting down.
AATTCCTTACCATATAAGGTAATTTATTCGCTTATCAAGAAGTATTTGTAATTAGCAAATATTTTTTGAAATTTATTGATCACAATTAATGTAAATTTAATTAAATTTACCACTTATCAGTTCATGGTCTAAATATATTTCTCTAATATTTTCTACTTTTTCTGGAGTGCACCAACTTATATTAATATAAATATCAAAATATAGCACATCCTCCACCTCAAGAAAAACTCTTGCTGCGATCCCTTGCTGACTTGGGTGGTTTGTTTTGTTTCCCCAACTTGGAGAAACACTTGGATTTTTCTTGTTATTTTTAGAAGTGTCCTGTTCAAACTGCTGCTGAACTTCTTTGTCATTTACAGGTGCAATGGTGACTGTGCAAGTGTAGTGGGACTCAACTTCTGATGGTGACTGTGCAAGTGTTTTATTTACTAACTTTCACCATATTGAATCACGTAGATTTGCAGCAAATATTTTAGAAATTTTACTTCTATTGTCAGTGTTTTTGTATGCCAGTTCTATGGTTACTGCACCAGTATTTTACTAACCCGAATTTTCATTTTCACCAGGTTTCTCTTAACTGTGGCTAAGCTTGTTGAGTATTCAAAACCCATTCACTACTCCCAGGTTCAAAAAGGCAACCGTGCCAGCATGCTGTGTATTCAAAATACAATCATTCTGAATACAAACAAACAACATAGTACATAATAAGAATAGCAAACACTCTGCTACACTTGCAACACAAACATCTCTATAGTTTCCTATGGTTCATTTTCCCTGATGCACTTTAAAACTGGATGCTTTCAAGATGGTTCCCAATAGCATTGGTTTTCCAAACTCTTTGGCCCCAGTCCAGTTCAGCTGCATGCAAACACATATGGCTTTCTCATACAGCACTGTGACTATCACTATGAGTATGATTTCTTTTAGCTGCAATTTCTTCCATCTCTTGGCAGCAGTCCTCTTGATAACTTCCCTTAAAATCCACTGAAAAATCAACTCTTCACATCTAGCTGCTATCCAAATGATTTTCTCCTGTCCTGGTTTCTCAATCACTGTGGGCCTATTTAACTGCTGCTCATGAACATATTTTCACTAAAAGTGCTACATATAACTGAAGCTACTGTCATATCTCTCTGCAAAATGGACTTGGAAATGAGTGACACACTTTATCACTTACTCTATTTATAGTTTTTAATTGCTCTCACAATTAATTACTTTATTCAATATATAGTAATGTTTTAGGTCTATAACTAATTAATTTGGGCCTTAGGAATTCCTTTCCATATAAGGTAATTTAGTCTCTTATCAAGAAATATTTGTAATCAGCAAATATGTCTTGGAATTTATCAATAGCAATTAATGTAAATTATTTAATTAAATTTACTGCTTATCAGTTCATGATCTAAATTTATTTCTCTAATATTTTCTACTTTTTCTGAATTGTATCACCTCATACTACTATTAATATTTTAACAAAATATAGCAATCTTAACCCCTTTCAAAACAATCATTTTCTGTACCAATGTTGATATAAATTAGGGTCAACTAGTCCTCTAAATTCTACATCTTTAATAAAATGCTTAATGTTTATTTTATGTCTCTTTTTTATTGTTAAATAAATGTCTAAATATTTGAAATTGTTACTTTTTTCCCATTATAAATTTAATTTTAAATACATTATTATTCAAGCCATTAAATAATTTTATTATACTCTTACTACTTCCAATAATAATTATATCATCTACATACCTATAATATTCAATTATTTCTTTACTTTTTATATATTTTCTTATTACCTTATCTTCTAACACTGATGATAATAATCCACTTACGAAGCATTGCCTAACCTTATACTCCTAAACACACTATATTTAAAATATAAACTATCACTTATAATTAATGCTTCCTTAAGACATGTAAATGGAAAAATATGAGCGATTTATTTTGTAAATTATGTAAGGAAGGAGTAGAAAATATTGGGCATTTGTTAATTGAATGTAAATGCTTGAAAACAGAAAGGGTACATATAATGAAGTTATGGAAGAATAAATATGAAAAAAGTGATTATACAGAAAGTGAATTATTGGTTTTTATGCTGGGTTTAGGAAAAGATAAAGGGGATTTAGATATAAAGCTTATAGAGTTGACAAATATTATGTTGTGGAAATTGGATGGAGCAGAATATGGGAAAATTTAGAGTGGGGAATGAAAAATAAATTGGCTAACAGGTTTATCTGGGCATAATTGCTGAGATATTCTTGACAAAGATTATGTTGTGGAAATGGGATGGAGCAGAATATGGGAAAATTTAGAGTGGGGAATGAAAAATAAATTGGCTAACAGGTTTATCTGGGCATAATTGCTGAGATATTCTTGACAAAGATTATGTTGTGGAAATGGGATGGAGCAGAATATGGGAAAATTTAGAGTGGGGAATGAAAAATAAATTGGCTAACAGGTTTATCTGGGCATAATTGCTGAGATATTCTTGACTTCGTTTAAGGAGAAGCCACAGTACATCACATCACATCAGAAAAAATGATAAACAGAACAAAGAAAAGAAAGAGA